>CM035156.1:116188518-116533407 GCA_020205615.1 Panax quinquefolius | reverse complement strand
TAAGCTCAAAGTGGATTTGATCACTTGATTCATTTGGGGGAGTTCGATGTAATCCTTGGGATGGATTGGTTATCGGTTCACGGAGCAGTTATAAACTGTAAGAAGAAGTGTGTACACCTAAAGACTCCGAATAATCCATAAATCCAGTAGCATTTATGGATTTGATGAAAAGAGTGTTCAAACAGTATTTGGATAAATTTGTTGTCATATTCATCAATGACATTCTAGTGTATTCAGAGACGGAGGAAGAACACACCGAACATCTTCGGTTAGTGTTAGAAACATTAAGGAGGGAGAAGTTGTATGCAAAATTCTCCAAGTGTAAGTTTTGGTTGCAAAGAGTACAGTTTTTGGGGCACATTATCGACAAGAATGGTGTTTCGGTGGATCCAGCAAAGGTAGAAGCGGTTATCAATTGGGAGCAGCCGAAGACGCCAATAGAAATTAGGAGTTTCTTAGGATTGGCAGGATACTATCGAAGATTTATTTGATATTTTTTGAAATTAGCATCACCGTTGACCAATCTTACCAGAAAAATAGTTAAGTTCATTTGGACAGAGAAGTGTGAAGAGAGTTTCCTAGAATTAAAGAAGAGGCTTAGTCAAGCACCTGTGTTTGCTTTACCGGACAACACTCGAGGATTTATAGTGTATAATGATGCGTCACACAAGGGTCTTGACTGTGTACTGATGCAACACGGCAGGGTCATTGCGTACACTTCACGTCAGTTAAAAGATTATGAGAAGGGATATCCGACTCATGATCTGGAGTTAGCCGCGATAGTTTTTGCCTTGAAGATATGGAGGCATTATTTGTATGGTGAGAAGTGTGAGATATATACGGACCACAAGAGTCTGAAGTATATCTTCACGCAGAAAGACTTAAACATGAGGCAGCGCCGATGGTTAGAATTAAACAACGATTCTGTACCATTCAGGCAAAGAAAATGTAGTGGTAGATGCCTTGAACAGAAAAGGCAGGGAGAAGTTATTGAAGTTGACCATTCAAGAAGAATTGGTAAAAGATTTTGAACGACTAGACTTGGAGATTAAGTATCCGATGGAGACCAACGAACAAGTATTTACAGTGATAGTGAGTCCGAATTTATTGGATAAGGTTAAAGAGGCACAAGAAAAGGATGAAGATTACAATAACATCAAGAAGCGATTAACTGAAGGTAATGAGTTGAAATTTAAGATTGATAGCACTGGACTGCTAAGATTTGAAGGACAAATTTGGGTACCGCTAGTACCAGAACTGAGAGAGAGGAGATTTTGCAAGAAGCGCACACTACGAGATACTTGATACACCCAGGAAGCACGAAGATGTACCTAGATTTGCGTCACCACTTCTGGTGGCCAAACATGAAGAGAGAGGTTGCGGAATGCGTAAGTATATGTCTAACTTATCAGAGAGTCAAGAAAGAGCACCAACGACCAAGTGGGTTATTACAACCTTTAGAATTCCAGAATGGAAATGGGAGCACATCACAATGGACTTTGTAATGGGACTTCCAAGCACGTGAGAAAAGGCACGACGCCATATAATAGTGATTGTAGATCGTCTTACTAAGTCATCTCACTTTTCTTCGATTAAGATTAAGTATACTTCAATTCCACGGGATTTGGTGTTCCTTTATATAAATATCATCTATCTATCTACCCATAATAAATGCAAACCATGCAATAGATAGAAATAATAATAAATCTCCCTTATGGGGTTACATCAACTACATAATAAATCTGATCCCGAGTTTACTCTAACCTTAAACATCATCTGGAATCATAAACAATTAAGTCTTAAACAACATCATTAACTTAAGTCTAACCTAAATACATCATCAAATAAAATAACAAGTCTTCAACACTTGCTAACTTTGCCCTTGCCTTTACTAGTGGAAGGTTAAATGGGTTCTTTCGTTTCTTAAGCGCAATGTTATTATTAAGCAAGAGTGAGCACTAATGCCCACAAGTATAATAATGAAATAACGATATAATAACATGCGAGTAAATCAAAGACATCTGAATAAAAGCTCGACTTTTGAATCAAGAATGAATAACAAAAACAAAAAATTACGAGGTCATAAGACCTTGAACTATGTCTAGGTTATCAAGGGTTATACTTGAAACCTTTAACGATCGTAAGACTATGGACCTTTCTACTTTCGTGCTTAGGGGATCGACCCTTAGTACAATCACATGCACAATATCTTAACGCTAACGCATAAGTAAATCCCTTTGCGGGGTTGTTCATCTCGGTTTGACATTCGAGTCACTTTTGAAAGGAAGTTTGGTTTGGACAATTCATCGAGGTTAGGAAATTTAGAACGCTCATCAACTATGGACTAGTCGAATCAATAAGGGTTATTAGTCTAATAAGGTTCAATAATAATGATATTCAAATTGAATAATAATCTCGGGAAAGTATCTGATAGGACAATTATTGTATAAGCGAATCATGCTTTGAAAAGATAATCAATCTTTAATATAACATTTGAACATGAATAATAATAATGATAATTTACTCGAGGTAATTAATAAACTTGAACAATAATGACAAGTAGGGTTAGAAACTTGCCTGCGTCGTGAGGCTAGCGATTACTACTTAGTTCACCACAAATCCTACACACATACCATATATGTATTCACGACATTCATTAGTTACATTTTCACTTAATTATTTAATATAAACTCCACTTTATTTAACAAATCATTACCCTTCTAATTTAATTACTTAATTAAATTAGAATATTTTCATTCTCTTACTATTATTACACTCGAATAAATTATTTCATAATAATTTCCATCGAATATTTAATTTATTCCATAATATCTCAATTAAAATATTTAATTTATTTTATAAATATTTTAATAATAATTTTCATCGAATATTTATTTTATTCCATAATATCTCAATTAAAATATTTAATTTATTTTATAAATATTTTAATAATAATTTTCATCGAATATTTATTTTATTCCATAATATCTCGAATTAAAATATTTAATTTATTTTATAAATATTTTAATAATAATTTTCATCGAATATTTATTTTATTTCATAAATATCTCAATTAAAATATTTAATTTATTTTATAAATATTTTAATAATAATTTTCATCAAATATTTATTTATTATTATTATTTTTATTTTTTTTTATTTTATTTTTATTTTGATTTTTTTTTTATTGTATGGGTAAGTAATTTAGTTTAGTAGCATGGCAGGAAATTTAGGTTTACCAGACTCATTTTCTGCGATTTACTGCGATTACTGCGATTCTGAGAACATATGAGGCCAAATTAGGCGAAAATCGAATCACGTAAAATTATACATGAATATGGCCATAACTTCCAATTAGTTATTTTTTTACAAATTTAGACTTACCCAATCATTGTAATACATATATAATCATTACTTAACCCATCTAGCATGATTTTTAACAAGTTCTGACACATAATTTTGCAAAATCAACACATTTACTTTCACTTGTTCTTGATGTTCTTGAAGGTTTTGAAAATAAAACATGAAAATTGTCACTCTGGATTAGTTATAACACCAAAATCCGTTTATTTAAATTTTGGTCTCTTAAGTATCAACATGCATAACAACATACAAGTGTAAAATTTAGGGATAATATCGATCGATACATAAAATACCACGTATAAGGCCATATAGCCCAAAACCCAAACTCTGTAAATTTTGAAATAGCAAGTCATCGTATTATGAAACTTATGATATGGTTTACAAAATATATATAATTAAATACGATGTGATGTGCCATAACACATACAAAACCCATAATCATTACTCTATCTCAATTCTCGAGAGGCTTTACGGTATGAATGAAAGCCATTTTCATAAAACTTCGAATAACGTAAAAATAGAATTTGGTTTGGAGAAATTACCCAGAGTATAGATTAAGAAGAGGTGATCCAGATGATCCTTTCACAATTACACGATGATTACACACTCACAATATCTCTAATTCTCACAAATTTTCTCGATAAATTCTCAATCTCTCTCCTCTCTCTTCTTCCGGACTTAGAATAATAAAAGAAAAGAAAAGAAACGTCGTATTATAAGAACTTCATTGTGTGCGCAATAATGGTCGATTAACCCGATCATGGGTAGCTAGCTACTAGTAACCCCACTAAGGCCATGTTTGGCTAGCATAATAGATTTCAAAACTCCTTTAATTTAATAAAGCTTTATCATATAGTTTAATTCACGTCACACCCACACTTTTACGATAATTCATATATCTTATTTAATATAAATAAAATATAATAACTTCTCATAAATTCACATAGTCATATATTTAATTTTCTCATTAATTAATTATATTAAATTATTAAATCTCTAATTAATAAATAAATTAATTAGAATACCATCATATCTTAATTAAATAATTCATTTAATTGATAAGGTGACATAATTACATACTTGATAATAAAAACTCTCTACATTAATTTAATAAATGTAACACATATAATTAAATTAATCTACCACAATGCGTCGATTAATTATTTAATCTAATAATTAAATCATCAAAAAATATTTATTTAATTGAATAAATATTAAAATTAATTACAAAATTCTCGTTAAATCACATCTTTTCCCCTTAAAAGGATTACATCCCCGAATCACGACTCGATAAATTCGACCCGTTACATTCTCCCCCCTTACAAAGATTACATCCCCGAGAATCGGTTACACATAATTAAGTAAATAAATGAGGTAATTCTTCATCATATTCTCTTGAGTTCCCCACGTTCTTCGTTGTGGTTCCTCAAATTACCTTAACGAAAGGTATAACTTTATTTACGAGAACTTGTTCTTTTGATTGACAATTTGGGCGAAATTTCTTACGTAAGATAAGTCTTTCTCAAAATGTAGGGGTTCGTATTCAATTACATGCTTGTAATCGGCCTTGTAGGGTCGTAATGTCTGAAACATGGAAGGCGTTGTGGACATTCTCGAGTCTTTGGAGGTAAAGGCTACCTCGTCTGCCTTTCTCTCGATTCTTCTCGATGCTTGAAAGGTCCATGAATCTTGGGCTCAATTTCCCTTTCTTTTCAGAACTTTGATCTTCCCTTTCCGGGGAGAGACCTTCAAGAAAACATAACTACACGATTCAAACTTCGATATTTTTACGATGTGGATCGGCGTATTTCTTCTCGATCTTGGCGCTACCCGATCGTGCTCGGATCACTTTGACTATTCTGCTGTCTCTTTGTACCAATTACGGCCCTAGCAATTGTCTTTCACCAACTTCATCCCGATGCGGAGTTACGCACTTTTCTACTGTATATAACGCTTCGTGGTGGCATGCTATACTAAGCGTGGTAGCTTGTTGTTGTGGCCGAACTCTACTAACGGTGAGTGATCATCCCAATTTCCTTTGAAGTCCATCACACGGGCTCTCGGCATATCTTCTAATGTTTGAATCGTTCTCTCACTCTCATCAATACATTTGAGGGTGGTAAAATTGTACTCATTCGCAATTGCGTACCCATGCATTCTGAAGGCGTTTCGAAAATTTGATGTGAAGCGCGGATCTCTATCGAAACAATTGACCTTTGGCACTCCGTGTCTCAAAACAATCTCTTTCACATATAACCTTGCCAATTGATCTAAGTTGAATCGATTTTGATTGGAAGGAAGTGTGCGGATTTAAATCGATCGATCGGCGATAACCCATCTTTAGCGTCGTAGCCTTTACGAGTCGTCGGAAGGCCAACCACGAAGTCCATTGTAATATGTTCCCATTTCCATTACAGGATTTCTAACGGTTGTAGCAATCCACTCGGTCTCGATGTTACTTTTTACTTTCGGCGGTCGGACACACTTGGCAACACGTTCGCAACATCGCGTTTCAAATTAACCACGAAATGTTGTCGAAGATCTTGATACATCTTTGTACTACCTGGGTGAATCGAATATCTCGAACTATGAGCCTCACTCAGAATTTCTTCCTTAATTTCTTGTACTGGCGGAATCCAGATTCTATTTTCAAATCTCAGTATTCCTTCCTTATCCATCTTAAATCTTGGTTCGGTTCCTTCAGATATCTTCTTTGTCACCTTTTTACATTCTTCATCCTGAAGCTGAGCCTCCTTTACTTTATCTAGTAGAGTTGTACCAGATTGCATCTGAAATAGCTTCTCATCAATCTCCATGGGATACTTCACTTCGACTCCGGTTTCTCCATTTACGTAATTAGCTCCTCTGAGCGATTAACATCATCAATTTCTCACGACCCTTTTCTACTTAAGGCGTCGGCAACCACATTTGCTTTCCCGGATGGTATAAAATCTCACGATCGTAATCCTTAATTAATTCCAACCATCTTCTTTGGCGCGTGTTCAAATCATACGTGTAAAAATATATTTGAGACTCTTGTGGTCCATATATATTTCACACTTCTCCCTATATAGATAGTGCCTCCAAATTTTTAGAGCAAAAACAAGCTGCATTAACTCCAAATCATGGGTGGGGTAACCCTTCTCGTAATCCTTCAAGCGTATCGTGATGCATCATCTGTGATGACTTTGCCGTTTTGCATCGACCTGCACGACCAAGTCCTTTATGCGATGCATCACTATAAACAACAAAATTTCTGTATCCTCGGGAAGAGATAACACGGTGTAGTACTCAACCTCTTCTTCAATTCTTGAAAACTTTCCTCACACTTATCCGTCCAAACAAATTTCCACGACTTTTGAGTTAAATTAGTTAGCGAGTTGCGATCTTGGAAAAGTCTTGTATGAACCTTCTATAATATCACCTTGATCGAAAACTTACATTACTTAGATGGCGTCCTCGGCTGATCCCAGTTAATCACGGCTTCGACTTTGGATGGATCTACTGAAATTCCATTTTTATCGATCACGTGCCCAAGAAATTGTACTCGTTCGATCCAAAATTAGCATTTTAAAAACTTGGCATACAACTTTTCCCTTCTCAATACTTCAGCGTTAATCTCAAATGCTCTTCGTGTTCTTCTTTTTGGTTTTGAATAGACCAAAATGTCATCTATAAATACCACTACTGAACTTGTCCAAAAATGGCTTGAACACACCATTCATTAGTCCCATAAATCTTTGCGGGAGCATTACGTAAGACCAAACGACATTACTAAAAATTTCGTAGTGGCCAGTATAATGTGTTACGAGCGCGATCTTTGGTACATCCTCGGCCTCACCTTCATTGATGATAACAGCTTCTCAAATTCTATCTTGGAAAAGTACCTCGCTCCTTTGATTGATCAAATAAGTCGTCGATCCTCGGTAATGGATATCTGTTCTTAATCGTGACCTTATTGATTTCTCTGTAGTCGATGCGAGAGTCGCATCGATCCATCCTTCTTTTCACAAACAACAACAGCGCTCCCCCGGCGATACGCTTGGGTTGAATGTACTTCTTGTCCAACAATTCTTGTAGTTGTACCATTAATTCCTTCATCTCTCTTTGGTGCCATTCGGTATGGTGCCTTGATATTGGAGGCGATTAAGGCGCCCGAATCGATTCTGAAATCTACCTCTCTCTCGGTGGAAGTCACGGTAAATCGTCGTGCGGAAATCGTCGACGAAGTCCCTCACATCGGTATTTCTTCTACCTTGGATTCTCTTTTCACTATCGATTATGTAAGCTAAGTATCCTACATGACCTTGTCTTAACAACTTCACGGCTGCATCATCGTCGAACAACTTCGCTTGTCTGGCGACTTTGCTACCATAAAACCTGACCTTTGATGGAGTCGTAAGGTTAATCGCTTCTTTTGGCAATCAATTCTGACCCGTAATTGAATAACGATCCATTCCCAAAATAACGTCAAATTCCCCAAGTCGAATAGGGATAAGATCTACGTTCATGATATTACCCTTAATATCCACTCTGATTCTTAAACACGTACTTAACAGAATTATCTCCTATTCACAATTTCTATATTCATGGGATATTCCAACTCATCCATAAGCAAATCTAAACTATTAGCAAAGTCTTCTTGATATAAAGGAACAAGTAGCTTTTAATCAAATAAAACATAAGCATTAATTTCATTGATCGAATGATACGACACCACATCACGAGGCTGGATTGCATCTGCACGTCGTATTGAAAGTCAAAGGCGATCGATTCGGTTTGTTGCGGTTGGTCGGTGATGGTTAAGGCATTTCCTTTATTATTTCCCGGTTTCCTCTCCACGATCCACGACCCTCCGATCCTTCTTGGGACAATCTCTTGCCGGATGGTCCTTGAACCACAAGTAAAACAAGCACCCTTCTTTGGGTTTGGGCGGTTTGGTGCTATGTGGCCTTCTGTCCACAATTGTAGCACACTCTTTTTCCTTTCATACAAACTCCCGGATGGGCTTTCCATGAAGTCGGGCATGCTTGATTCTTTTCTTGACTACTACTCTTGATTCCCGATGATGATGAATTGTCGTTCCACCTTTTCTTGATTGAAATTTCCACCTCTGTGCCACTTCCAATCGACCTTGTTATTTCCTTCACCTTCACTCTTCTTCTTCTTTTGATCTTGATTGTACTTGGTCACTTGCATCCTCCCTCCTTGACGAGAGGATGGCCTTTTCGATTACTCAACAAGCGTGTTTAGTTTGAAACATTGATACCTTCTTTGTACACCCAGGCTTTAGTCCTTGCTCAAACCGTCTCTCTTCTTCCTCTCATCATCCGTGTGAACTTGATCTGAGGCAAACCTTGCCAATTCGTTGAATTTAGCCGCATAGTCGAACACGCTCATATTTCCTGCTTGACTCTAGAAATTGAACCTCCATCTGGTTACGTGAACTAGTTGGGAAATACATTTCAAAAACATCTCTTTAAATCTCTCCCGTAATTATACCTTCACCTCCTCGCACTTTGTTTGCTTGCCACCAATAGCTAGCCTCGGACTTCAACATAAAGCGTTGCAAAAGCGGTCTTACGGTCTTCTCTAACCTAGCAGCGTCGAAAACCTTCTCCATTTCCATAACCCGTTTGAGCCTCGATTGGGTTCATGGAACCTTTGAACTCTGGCGGTCCCACCACCTTGAAGTCTTTAAATGTTGTGTTTGGTGGAGCTTGCGGTTGATTATTCATGGCTCCGTCGATAAGTTCACCAATTGCTTTGAGCAGGATTAAGCGTTAGCATTATTGTTATTATTGGTTGACTCTTCTGGTAGGGTGGCGTTGTTGTCTTCTCCTTGGCGGCATTTTTTTGTTAAATAAGCGCTTATTAGAACTTTATTTATTTCTCTAAATAGTTAAGGCATTACTTAACAATTTAACATATTCATTTAACACATCATCTCAAACAACTTGATATATTTTCATTCAAATCAAAGTTTTAACATTAAGCGATAGCATAAGCTACTATTTACATCAACTATCACGGAATAAAGAATCCACGAGTTAAAACATTCAAATATTCTTTCGTTCATAAACACGTCGAATTTACATCTAAAAACTAATTAAGTTCTTTACATAATTAAGCAAATCATATCACTTCTTAGGTTAAGGTCTTTGAATAGCCTTCTACGCTCTCTTCTAAGATCGCGATACATCGTCCTGCGATCCATCATGTACAATGGTAGTCCTTGAATGGATTGGGTACCTCAAAACTTCGATCTTGGGTTTCATTCATTGCCTTGTTAAGTGTAGATCGTTTCCCCAATCTTCGCTTTCTTTGCCGACTATCATCCTCTGCACGATCGGCTCGCGCGATTCTCTTACCCGACCTTCCTCTGCTATATGTTCGACCTTTGGAGGTTTCCTTGATTTCCTTCTTGATTTCTCTATCTCCTCGGTCTTATCTTGGTTTGACCCTTCTCATGGACCAAATCCCATTCTACATTTGCGGTCGAGAGTGAAGAGTCGAAATCTCCTCTCCTTCTCCTCTAGAGTAATATCTTTGAATAACAGCTCGCTCGATCAAATCCACCTCGACCTCGTCTAAGTAACTCCACGTTACGGTCGTATAACGTGTCATACATCTCGGCATCAGCGGTGTCTGTAGTAGTAACTCCTCTTCTTCTTCTCTTCCTCTTCCTCAACAAATTCCTCCTCGGGATCCTCCTCGGGGATCGGTCTAGGGCTCATGCTCACGACCAACAACGGTGATCGATGGAGATGACTCCCTCTGTACCAGTTGCTCCCCCTAACGACATGAATGTCTCGGGGCTCCTCCTCTGTCGGTCTTATAGGTACACGGGTTCTTCCTCCCCCTTTGACTAGCTTCTCCAACATTCGACATCCTAACACAAAATTTTAAGTTTTAGTTACTAAGTCGTATCATCTAACATACTTTAACACATAAACACATAAGGTCTTTTATTATCTTCAATGAATTACATAAATTCATTTCTTATAACTCGATAAGAGTTTTCCATCACTATCTTCTTTCTATAAGGCTACTACCTAAGGTTGTTCCCCACCTAAGGTTCATAACCTCTGACTTTGATACCAACTTGTGACACCCCCCAAATCCGGGTACTTGATTCCACGGGATTTGGTGTTCCTTTATATAAATATCATCTATCTATCTACCCATAATAAATGCAAACCATGCACGATAGATAGAAATAATAATAAATCTCCCTTATGGGGTTACATCAACTACATAATAAATCTGATCCCAGTTACTCTAACCTTAAACATCATGTCTTGAATCATAAACAATTAAGTCTTAAACAACATCATTAACTTAAGTCTAACCTAAATACATCATCAAATAAAATAACAAGTCTTGACACTTGCTAACTTTGCCCTTGCCTTTTACTTTAGTGGAAGGTTAAATCAGTTCTTTAGTTCTTAAGCTGCAATGTTATTATTAAGCAAGAGTGAGCACTAATGCCCACAAGTATAATAATGAAATAACGATATAATAACATGCGAGTAAATCAAAGACATCGAATAAAAGCTCGACTTTTGAATCAAGAATGAATAAGAAAAACAAAAAGAATTACGAGGGTCATAAGACCTTGAACTATGTCCTAGGTTATCAAGGGTTATACTTGAAACCTTTAACGATCGTAAGACTATGGACCTTTACTACTTGTACTTAGGGGATCGACCCTTAAATACAATCATGTGCACAATATCTTAACGCTAACGTGCGTAAAGTAAATCCCTTTGCGGGGTTGTTCATCTCGGTTTGACATTCGAGTCCGCACTGAAAGGAAGTTTGGTTTGAATGAATTCATCGAGGTTTGAAATTTAGAACGCTTCATCAACTATGGACTAGTCGAATCGATAAGGGTTATTTAGTCTAATAAGGTTCAATAATAATGATATTCAAATTGAATAATAATCTCGGAAGTATACTGATAGGACAATTATTGTATAAGCTGAATCATGCTTTGAAAAGATAATCAATCTTTAATATAACATTTGAACATGAATAATAATAATGATAATTTACTCGAGGTAATTAATAAACTTGAACAAATAATGACAAGTAGGGTTAGGAAACTTGCCTCGTCGTAGGCTAAGCGATTACTACTTAGTTCACCACAAATCCTACACACATACCATATGTATTCACGACATTCATTAGTTACATTTTCACTTAATTATTTAATATAAACTCCACTTTATTTAACAAATCATTACCCTTCTAATTTAATTACTTAATTAAATTAGAATATTTTCATTCTCTTACTATTATTACACTCGAATAAATTATTTCATAATAATTTCCATCGAATATTTAATTTATTCCATAATATCTCAATTAAAATATTTAATTTATTTTATAAATATTTTAATAATAATTTTCATCGAATATTTATTTTATTCCATAATATCTCAATTAAAATATTTAATTTATTTTATAAATATTTTAATAATAATTTTCATCGAATATTTATTTTATTCCATAATATCTCAATTAAAATATTTAATTTATTTTATAAATATTTTAATAATAATTTTCATCGAATATTTATTTTATTTCATAAATATCTCAATTAAAATATTTAATTTATTTTATAAATATTTTAATAATAATTTTCATCAAATATTTATTTATTATTATTTTTTTTTTATTTATTTATTTATTTATTTATTTTGATTTTTTGCGTGGTAATTAATTTAGTTTAGTAGCATGCAAGAAGCGTGGTTACCAGAGCTCATTTTCATTCTTTTCTGATTCTGCGATTCTGCTGATTCGCGAACATATAACAGGCCAAATTAAGCGAAAATCAATCACGTAAAATTATACATGAATATGGCCATAACTTCCAATTAGTTATTTTTTTTTACAAATTTAGACTTACCCAATCATTGTAATACATATATAATCATTACTTAACCCATCTAGCATGATTTTTAACAAGTTCTGACAACACATAATTTGCAAAATCAACACATTTACTTTCACTTTGTTCTTGATGTTCTTGAAGGTTTTGAAAATAAAACATGAAAATTGTCACTCTGGATTAGTTATAACACAGAATCCGTTTATTTAAATTTTGGTCTCTTCATTATCAACATGCATAACAACATACAAGTGTAAAATTTAGGGATAATATCGATCAATACATAAAATACCACGTATAAGGCCATATGGCCCAAAACCCAAACTCTGTAAATTTTGAAATAGCAAGTCATCGTATTATGAAACTTATGATATGGTTTACAAAATATATATAATTAAATACGATGTGATGTGCCATAACACATACAAAACCCATAATCATTACTCCTATCTCAATTACGAGAGGCTTTACGGTATGAATGAAAGCCGTTTTCTAAAACTTCGAAATAACGTAAAAATAGAATTTGGTTTGGAGAAATTACCCGGAGTATAGATTAAGAAGAGGTGATCCAAGATGATCCTTTCACAATTACACGATGATTACACACTCACAATATCTCTAATTCTCACAAATTTTCTACGATAAATTCTCGATCTCTCTCCTCTACTGCTCTTCCGGACTTAGAATAATAAAAGAAAAGAAAAGAAAAGCGTCGTTATTATAAGAACTTCGTGTGACGCCTTGATAATGGTCGATTAACCCGATCATGGGTAGCTTCTAGTAACCCCACTAAGGCCATGTTTGGCTAGCATAATAGATTTCAAAACTCCTTTAATTTAATAAAGCTTTATCATATAGTTTAATTCACGTCACACCCACTTTTTGCGATAATTCATATATCTTATTTAATATAAATAAAATATAATAACTTCTCATAAATTCACATAGTCATATATTTAATTTTCTCATTAATTAATTATATTAAATTATTAAATCTCTAATTAATAAATAAATTAATTAGAATACCATCATGCTTAATTAAATAATTCATTTAATTGATAAGTGACATAATTACATACTTGATAATAAAAACTCTCTCACATTAATTTAATAAATGTAACACATATAATTAAATTAATCTACCACAATTGCGTCAATTAATTATTTAATCTAATAATTAAATCATCAAAAAATATTTATTTAATTCAATAAATATTAAAATTAATTACAAAATTCTCGTTAACACAAACGGATGATTTTCAACACCTCTTAAAATTCATAACAAATCATACGTTAATTTTTAGCGGTTCAAAATTTGTGGACATATATTTAACTTATATATGTATAACATATCCAACAATCACAACAATCCAACGGTCGGATCAAAATTATAACTCACGCAATAGAGCTTAAGAACACTGATTTGATTTTTAAACTATAAGTCCCTCGTACCATTTTCACTCAAACAGTCACCACAAACAATCCACAAAGAATTTTTGGGTGATTCAAATTTCTACGTTTAGCTTACTTCCAGGGCTTTCTTTTGATATATGGCTCACCTCCTAACTCATTATACATAAAGAGTTATAGATTTTACAAAATCAAATAATAAACTAAGTTTCTAAAAATTTCCAAATTTCGTTTTTCATTTCGACAAAATACTAATAAAACACCTCATCATTAATTCCTTCATTTATATCCACATAAACATAAATATTTCCTTATCATATAAATCAATAATTAATTATTCACAAATAATATTACAGAATCACAATAATGACAACCAGGCCGTTCCCAGGAAAGAGGGGGCTTTCCAATAAGGATTTCTCCTTACTGGCGCACAATTAGGTTACCAAACCTCTTCTTGACAGAACTTTCTAGACATTGCCAATAATGCTATCTAATAATATTATTCAAATAATATGAATTATTAATCCGATAATGGGAAATACTGTGCAGTGACAATTATTGAAACAACAATAATATAAAATATCAACGCAGTAATTATTGAATATTGAACAGTAATTACTTTAACAATTATTGAGTAGTGCCTTCTTACGTAAGAATCAATAATTAAAAATATCGTGTAATACCGCAGATATCTTTGCATAACCACGCCAGACATCAGTATTTTAACCACTCGGGTATTCCAACAAAGTGTTACTTCAGTAATAACTACGCCAATTATTTATAAAAACTCAAACTTGTCGTTTTCTTCATCCGATGCTTATTACATTATGGGGCCCATAAATGATCAAGCTGCCGCAATTTGGATATTCCCGATAAAAAGAATATTCCACGACCAAACGAATATTCCCCGATAACAATGAATATTTTATAACCACTTGCTTATTTTGCAAAATTTGCACATTTCACCCATAACCAAAATATTATATCAAATTAACTCATTATTATTTCAAGATAATGAATAGAGGAAATTCAATTTTATTTAAAATAAGTTGGGGTCGTACATATTGTATCAGATAGAAATCCGCGATTCACGTCAAACTTCTAGAAGAGTCTTCAAGAAAGAATGGGGACACAACTACGACTGAATACCGCGTATCATTCGCAAACCGATGGGCGAAGCGAGAGAATAGTTCAAACACTTGAAGACATGCTCCGAGCTTATGTGATGGACTTCAAGGGTAGTTGGGAGGATCACCTTCCATTAGTAGAGTTCACGTATAATAATAGTTATCAAGCCAGTATTAGAATGTCGCCGTATGAAGCACTGTATGGGAGGAAATGTAAAATGCCTTTATGCTGGGACGAAGTTGGAGAACGTCAACTGTTGGGACCAGAGTTGGTACAACAGATAGTAGAAATCATCAGGGTGATAAGAGCTTGACTAGTAGCAGCTCAAGATTACGAAAAGAAGTATGAGGACTTACATTGCAAGAAGAGAGATTTTGAAGTAGGGAGCTATGATTTTCTGAAAGTATTTCCCTAGAAAAGGGAGGATTCATTTTGGGAAGAAGGGCAAGTTGAGCCCTAGGTTCATAGGACCGTTTGAGATTCTGAGGCGAGTCGGTGAAGTGGCGTACGAGGTAGCATTACCTCCTGAACTTGAGCACATTCACAACGTGTTTCATGTGTCAGTATTGCGTCCATATAAACCAAACTACAAGCATGTTATCTCCTATGAACTAATTTAAGTCGAGAAAGACTTATCGTACGAGGAAGTTCCTATCCAGATACTAGACAGGAAGGAACGGAAGCTGAGGAATAAGATTATCCATTCCGATAAGATTCTCTAGAGGAATCACGCAGTAGAAGAAGCTACGTGGGAGCTAGAAGAAAAAATGAGAGCGAATTATCCATTGTTATTTGAGTAACCTTATTTTTGCAATTCCGAGGATGAAATTTTTTAAGGGGGGAGGGATGTAATGACCATGAATTTTAAACTCCTTATTAATTAAATATGTGATTTAATTTTTAATGAGTTAGTTTTGTGAGTTTATTTAAACCTTATGTGGTTATGTGAAATATGAATTGATTAAAGGGAGTCACTAATAGTTGATTTAAATTGGTGGACTAACCCTAAGAGTTTGATATCAAAGAATTGATAGGATTATTAATGATTAAATATTCAATTTATTTGAATATAGTGGCAAGATTTGAACATATTGATTTATGTCAATTATGGGTATATCACCATTATAGAAGTTAAATTATCTCATATAAAACTTATGTGGTGATAGAATTTTGAACTGGCTTGAAGCTAACCCATTTTGGCATTGCTGTGGGACCAAAGATAATTGCGCCTCTCTCAAAGATATAAAATGGCTCAAATTCTTACCAGTGTTCAATCTGAGAAAGGTTAGTTCCTACTGTAGAAAATGAAATGGAACATTAGTGTAATGTGTGACATGCATAAAATCATATAATAAGAATACATTCTAATGATATGAAGTATCAAGTAGTACAAGAAATACCATGTGATTCCTTAATACAGAAATAATTAAAATAGCTATGTAATTTAGAAACTTGGAAAGGGATTAGATGTTTAAATAAACATTGATATTAAATAATGTTATTATGTGTTTATGAGAGTAGTAAAAATAATTATGGAACTACCTAGACAATAATACCTAACTGTGTTATTTTATTGCGTGTATTTAATGTACATGGATTATATGATGTGAGTACCTAAATAATACCTAAATTTCCTAATATGGTAATAGTTGTACATTATGATTTCATTTTGTGAATTATAGTATCCAAACCAAGCCTTAAATAACTTGTTGCCGAGCTTGTCCCAAATTGAGAGTCACATTAATACATGAACAGTGGACTAAAAGCTAGTTTACGTAACTTCCATTTGGCTAAGCATATGTAATGATTTATAGGCCAATGGCTGATGGGTGGATTGTTCAACCACTCTTTAGTAACCATTATTTTTCTTCATTACACCTTGAACTCAACCTTAGTGCAATGTGATTATCCAGTTCAAGTTTCCTTTATAAGTAGAAGCTTTAGTTTCAGTTTTGTTGTTTGTTAAAGTTTGATATTGGAAGTTCTAAGTTGCTGAACAATTGTAGAAGTATACTCAGTGTGTGGGAGTTTAATTCAAGCCTAACAAGGTATAAACTCTAATTGTGTTCTTGAGTTAGGTTTTGTCAAATTCTTTAAATCACTTAAAATTCTTTATTAATCAAAGTGAATTAGCATGCTATATTGTGTTTAGGAAGTAGGCTTACATGTTTGAACTCTCAAATGATGGTATTGAGCATGTTTAAATCAAGTTAAATCGAAGTTTGTTGATGCTCTCAGAGAATGTAACATATTACGACCTTTGTGCGAAATGGGCGCAATTGTGCCTTATTTTTACTAGGGTAGTGTAGTTGTAATTGCTACCACCTATAATCGATTTCTAATTTCATGCATGATATATGTTACTAAATTGATGTTATGACTTAGATACATACCTATAAAGGAGTATAACATGATATGTAAAGCTTTCGTATGTGTTATGAAGTAATCAACTTGGATTAGTAAGGAAGTTGTAGTAAAACTTAAAGTTTTCAAAACTAACCTTGTGGAAAACTTGTGTTCACGAGTTCTGAACTTAGTGACTCATGTACATGACTGATTTGGAACCTAATTATGCATGATATATGATGTATAATGTCTTTGTCATGATTAAACTTGATAAGCGTGGTGCTAGAAAGAAAAGCTTAGTATTATAAGCTAATGGACATGAATGATTTCAAGATATAGTTTCTAATTTTGAAAAGCGATTATCATAACTTATTTACTTATGATAAAGGTTTTAGATTTGTTTTATGTGTGTTGGATTGCACCATTCGTGCTAATATGATTTCAAAGACAACCTTGAATATGTTTTCAAACTTAAGTTGCATATTATAAGAGTACGTAGTTACTAAAGTAGTAAGATGTGATGTTATGGCTATAATACTCCTAAACATGATTCATATGTATTAAGCATGATGATCACATGACCTTTCTATGTTTTAATGACATATAAATTGTATGTAAAACTTGAGATAATGAACTTAAGAATGATCATGTGTTATATGTGAAACTCTAGCATGTATTTATGTTAAAATAGGCGTGTAATTAGTGTGTTAGAGTTGGACTAAAGTCAGGAGAATAGAAGCTCAACCTTGAGTGCGGCTAAGGGGACAGTAAGCAATGCTACCGTCCCTAAGCTTCAGAACTAGTACATCTGTGCCATCCTGCAGTCATGAATTGATTCTGTTTTTGATTCTAAAATTCAAGGCTTGCTTATATGATTACTTTATCTTGTAATGTATGACCAATATGCTTTGTAATGTGTTAAGAAGCATGCTATGTGAAGACTTGATTATTGTAAGTGTAGATGCATATTAGTTTACACATACTAATTGAAAGACCAACTTGTTAATGTTAGGTCGTTTCAACGCAAGTTAATTAAAGCTAGAATTAGTTGTAGCTGAGCAAACAGGCAAGTTCCTTGAACCCTACTTTTATTGATCAAGTTCCCTAAACTTACTCTAATTATTATTGAGCAAGTTCCTTGAACCCTACTTTTATTGTGCAAGTTCCCTAATCTCACTCAAATTTATATTGAGCAAGTTCCTTGAACCCTACTTTTATTGTGCAAGTTCCCTAAACTTACTCCAATTATTATTGAGCAAGTTTCCTTGAACTTCACTCTTTGATTGTGCAAGTTCCTTAATTCTTACTCTTTTACTTGAGTAAGTATTCGAACACTATTTTATTGTGTTGCAAGTTTCCTAACTTACACAACTTTGTTTTTGTGAAAGTTTCCTATCCTTCTCATATTGAATTTGAGCAGGTTATTGTTGAATTGAAAGTTATTCATTTAAGCTTAAACTTTATTTCCAAGCATGCTATTAAGTGGTTTAATTACCTTACAATTATTCCACATCGATATTATTGATATTCGCACTTAGTGCACTTGAGTTCGTACAGTCTTAGACTTGTACATCATTTAAATTTCAATAATTCTTGAAATGTGTTAGATAGATTCTGAAGCTTTGTTCGGTCAGACAAGCGTATGAAGTTTTATAAAAGCTATCCAAACCAATTGATGGTAAGGATTCTTAGACTCAAAGAACACCCCTTTTATGATAGGGGAGTACCCCATGTATCTAATATAAGATACAAAGAGCAGATTTAAATGTTATGCATATACATAGTGTACGTGAGGCTGATCCCCTCAAGTACTTAATTTGTAGCCAGTAACCAAAGGGTCAATTAGCTATTGATTCCATTGGAGTGTTATAGTTCAAAGTCTATTTGACTAGCAGTTATTCTAAAAGCAAATATTATCTTTGCTTCCAATATTCATATTGTTGAATCCTTCAGATATTCATATTGTTGAATTCATTGACATATATTTTTCCATTCATCATGATATATCCTTATTGCTGTATTTAAACTTGTTGGAAAAACTTGTTGCTCATCCTTGCTATATCATGAATTATATTGCAGCTAAGCCCGAGACCTCAGGGAAGGACAAGGGTAAAGGAAAGATGTAGAATAGTGGCAAGGAGCAGACTTTACCTTACGCTTAGTTTAAATTACTGTTATATAATATGAACCCTAATGTTTATTTTAGGGTATGTTTGTAAGATGATATTAAGGTTATCATATCTTGGGACTAGTAACACCTTTGAATGAACGACGTACGTTTATTATTTTTCACATTTTAGTTATCGTATGTTGTTTAGAGGTGGATGTTTGTATTTTATCGTAATGACCGGACCGGGGTCAGAGGACCCGGATTCGAGGGTGTCACACATAACATAATTTAAATAAGTCTTAAACTGACGTAATGAGTCTTAACATTAATATTCTCAAATAATAAACAAGTCTTCAACACTTGTCTTGCCCTTGCCCTTGCCCTTACTAGTAGATGGCTCATCAACTCTTTTAATCTCAGCTGCAATGTTATTATGCAAGAGTGAACAACAATTTATCACATGTTTAACAATAAAAATAATAATAACATGCGAATAAACAATGGACACTAAACAAAAGAAAACTCGGCTTTTGAATCAAGATTAGAACAGAAATCAAAAGTACACATTAGGGTTATTATTATTATTATTATTATTATTATTATTATTATTATTATTATTATTATTATTATTATTATTATTATTATTATTATCACGCAATTAGTTATGGTATGTAGTGAAGGAGAAGAAAGGAATATATGGGAGAAATCTCATGTTTTGATATAAATATTAATCCTTGCAAGATTTTAAAAGATGACCCATGTTGCTCTAGCGGTTATATAACCAAAATTCCAAATGTGAGGTTGTGAGTTCAAATCTTTGGAGAGATAATTTTTGGAAAAAATTCAAAAGACGTCACGTCAGCAGCAGACACGTGTCAAATTACAATATTAAATACCACGTCAGACCTGCCACGTGTGCCACGTCAGCAAGTCAACATACATGTGGCGCCTGGGGGTTCAAAGTTCAAATTTTTGAATAGAAAGGGGCTCAGTTTGCCTTGACCGAAAGAAATGGGCTCAATACCTAAATATCAGAAAAGTTCAGTGGTCGACTTTACATTTAACCCAACTCAGTAATGATAATATTATAATGTTTTAAACTGTATAATATTATGTTGTATTATAATTATAAATGATATAATATTATGTTGTAATATAATTTAATTAGTAATGATAATATCCGCACACTTTAGATAGGTGGTGATTTTGTTATTTTGTTATATACATGTATTATAATATTATACAATACATGTATGATATAATGTATGCTATAATATTATAATATAATTATGAATGATATAATATTAGAAAAATATTGATTTTAGGATATAATAATTATGTTTAGAAATGTAGTGGATTTTGGGGGATTATAAAATCAACATAGTAAGTTATGATTGATATTTTTGTTATTTTAATTTTGTTTTAAATGTTTTAAACTCAGTATAATATTATGTTGTAATCTAATTATAAATGGTATAATATTATGTTGTATGTATAGAGAGAAAATTAGGTTAAATAACGAGAGAATAATGATAATATCACAAAGTAGTGATTTTAGGAGATAATAATTAAATTAGAAAGGATAATATCGTAATGCTTGACATTACCAAAATAATTTAGAGTTGTAATGATTTAGGAGATTATAAATTCAAAATATTAATTTGGGATTAAAAAAGTAGTGATTTTAAGAGATAATAATTAAATTAGTAATGATAATATTAGAATAGTTAACATTATCAGAATAGTTTAGATTTGTAGTGATTTATGAGATTATAAAATCAAAATATTAATGTGGGATAAAAAAGTAGTGATTTTAGGAGATAATAATTAAATATTGATAATATAAAAACTGGAGTAATGGATGAGCACATTAATTAGGTAGGACAAGTGTTGCAATTTGGGAATGACAAATGTCATGCAATGGTGTTATGTACTGCAATTTTAGGTCACAAGACAATGAACTATGTTCTAGGTTATTAAGTATTTCTACTTTAAACCTTTAACAGTTGTAAGACTATATGGACCTTACTTCTCGTACTTAGGGGGATTAGCATTTAGTACCATGTATGTGCACAACATCTTAACGTTATCGCGTAATATAATCCCCCATAATAGAGTTGTTCATCTCAGCTTTGACATGAGAGTCCGCACCAAAGGAAGTTTGGTTTGGATTAGCTTCAAGGGTAATTTAGAGTTCAATAATCATCAAAAAAAGGATTAGTTGAATCAATAAGGAATCACTATCTATTCAAGGTTTCAATGTAATATCGAAATCAATAATCAAATCAAAGATTGAATCTCAACTCTATATAATTGACTGAAATAATTGGATCTCAATTCTATACAATTGAATGAACTTTGTACAAGAGAAGTAATACTTCAAAAGAATTAGAACATTTAATTTGGAATCATGAACTTGAATAATTAAGTTTTGAACAATTCGAAATAAGAATACGAAGCTTGCTCAATAATAATAAGATTTAAGAACTTGCTCAATGTAAGAATAGGGTTTGAGAACTTGCCTCGTGCGTAGGCTAAACGATTACTACTCACGTTCACCACAAGTCCTACACACATACCATATGTGTGACGCCCCAAAATAGGTATACACAACCCATTCCGAGTCGCCAAATACATAGTACAAAATTCAAATACAAACTTAATTTATACAATACGACAAAAACATAGCTTAGAGTTTTAACACGGATATTGTCTCGTAGATAATATCAAAACTCAAATGGAGTCCTAATTACAATTATTATCACACTATTTCATAGAATACTGAGGACAACTATAGCCACCATCTCAGACCATCACTCCGTTCCCCGACTAGTCCCAACTATATTCTCATTTCCTGAAGAGAATAATGAAAGCAAAGGGTGAGCTCAACTAGCCCAGTAAAGAATATTATGACTAAGATAATGCAGAATAAATTATCATTAGCCTTTAACAGTGTTAAACTGATCGAATATAATAGACAACAAGTTTAACTGCAGTGGAATAAACAATCCATTAGAAGAGTCAAGTAGAGCATGATATCTACTATATTCCATGATTTAAAAGTTCATCATCAATATTTTATCGGTGTAACACAACTCAATAAATAATCCACATCACTGAACTATCTATGCACTACGAGCCAATGATATTCATTAGTATCACATCCACGAATTATCCATGCACTACGGGCCAAGGATATTCGTTATTATCACCAATGGTCATGATCATGCCAATAATCGTTCATCAATTCACTACGGGCCAATGAGGACTTTTACCACATCATTTGTAACATTACAGGTCATGATTATACCGATACATAATTTCTGGTCATAATCATACCAATCAACAGTCCATCTATGAACTACGGGCAAAAAATGACTTTCATCATAATATAAGCATGAGGATGATGACAATGATATAAGAATTCAATCAAACGAGATCAAAGATAAATTTTAAAGATTTGTAATTCACTATATCTAGAGTTCAAGAATGTCCAAATTGTCAACATGATAACTTCTTTGTAGAGTAAAATTTAAGAATAATATTCATGTATAAATAATTCGGACAGAAAAAAAATCAATTTTTATCATGAATAATACCTGGGTGAATAGTACCTGAGTGAATAGTACCCCAGCATGAAAAGATTAAAATTTGACAAGAATGTTCAGAAAAATATTCTTGTGAAATGATACTAGATGAATCGCAAATTTCAAGGATATTCTACTAATTTCAAGGATTATAAAATCAATACTTACCACAGTAAGTTTAAATTTAGGAATATGAAATGAAATAATATCCCTTACATAATATGGAGTATGAAAGAAAATAATATTTCTTACGAGTATTAAAATAAAATAATATTCTTTCCCTTAGTAGAAACTGGATTTAACTGGAATATCAGATATTATTATGAGAAAATCTTGCACAAAAAACTACACTCAAAGTATCCTTATACTCAAGAGAAATACTCACAATACTATTGAATAAGAATTTCTGTTATTGAAGATGCGTTTTAAGAAGGAGGGGTTACCCCCTATTTATAGTGAAACGGAGGGAGAAAAACAACAAAGCAACCTGCCTAACTTCTCATTTTGCCTAACCTCTCATATTTTCATATGGGTGAGGGTCCACCCTTTTTTAAACAACATGCTTTGCAGGCCATTTTCTCCACCAACCATTTCCACCAATCAAAACAATGTTACAAACTACTTTTTTGAAAACAAAGTATTCAAATACATTTTGTTTACTTCTGTCCCTTAACCACATGATTATATATTATAATAATATTATTATTAAACAATTATAATATATTATAATAATATATATGAATAAATATTTTATCGGAGGAGATAATTATAATTTCACAGAAAAATATGTCAAACTTTCAACAAATGTTTCATGAAAAATTCCTTCATTAATATCAAAATTGAAACAATATCCACCACATAATAATTATTCATAAATAATATTATAAGCTCACAATATTAACAACCAGATCATTTCCAAGAAAGAGGGGGCTTTCTAATAAGGACTTCTCTTTATTGGCGCACAATTAGGTGATCGAACCCCTTTCATCGACAGAACTTTCTAGAAATTGTCAATAATGCAAATAATAATATGAATAACTTTGTCATATCAATTATTGATTTAATAATATAAAATATTGTGACAATAATTGAATCAATAATGTGAGATACTATGCAACAATTACTATGGCAATAATTGAATAAAACTGAGTGACTTCTCACGTAAGCATCAATAATTAAAGATACTGTACAATACCATGTGCTACTATGCAACAACCCGTATTACTGTACTTTTATCACCGATTATTTCAATGGTTAACGGTAAAACTTTTGCTGTTATTTTTATAAAAAGTTATTTCTGTCATTTTCTAACTCCGATAGTAATTCTATTGTGGGGTCCATCAATGATTGTGCCGTTGTACGAATATTCCCCGACTAAACGAATATTTTATGACAACTTGCTTACTTTGCAAAATTTGTAAATATTACCCACAACTATAACATTATATCAAATCCACAACTTATTACTCAAAATAATATTTAGAGAAAATTAATCTTTATTCATAAAAGTTGGGGTCTTACAATATGTATTCACGACATTCATTAGTTACATTAATACTAACCTTATAGGTTTAGTCTCCTATTTTAATACAATTTGTTAATTTGGTTTAATTTCTGCTCATTACCATCATTCACATATACAGGACTGAAATCTCAAATCTTAAGTTTAAACAACATCATATCATCTTATGGACATCATTTTTTTATTATTTTTTTTAATGTGGTTTAACCAGTTACAAAACATAGCAGTTATAAGGGCATAAGACCTTTTCTAGTTAATTTTTATAATTCTCTTATTATATGGTCCATTAGTCACACTTTCACTTAATTATTTAATATAAACTCCACTTTGTTTAACAAATCATTACCCTTCTAATTTAATTATTTAAAAAATTAGAATATTTTCATTCATTCACTATTATTACACTCGAATAAATTATTTCATAATAATTTCTATCGAATATTTTATTCCATAAATATTTTAACTAAAATATTCATTTTGTATGATAAATATTTTAATTATGATTATTATTATTATTTTAATTTTTTTCCCCGTCGGGGTGGGGTTATCCAGATTAAGTTTTTGCAGTTCGCGAAAAACACAGAACAGGCCCAATTTAGGCCAAAATCTCACACAAACAACGAATTCAGTTTCACCCATATGTTCTAAATTTAACATAAACATTCTATAACATTCATAGCATGCTTTTAACAAATTTAATCACATAAACAATAAGATTTGAACTCATAATTTTCATGTTCTTGCTATTTTTCAAAGTTTTGTCAAATTTCATGAAATCACAAATTACAGATTCATTATAACACCAAATCAGTCCATTTAAGTTTGTTCTTTTTATTTTTACATGTATAAACATAATCAACTATCGATTCGCCGATTAATATGCAACTTAGGCATTAATTTTTGTACTTATGGGCTATATTCAATATTTATTTCTGTGTAACCTTCAATATTCCAACTTAGTCTTAATTTCATGGATTAATTACTCTAAAATCGTTTATAAACATCAAATAGCAGATTATACATGAAAATTAACCATTACAAACAACTTCTCAATAATTTGGCCATAAAAAGTCAATTACAAAGAACCAAAATAATATTTTAACTGTAAACTAAAAACTCAGATTTTAAACATGATCATGAATTTGATTATTCTAAATCACATACAATTCATGTAGAACATGTTATAAACAAATACAACATCATAGATTTAACAATTAACAATAAAAATTCAATTACAGAGAGTTAAAAATTGGTTTTCATGAAAAACTTTAAGAACGTAATTTAAAACTTTGAGATGAAGGGATTACCCTTGATTTCTCTATTATGATTAAGCAAGATGACATGAAACTTCTTCAATTCTCCAACTCCTTATTCTTCAATATCACTATTCTCTCAAATCTCTCTCTATTTTCTCTCTGAGTTTCTGTCAGACTTGCAAAATAAATGAACTGACAAATACGTATTTTAAAAAAATAAATGGTGCTTACATGGGTAGCGGTTAAGCGCAGTATGGCCTTAACTGCTCCCATGTCATCAAGGCCATGTTTGGTTACTCATTAAATTTCCTTTCTAATTTATTTTAATTAACTTATTTATTATATAGTTTATTTGTCACACCTTAATTAATCAAATAATATTATTTAACTTAATTAAATAAAAGGCAATATTACCCATTAAATCACCTCATTACATACTTAAAATTCTCATTTATTATTTATCACTAATCATTAAATCTCTAAATAATTATTTAATTAATTAGAACAACACTAAAATTATTTGACAACTCATTTAATTTAATTATCTCAATTAAATTCTCACTTTGATCAATAAAATTATTTCACATTAATTTAATCAATGTGACACACTTAATTAAATTAATCTACCACAATTCGATCAAATAATTATTTAACTCAATAAATAAATCAACAAAATGTTTATTTAATTCAATATTTATTTAAAATTAATTACAAAAGTCTCGTTCGTCACATCTTTCCCCTCTTAAAAGGATTATGCCCCCAGAATCACGACTTAATTAATTCGTCCTGTTACATTCTCACCCCTTACACATAATCTGTTCCCAAAATCGCTACACATGTATTAAGAAAATAAATGAGGGTAATTTTTCATCATTTGTTCTTCGAGTTCTCACGTAGCTTCTTCAGCATTGTGGTTCCTCCAGATTACCTTAACAAAAGGTATTAATTTATTTCTGAGTACTTGTTCTTTCATGTCGACTATCTGAACATGAACTTCTTCATAAGATAAGTCTTTCTCAAATTACAGGGGTTCATATTCTATAATGTGCTTGTAATCGGGTTTATACGGTCGTAACACAGAAACATGGAAAATATTATGGATATGTCCTAAGGCTGGTGGTAAGGCTACCCTCATATGCGACTTCACCAATTCTCCTAAATACTTCAAAGGGTCCAATGAACCTCGGGCTTAATTTTCCCTTCTTACCAAATCGGATCTTTCCCTTCCAAGGAGACACTTTCAAGAAAACATAGCTACCATATTCAAATTCTCGATTCTATCGGTGTTGATCATCATATTTC
This sequence comes from Panax quinquefolius, assembly GCA_020205615.1. Lineage (NCBI taxonomy): Eukaryota > Viridiplantae > Streptophyta > Magnoliopsida > Apiales > Araliaceae > Panax > Panax quinquefolius. The sequence goes on along the minus strand of CM035156.1, from coordinate 116,506,487 downwards.
TTCTGCCTGTCCTGAGCAGCTATCAATCTTGTCTTGATAATCTAGAAAATCTCGGCGGTCTGTTGTACTAATTCTGGCCCTAGTAGTTGACGTTCACCAACTTCATTCCAGCATAATGGGGTTCTGCACTTTCTTCGGTACAATGCTTCATAAGGCGGCATGCCAATACTTGTGTGGTAACTGTTATTGTAAGAAAACTCCAGCAACGGTAGATGATCGTCCCAATTTCCTTTGAAATCCATTATGCAAGCTCTTAGTATATCCTCCAATGTCTATATTGTTCTCTTGCTTTGTCCATCTGTTTGGGGATGGTATGCCATGCTCATTCTCAATTGTGTTCCCATGTATTCTTGTACTTGCTTCCAGAAGTTCGATGTAAAATGCGGATCTCGATCAGAAATGAAAGACACTAGAACACTATGCCTTGAAATAATTTCCTTCATATACAGCTTCGCTAACTGATCTAGGTTAAATCTTATCTTGATTGGTAAAAAGTATGCTGATTGCGTTAGTCGATCCACAATAACCCAAACTGTGTCAAAACCTTTTTGAGTCATTGGAAGACCTACCACAAAATCCATCATGATATGTTCTCAATTCCATTCTGGGATTTCTAATGGTTATAACAATCCACTTGGCCTTTGATATTTTGCTTTAATTCTCTGACATATCAGACACTTGGCCACACATTTGGCAATGTCCCTTTTCATATTCAGCCACCAAAAATGCTGTCAGAGATCCTGATACATCTTTGTACTCCCCGGGTGAATCGAATACTGTGAACTATGAGCCTCGCTCAAAATTTCCTCCATTACTTTTGATACTTGCGGAACCCAAATTCTTTTCTTGAATCTCAGTAAACCTTCCGTATTTACTTTGAATTTCACTTCATCACATTCGGATATTCTTTTACTTATCTTTTCACATTCCTCATCATGAAGTTTTACTTCCTTAACTTTATCCATAAAAGTTAGAGTGACTCCCAATTGAAACAGTTTTTCGTCCGACTCCTTAGGGTATTTCACCTCCAACTCCAGTTTTTCCATCGCTAAAATTAGCTCCTCCTGAGTGGTTGACATAAAAAGTTTCTCTCTACCCTTTCTGCTTAAGGCATCAACAACTATATTTGCTTTACCCAGATGGTATAAAATCTTATAGTCATAATCCTTTATTAACTTCAACCATCTCCTCTGACGTATGTTCAAATCCTTCTGCGTAAAAATATATTTAGACTCTTATGGTCACTATATATTTCACACTTCTCCCAATAGAGATAATGCCTCTATATCTTCAAAGCAAACACCACTGCGGCCAGTTCTAAATCAAGTGTAGGATACCCCTTCTCATAATCCTTCAATTGTCGTTATGCATACGCAATGACCTTGTCGTTCTACATAAGCACATAGCCTAGTCCCTTATGCGATACATCACTATACACAACAAAATTTACTGTGCTATCCGAAAGAGATAACACAGGTGCCGTACTCAACCTCTTCTTCAGCTCTTGGAAAATTTCCTCACACTTTTTCGTCCAAACGAACTTTACCAATTTTCTAGTCAAATTCGTAAGCTAGAGTCATGATTTTGGAAAAATCTTGAATAAATCTTCTGTAATAACCCGCCAGTCCTAGAAAACTCCTTTTTTCGACGGTGTCTTTGGCTTATCCCAGTTCATCACAACTTCAACTTTCGATGGATCTACCGAAATTCCATCCTTGTCAATCACATCCCCATGAAATTGCACTCGCTTTATCTAGAATTCAAACCTTAGCGTACAACTTCTCTCTTCTCAATGCCTCCAATGTCACCTTCAAATGTTCGACATGCTCCTCCTTGGTCTTAGATTATACCAGAAGATCGTTGATGACACCACCATGAATTTATCCAAAAATAGTTTAAACACACTGTTCATTAGGTCCATAAACACTGCAGGAGCATTCGTTAGACCAAATGACATCACCAGGAACTCGTAATAACCATAACAAGTTCTGAACGCTGTCTTTGGTACATCTTCTTTCCTCATCTTCAACTGATGATACCCACTCCTCAAGTATATCTTTGAGAAATACCTATCTCCTTTCAACTGGTTAAACAGGTCGTCAATCCTTGGCAATTGATACTTATTCTTAATTGTGACCTTGTTTAATTCTCTATAATCAATGCAAAGTCGCATCGAACCATCCTTTTTTTTGACAAACAACATCGGTGTTCTCCACAGTGATACACTCAGTTGAATATATTTCTTGTCTAACAGTTCTTGTAGTGGCACCATCAATTCTTTCATCTCTACCGGAGCCATGCGATACGGGGCCTTAGATATTGGGGCAGTTCCTGGCACCAAGAAGATCACAAATTCTACTTCCCTGTCAGGCGGAAGTCCTGGCAAGTCATCTGGAAATACGTCTCCAAATTCTCTAACGACCGATATCTCTTCTAATTTCGGATTCTATTTTCAAGCATCGACTATGTAGGCTAAATATCCTACACATCCTTGTCACAAGACCATGAACTATGTCCTAGGTTATTAAGTAATTCTACTTTAAACATTTCACAGTCGTAAGACTATATGGACCTTACTTCTCGTACTTAGGGGGATCAACCCTTAGTACCATGTACGTGCACAACATCTTAACGCTATCGCGTAATATAATCCCCCATAACAGGGTTGTTTGTCTCAGCTTTGACATTAGAGTCCACACCAGAAGAAGTTTGGTCTGAATTAGCTTCAAGGGTAATTTAGAGTTCAATAATCATCAACTAAGGATTAGTTGAATCAATAAGGAATCACTATCTATTCAAGGTTTCAATGTAATATCAAAATCAATAATCAAATCAAAGATTAAATCTCAACTCTATATAATTGACTGAAAAAAGTGGATCTCAATTCTACACAATTAAATGAACTTTGTACAATAGAAGTAATACTTCAAAAGAATTAGAACATTTCATTTGGAATCATGAACTTGAATAATTAAGCTTTGAACAGTTTGAAATAAGAATACGAAGCTTACTCAATAATAATAACATTTAAGAACTTGCTTAATGTAAGAATAGGGTTGGGAAACTTGCCTCGTGCGTAGGCTAAACGATTACTACTCACGTTCACCACAAGTCCTACTCACATACCATATGTATTCACGACATTTATTAGTTACATTAATATTAACCTTATAGGTTTAGTTCTCTCTTTTAATACAACTTGTTAACTTGGTTTAAATTATGCTCATTACCATCATTAACATATACAGGACTGAAATCTCAAATATTAAGTTTAAACAACATCATATTATCTCATAGATGTGACACCCCCAAACCCAGGTACTTCATTCCCACAGGATTTGGTGTTCACTTAAACAAACATTCATATCTAACTACCCAATCACAATAAAACTCAATAAATAAAATCTTTCCCATAAAAGGGTTACATAATAAAATCTCCCAGGTTGTCTAACCTTTAAATACAATCATTCAAATGCAGAATTTAAAATTATTACATAACATCATTATTAAGAAGTCTAAGATCATCACAATAAATAAAAGTACAAATAATCATCACTTGTACAATTTTCCCTTTCCTTTGTTAGTTGAAGGTTCATCTACCTTCTCCACTTTAGCTGCAATGAGTTTATAAATATGCAAGAGTGAGCAAAACAATTGCTCACTGGATAAAATAATGAATCAACAAAAGAATAACAATAATAACTTGCAATGAGTAGGCTCATCAAAACTAGATAGTACTCTAACAATGATAATCAGGAACTGAAATCCAAAGTATGGAATAAACATAACCGAGGGTCATAAGACCATGAACTATGTCCACAGTTGCGAGTAAACTTTTAACTCCAACTTTAAGAGTTATAAGACTATAAGGACTCCTTGTACTTAGGGGGATCAACCCTTCGTACCATGTATTGTGCACAAACATTTAATGCTACGCGTAAGTTATCCCCTAATAATAGGGTTGTTCATCTCAGTATTTAGAGTACACGTCTGCACCAAAGAGAGTTTGGTTTGGATAAGCTTTCAAGGGTAATTTGAAGTTCAACGATCATCAACTAGAGGACTAGTTGAATTAATACTAATAACATAATATTATAGAATACTCGTAATTGAATAGTCATGGTAAATTAAAATCATGCTTTAGGAATAATCTAATAGCATATAACTTAAATAACTATAACAAACCTTGCTTGAACAATATTAAGTCAAGGTTATTTAGAATTGAATACTAAGCATGCATGGCAATATGAACGATAAACTATTCAAATATATTCGGGCACGCTAAACAACAAGTTAAATACAATAATAACTTGTTCAATATCAAACCAAAGTTTAGAAAGCTTGCATCATTTGTAAGGTAATCGAATTGAAACAATATATAGTTCAACAAGATAAAGAATTAGAAAACTTTCCTTGCTCGTAGGCTAAACCGAATCACAATACCCTATAAACATATGTCATCATGACATAGTTAGCCATTACCACTTTATAAACATAACTAAGTACGTTCATCATTTAAAAATTGGATTTTTAATCACATAATCAAGTTACAAAACAATTTATTGTTAATAACATGTTCATTCTAGGTATAGAAACATTAAAATCAACATTTTATAGTCTTACTATTATCACATAACAATTCCTTCAAATTTCAAGTACAAAAGTACAATCGTCGTACCATTCTCGCTAACTTTCATACAAGCGACGCCCACCGTGTATATTATGAAAAGGCCATTTGCTACAGAAATGGTGAATATACATGAGAATAAAGCTAAGGTCACACTATGACATGGCAACTTAAAGTCATGCACAAAAAAAATGAATTGCTAAGTAGCCATATGCTAAACCTATAGCTTTCATTGGCGCCTTGACAATAATGTAAGAAAAAGCCAATTTTGGCCTACAAGCTCATTTCTAACAGTCTAATTCACATGTAATTCATACAAAGACTTCATGTAAACATAATTCAAGAATTCCTAACATGATTCTACCCATACAACAACATAAACAACAAATTTTATAACATCCAATTTCACTGTTTTTGATAAAAATTCACTTTTGGATGTTTTTGATGAAAATTAATATTGTGATTTTGTTTTGCCACCAAAAAAGTTAATTCAAAGCATCTTTATCAATATTTATACATACTTTATCAATTTAAATATCAAATTTATCAACTACACAACTAATTAGCCCTCAATTCCTCCTTTAAATTAACCCATAATCATTCACATAAACTCTCTGTAAAATATTTTTCTTCACAAACCACATTCATAACATCAATTCATTGACTATAAGCATATATAACCTATAAAAATAGTTTTACAATCACTAGTTGATCATATAAATACACATACAATCAACAATTTATATTATCACAAGAATTTTACAGCGAAATAGGAGAAGAGAAAACTAGATCTTAAAAACTTAAAAAAAGGGTAGGAGAATACCTTGATTGTAAAAGATGATGGCTATCCCTTTTGATTATCAAACTTCTTTTCCCCAATTCTTTTCTCAAATTCCCTAGTCTTTATTCTTCTCTTCTTCTTCTTCCTCTGAGTCTTTCTTTTTTTTCTAACTCTATCTAGCATACTAGATATCTAACGTATGATAATAATAATAATATTAAATATATAATATAATACTAACTTAACTAACATCAGTTATGTTTATTTGGAAATCAAAAGCCATAAGGCTTGTTTGGCTAACCACTAAAAAAAATAATCAATTAACCCTTATGCCTTGTTTAGTAAAACACAATTAAAATAAAGACTTAATAAGCAATAGTCCTTGTTTGGCAAAACTGAATTAAAACTCCTTTAAGTTATTTTAATAATTCCTTTGTAAAAAGGTTATTTGCCACCTTTTTATTAAATTATTACAACACATAAATCAATACCACAAAATTAGAATTATAAATTCAAATAAAAGAATAATAATTCAATTAATCAAAACTTTCCAACTTAATAATTAAATTAAATTAGAATAAAATAATTAATTTCTTTAATTATTTATTTAACAAATAATTAACCAAATCGAATCAAATTTGAACAATTACAAATTCAACCATAAACACATCCATTAAATATTTATCTAATTCAACAAATATTTAATATAACAATTAAAATTCTGGAATGTTACATCATTCCCTCCTTACAAGGATTCTGTCCCAAGAATCACAATTCAAACAATTCATTCGTCACATTCTCCCCTACTTATAAAGATTCTGTCCCCAGAATCGAAGACACAGATTAAACAAATAACTCAGGGTAATTCTTCATTATTTCAGCTTCGAGTTCCCACGTAACCTCTTCGACATTGTGGTTCCTCCATATTACCTTCACAGAAGGTATCACTTTATTTCTGAGTACTTGTTCTTTCCTATCAACTATCTTGATAGGAACCTCTTCATAGGACAAGTCTTTCTCAAACTACAATGGTTCGTATTCAATCACGTGCTTGTAATCAGACTTATATGGTCGTAACACCGAAACGTGAAAAACATTATGAATGATTTACAATTCTGGAGGTAAAGCTACCTCGTAAGAAACCTCTCCAACTTTTCGCAGCACTTCAAAGGGTCCAATAAACCTCGGGCTTAGTTTCCCCTTTTTACCAAATCGAATTTTTCCCTTCCAAGGTGAAACTTTTAGGAAAATGTAATTTCCTACATCGAATGCACGATTTTGTATATGTTGATCAGCATATTTCTTTTGTCTGTCTTGAGCATCTATCAATCTTGTTCTGATGAGTTTGACAACCTCAACAGTTTGTTGTACTAGTTCTGGTCCTAACAGTTGACGTTCACCGACTTCATCCCAAAGACAAAGGAGTTCTCGCACTTTCTCTTCTGTAGATAATGCTTCGTAAAGGCGGATGTCGATGCTTATGTGATAACTGTTATCAGAAGCGAATTCCACCAACGGTAATTGTTCATCCCAGCTTCCTTTGAAATCCATGACGCATGCTCTCAGCATATCTTTCAATGTCTGAATCATTCGTTTGCTTTGGCCATCTATTTGCGGATGATATGCCGTACTCATTCGCAACTGTGTTCCCATACATTCCTGTAGTCTCTTTCAGAAGTTTGATGTGAATCTCATATCTCTATCTGACACAATTGACACTGGAACTCCATGTCTTGCAACGATCTCTTTAACATATAACCTTGCCAGCTGATCAAGATTGAATCTAATCTTTATTGGCAAAAAGTGTGCAGATTTTGTCAATCTGTCCACTATCACCCAAATCGCATCGTATCCTTTCTGAGTCGTTGGGAGACCTACCACAAAATCCATTGTGATATGTTCCCATTTCTATTTCGGTATCTCCAACGATTGAAGTAACCCGCTTGGTCTTTGATGCTCGGCCTTGACTCTCTGACATGTTAAGCACTTTGCAATGCATTCTGTAATGTCTCTTTTCATGTTTGGCCACCAAAAATGTTGTCTCAAATCTTGATACATTTTCGTACTTCCTGGATGAATCGAATATCTCGAGTTATGAGCTTCTGTCAAAATGTCCTCTTTAACATCTGGTACTGCTGGAACGCAGATTCGTCCCTCGAATCTCAGCATTCCATTGGTATCAACCTTGTATTTCACTTCTTTTCCCTCGACCACTCTTTCTCTTATTTTTCTGCATTCCTCATCCTGCAGTTGAGCGTTCTTCACTTTGTCCACCAAAGTTTGACTGGCTTCCATCTGATATATTTCTCATCGGATTCTTTTGGAAATTTGATTTCCAACTCTAACCTTGACATTGCTATAATAAGCTCCTCCTTATCAGTTAACAACATCAACTTCTCTCTGCCTTTCCTACTAAAGGCATCTGCAACCACGTTTTCTTTGCCTGGATGATAAAAGATCTCACAATCATAATCCTTTATCAATTCCATCAATCTCCTTTGATGCATGTTCAGGTCTTTCTGAGTGAAAATGTACTTCAGACTCTTATGGTCTGTGTAGATCTCACATTTCTCTCCGTAGAGATAGTGTGTCCATATCTTTAGTGCGAACACAACTGCCGCCAACTCTAAATCATGAGTTGGATACCCTTTTTGTAGTCCTTCAATCGCTTTCGATACATACGCTGATGACTTTTCCATTCTCGCATAAGGACACATCCTAATCCTTCATGAAGCATCACTGACACCCACAAAATTTCTGTATTATCTAGTAATGACAACACAGGTGCCATACTTAGCTTCTTTTTCAATTCCTGAAAACTTCCTTCACATTTCTCCATCCAAACAAACTTTACAGATTTCCTCGTCAAATTTGTCAACGGAGTGACAATCTTGGATAAATCGTCTGTAATACCCTGCCAATCCCAAGAAACTTCTTACTTCTGATAGAGTTCTTGGTTGTTCCCAATTTATCACAGCTTCGACCTTTGATGGATCCACTAAAATTCCATCCTTGTCAATTACGTTCCCAAGAAATTGTACACGTTTTAACCAAAATTCACATTTAGAGAATTTTACGTACAACTTTTCCTTTCTTAGCGTCTCTAGCGTTAGACGTAAGTGTTCCACGTGTTCTTCTTGAGTTATAGAGTACACCAGAATATCGTCAACAAACACCACAACAAAATTGTCTAAAGATGGTTTAAACACCCTATTCATCAAATCCATGAATGCTGCAGAGGCGTTTGTCAAACCAAAAGACATCACCAAAAACTCGTAATGTCCATACCGAGTTCTAATGCCGCCTTCTAGTACATCCTCCTTCCTTACTTTCATTGGTGATACCCACTTCTCAAATCTATTTTGAGAAATATCTAGCACCTTCAATTGATCAAATAAGTCATCTATTCTCGGCAATGGATACTTATTCTTAATAGTGACTTTGTTTAACTATCTATAATCAATGCAAAGACGCATTGACCCATCCTTCTTCTTTATTTAATAACACCCAAGTGTTCTCCCACGTGACACACTCGGCTTTTAATGTATTTCTTGTCCAATGACTCCTCAGTAGTTGTACCATCAGTTCCTTCATCTCTACCGGAGCCATTCTGTACGGGGCTTTCGATATTGGAGCGGTTCCTGGCGCTAAGTCGATCACAAACTCGATTTCTCTGTTAGGCGAAATTTTTGGCAAATCCTTCGGAAACACGTCCACAAATTCCCTAACCACTGGTATTTCTTCTAGTTTCACACCCTTCTTCTGAGTATCGACTATGTAATCTAAATAACCCACACGACCTTGACTCAACAACTTCTTGGCTTTCGCATAATCGCTTTACATCTCATTTGTTCAGAGATTTTCTACCATTGAAAACTACCTTTGACGGAGTCATAAGGTTTACACATTTCTTTTGGCAGTCAATTATTGCTCCACAATTGAACAACCAATCCATTCCTAAAATAACATCAAACTCTCCAAGCCAAATCGGAATTAAATCTACCATCAAAATATTTCCCTTAATGTTCACCCTATAGTTCTTGTATACGAACCTAACAAGAATTACTTATTCACAATTTCTATGTTTAAAGGGAAATTCAATTCTTCACTAGGCAATCCTAATCTCATAGCAAATTCATCAGATATAAATGAGCAAGTAGCACCCGAATCAAATAATACATAAGCATCAATATCATTGATTGGGATAATACCGACACCACATCCTTTGATTGTACAAAGATCTTGCATACCATGTTGAAGGTTCCGTCAGGGTTTGTTTGATGTCATTTGGCCCAAGAATGACCCAAGTACCTCCACTGCTACCTCCCTTGCTTCTTGTTGTTTCTCCAGCTTTCTTCTTAGGGCACTCACGAGCAAAGTGATCCTTGGACTCGTAAGTGTAGCAAACATTCTTCTTGGGTTGATTGCAGTTTGGGGCAATTTGACCCTCCTGGCCACAGTTAAAGCATACACGTTTCCCCATTAAGCATACACCCTTGTGAAACTTTCGGCATGTAGCACATGCTTCAAACTTCTTATTATGCTGGTTACCTTGTTGATTCCCAGCACCCAAATTTCCATTCCACTTTCTTTTCAAGTTGTTGTTACCATTTCCACTACCACCACTTCCATTCTTAACCTCCACTTCATTCTTCTTCTTCTTCTTCTGTTCCTGATTGAACTTGGTTACCGCATCGCCTCCACCTTCTGCGAGAATTGCCTTTTCCATAACGGCTGCAAATGTCTTCAGCTGGAACAAGGAAATCCTACTAAACAACTAGGGTTTTAGTCCCTATTCAAATCTCTTTGCCTTACGTTCATCTGTGCTGACTTGATATGGCGCAAACCTAGCCAACTCGTTGAATTTCGCTATATACTCTGACACCGTCATCGTTCCCTGCTTCAGTTCTAAAAACTGTACTTCTACTTGGCTTTTCGAACTCTCTGGGAAATAGACCTCAAGAAAATCTCCTTGAACCTATCCCAAGTCATAATTCTGGTCTTTCCCGAGTTTTGTTGGCCCGCCACCAATAACTAGCCTCTCGCTTTCAACATAAAATGTTGCAAAAGTAGTCTTCGTTTATCCTCTACCCTAGCAACATCAAAACCTTCTCAATTTCCATGATCTAGGTCCGTGGCTTCAACAAGATTCATGGATCCACGAAAATCGTGGTCCAACCGCCTTGAAGTCCTTAAACGTAGCACCTTGGTTCTGAGGTTGATTCTGCGATTGATTCTCAGAGTGCACTGTCGAAGAACGCGTCTACCATTTCTTTAACGGGGTTAGGTTCAGCATTATCATTGTTAGTTCCTTCAGTGGTTCTTTGATGGGGTGGTTGACGTCTTGGAGGCATTTTCTGTTAAAAATACACTCATTAGATTATTACTCAACTCTTTCAAGTAACTTCTAATTAACTTGCCCCCAAAATAATCACCACATAACACATAACACTTTGGATAAAAGAAGATAATAACTTTTATTCATACTTAATTCTTTGAAAAACATCATATCCATAGCACCACTGCTATTTGCATTATTTTCCTGAACTACTAAAGTTTGAGGACATCATCACCATATCCCATAGGTTGCATAACACTAGGGATTTACATATTATTTATCATAACATAAATCATAAATCAAGTACACTTCCTACGATGTCCTATTAAGATACTGCAAAGCCTTACGACGCTCATCTTCTATAATTCGGAACATGGTTCAATGATCTAGTATGTACGAGGGTAGCGTCTCGAACTGAATTGGGTAATCCATGACCCGATCTTGAGCTTGATTGATCGCGATGTTGAATACGTTATCCATTTCCTGAATCTTCATTCTCATTGTTTGTGCATCTCCCTCTGCTATTTCGGCCCATTGATCAGCTTCCTCGTACGCATCTTCGGCTCTTGCCCTTTTTGCAGACTCTTCTCTCAACTTTCTCTTCAACTCTGAAATCTCTGCTCTCATTTGGTCGTTCTCTTCTTCAGTGTGAACCAACTTTTCTTCAAGATTGCTCAATCGTTCTTCTCGATCCTGGATCTCGTCGTCCTTCTGTGCCATCAAGGTCTGTTGTTCAGCTACTATCTCTTGTAACTCCTCGACTGTATCTTGAAGTTCCACATTGCGATCATGCACCTCATCATATATACGGCCAGCTATCGAGTTAAGTGGAATCCTTTCCTACTCGTCCTCTTCATCCGTTTGTGGCAGCTCCAAAGGATCTTCCTCACCCGTCTCTATCTCATCATCCTCATCGTACTCTCTCCCCGCTTCAATTATCGTGACCAACTAATCTGCTTCCCGTGGCGATAATTGTTCCTAAACTACCTAAATATCTCGAGGCTCCTCCTCCCTAGCTTGACTGGATTCTCCTATATTAGACATCCTGTCAACCAAAGTTTAAGTTTTAATTACTAATCATTACTACTTGACGCTCACGAGCACATAAGTTGTAAACACATAAGCACATAAGTATTTTATTACTTCTTCCTTAAAACTCGATAAGAGTTTATCATCACTATCTTTTCGAAGGTTACTTCCTAAGGATTTTCCCCCACCTAAGGTTCATAACTAAAGGCTTTGATACCAACTTGTGACACCCCCAAACCCAGGTACTTCATTCCCACAGGATTTGGTGTTCACTTAAACAAATATTCATATCTAACTACCCAATCACAATAAAACTGAATAAATAAAATCTTTCCCAATAAAGGGTTACATAATAAAATCTCCCAGGTTGTCTAACCTTTAAATACAATCATTCAAATGCGGAATTTAAAATTATTACATAACATCATTATTAAGAAGTTTAAGATCATCACATTAAATAAAAGTACAAATCAGCATCACTTGTACAATTTTCCCTTTCCTTTGGTAGTTGAAGGTTCTTCTACCTTCTCCATTTTAGCTGCAATGAGTTTATAAATATGCAAGAGTGAGCAAAACAATTGCTTACTGGATAAAATAATGAATCAATAGAAGAATAACAATAATAACTGCCAATGAGTAGGCTCATCAAAACTAGATAGTACTCTAACAATGATAATCAGGAACTGAAATCCAAAGTATGGAATAAACATAACCGAGGGTCATAAGACCATGAACTATGTCCACAGTTGCGAGTAATCTTTCAACTCCAACTTTAACAATCATAAGACTATAAGGACTCCTCGTACTTAGGGGGGTCAGCCCTTCGTACCATGTATTATGCACAAACATTTAACGCTACGCGTAAGTTATCCCCTAATAATAGGGTTGTTCATCTCAGTATTTAGAGTACAAGTCCGCACCAAAGAGAGTTTAGTTTAGATAAGCTTTCAAGGGTAATTTGAAGTTCAACGATCATCAACTAGAGGACTAGTTGAATTAATACTAATAACATCATATTATAGAATACTCGTAATTGAATAGTCATGGTAAATTAAAATCATGCTTTAGGAATAATCTAATAACATACAACTTGAATAACTATAACACACCTTTCTTGAACAATATTAAGTCAAGGTTATTTAGAATTGACTACTAAGCATGCATGGCAATATGAACGATAAACTATTCAAATATATTCGGGCATGCTAAACAACAAGTTAAATACAAGAATAACTTGTTCAATATCAAACCAAAGTTTAGAAAGCTTGCATCATTTATAAGATAATCGAATTGAAATAATAAATAGTTCAACAAGATAAAGAATTAGAAAACTTTCCTTGCTCGTAGGCTAAACCGAATCACAATACCATTTTACAGTCCTACTATTATCACATAACAATTCCTTAAAATTTCATGTACAAAAAGTACACTGTCAAACCATTCTGCTAACTCGCGCTGCGACGCCACCGTGTATATTGTGGTGCGCTATATGGCTATGAGATGGCGCCGGGCGCCGAATAAAGCTAAAGGTCACATTGACATGGCATAAGCGCCACAATAAGCAAGACGAAAAAATGAATCATTGGTCAGCCAAGCACTAAATCAAGTAGCTTTTCATTGACAACCTTTCTAAGAATAAAGATAAGAAAAAGCCAATTTTGGCCTACAAGCTCGCTTTCTAATGATCTAATTCACATGTAATTCATACAAAGACTTCATGTAAACATAATTCAAGAACTCCTAACATGATTCTACCCATACAACAACATAAACAACAAATTTAAAACATCAAATTTAACTATTTTTGATAAAAATTCACTTTTTGATGTTTTTGATGAAAATTAATACTGTGATTTTGTTTTGCAACCAAAACAGTTAATTCAAAGCATCTTTATCAATATTTATACATACTCTATCAATTTAAATAGCCAATTTATCAACTACACAACTAATTAGCCCTCAATTCCTCCTTTAAATTAACCCATAATCATTCACATAAACTCTCTGTAAAATATTTTTCTTCACAAACCACATTCATAACATCAATTCGTTGACTATAAGCATATATAACCTATAAAAATAGTTTTACAATCACTAGTTGATCATATAAATACACATACAATCAATAATTTATACTATCACAAGAATTTTACAGAGAAATAGGAGAAGAGAAAACTAGAACTTTAAAACTTAAAAAAAAGGGTAGGAGAATACCTTGATTATAGAAGATGATGGCTATCCCTTTTGATTATCAAACTTCTTTTCTCCAATTCTTTTCTCAAATTCTCTAGCCTTTCTTCTTCTTCTCTTCTTTTCTCTCTCACTTTTCTTCTTCTATTCTTCTTCTTCCTCTAAGTGTTTCTTTTTTTCCTAACTCTCTCTAGCGTACTAGATATCTTATGTATGATAATAATAATATTAAATATATAATATAATACTAACTTAACTGACATCAGTTATGTTTATTTGAAAATCAAAAGACATAAGGCTTGTTTGGCTAACCACTAAAAAAAAATAATCAATTAACCCTTATGCCTTGTTTGGTAAAACACAATTAGAATAAAGACTTAATAAGCAATAGGCCTTGTTTGGAAAACCTGAATTAAAACTCCTTTAAGTTATTTTAATAACTCCTTTGTAAAAAGGTTATTTGTCACCTTTTTATTAAATTATTAAAACACATAAATCAATACCACAAATTAGAATTATAAATTCAAATAAAAGAATAATAATTCAATTAATCAAAACTTTCCAACTTAATAATTAAATTAAATTAGAATAAAATAATTAATTTTCTTAATTATTTATTTAACAAATAATTAACCAAATCGAATCAAATTTGAACAATTACAAATTCAACCATAAAAACATCCATTAAATATTTATCTAATTCAACAAATATTTAATATAACAATAAAAATTCTGGAATGTTACAATAGACATCACTTCTTTTCTTTTTTTTTAACGTGGTTTAACCAAATACAAAACATAGAAGTTATAAGGTCATAAGACCTTTTCTAATTTTTTTTTATAATTCTCTTATTATATGGTCCATTAGTCATAGTTTCACTTAATTATTTAGTATAAACCCCACTTTATTTAATAAATATTACCTTCTAATTTAATTACTTAATTAAATTAGAATATTTTGATTCCCTCACTATTAATTACACTCGAATAAATTATTCCATAATAATTTCCATAGAATATTTATTCCATAATTTTTTAACTAAAATATTTATTTTATTTGATAAATATTTTAATTATTATTATTATTATTTATTTATTATTATTAATTTTTTTTGTTCACGGGTCAAATTGGGTGATTTAGCTTGGTAACGCCCGCCGGGTTGGGGTTATCCAGATTCAATTTCTGCAGTTTGCGAAGAACTCAGAACAGGGCCAATTTAGGCCAAAATCTCACACAAACAACGAATTCAGTTTCAGCCATATGTTCTAAACTTAACATAAACATTCTATAACATTCTTAGCATGCTTTTAACAAATTTAATCACATAAACAACAAGATTTGAAGTAATAATTTTTATGTTCTCGCTATTTTTTAAAGTTTCATCAAATTTCATGAAATCACAAATTACAGATTCATTACAACACCAAATCAGTCCGTTTAAGTTTCGTTATTTTCATTTTTACAGGTATAAACATAATCTACTATCGATTCGTTGATTAATATGCAATTTAGGCATCAATTTTTGTACTTATGGGCCATATACAATATTTATTTCTTTGTAACCTTCAATATTCCAATTTAATATTAATTTCATGGATTAATTACTCTAAAATTGTTTTTAAACATCAAATAGCAGATTATATATGCATATTAACGATTGCAAACAACCTCTCAACAATTTGGCCATAAAATTCCATTACAGAGAACCAAAATAATATTTTCACTGTAAACTAAAAACTTAAATTTTAAACATGATTTCATGATTTTGATTATTCTAAATCACATACAATTCATATAGAACATGTTATAAACATATACAACATTATAGATTTAACAATTAACCATAAAATTTAAATTAAAAAGAGTTAAAATTTGGTTTTCATGATAAACTTTAAGAACGTAATTTAAAACTTTGAGATTAAGGGATTACCCTTGATTTCTCTATTATGATTAAGCAAGATGACAAGAAACTTCTTCAATTCTCCAACTCCTAATTCTTCAATCTCACTATTCTATCAAATCTCTCTCTATTTTCTCTCTGAGTTTCTCTCAGACTTGCAAAATGAATGAACTAACAAATACTTATTTAAGAAAAACAACTGATACGTACATGGGTAGCGGTTAAGCGCAGTATGGCCTTAACTGCTCCCATGTCCTCAAGGCCATGTTTGGTTGCTCATTAAATTTCCTTTCTAATTTATTTTAATTAACTTATTTATTATATAGTTTATTTGTCACATCTTAATTAATCAAATAATATTATTTAATTTAATTAAATAAAAGGCAATATTACCCATTAAATCACCTCATTACATAATTAAAATTCTCATTTATTATTTATCACTAATCATTAAATCTATAATTAATTAGAAAAACACTAAAATTATTTGACAATTCATTTAATTTAATTATCCCAATTAAATTCTCACTTTGATCAATAAAATTATTCCACATTAATTTAATCAATGTGACACACTTAATTAAATTAATCTACCACGATTCGATCAAATAATTATTTAACTCAACAAATAAATCAACAAAATATTTATTTAATTCAATAATTATTTAAAATTAATTATAAAAATCTCGTTCGTCACATCTTTCCCCTCTTAAATGGATTATGTCCCCTAGAATCACGACTCAATTAATTCCTCACATTACATTCTCCCTCTACAAAGATTTTGTCCCCAAAATCGTTACACATATTAAGCAAATAAATGAGGGTAATTTTTCATCATTTGTTCTTCGAGTTCTCACGTAGCTTCTTCAGCGTTGTGGTTCTTCCAGATTACCTTAACAGAAGGTATTAATTTATTTCTGAGTAATTGTTCTTTCATGTAGACTATCTGAACATGAACTTCTTCATAAGATAAGTCTTTCTCAAATTACAAGGGTTCATATTCTATAACGTGCTTGTAATCGGGTTTATACGGTCGTAACACAAAAATATGGAAAATATTATGGATATGTCCTAAGGCCGGAGGTAAGGCTACCCTCATATGCGACTTCACCAATTCTCCTAAATACTTCAAAGGGTCCAATGAACCTTGGGTTCAATTTTTCCTTCTTACCAAATCGGATCTTTCCCTTCCAAGAAGACACTTTCAAGAAAACATAGCTACCAAATTCAAATTCTCGATTCTATCGGTGTTGATCAGTATATTTCTTCTGCCTATCCTGAGAAGCTATCAATCTTGTCCTGATCATCTTGACAATCTCGGCGGTCTGTTGTACCAATTCTGGCCCTAGTAGTTGACGTTCACCAACTTCATCCCAGAATAATGGGGTTCTGCACTTTCTACCGTACAACGCTTCGTAAGGCGACATGCCAATACTTGTGTGGTAACTGCTATTGTATGTGAACTCCACCAACGATAGATGATCGTCCCAATTTCCTTTGAATTCCATTATACAAGGTCTTAGAATATCCACCAATGTCTATATTGTTCTTTCGTTCTATCCATCTAATTGGAGATGATATGCCGTGCTCATTATCAATTGTGTTCCCATGCATTCCTATAGTCACTTCCAGAAGTTCGATGTGAAACACAAATCTCGATCAGAAATGATAGACACTGGAACACTGTGCCTTTAAACAATTTCATTCACATACAACTTCGCTAACTGATCTAGGTTGAATCTTATCTTGATTGGTAAGAACTGTGTTGATTTCGTCAGTCGATCCACAATAACCTAGACTGCGTCAAAACATTTCAGAGTTGTTGGAAGACCTACCAGAAAATCCATCGTGATATGTTCCCACTTCCATCCTGGGATTTCTAATGGTTATAACAATCCACTTGGTCTTTGATGTTTTTCTTTAATTCTCTAACATATTAGACACTTGGCCACACATTCGGCAACGTCCCTTTTCATATTCGGCCACTAGAAATGCTGTCGGAGATCCTGGTACATATTTGTACTCCCCGGGTGAATCGAATACCGTGAACTATGAGCCTCACTCAAAATTTCCTCCTTTACTTCTAATACTTGCCGAACCCAAATTCTTTTCTCGAATCTCAGTAACCCTTCTGTATCGACTTTAAATTTCACTTAATCACCTTCAGATATTCTTTTCCTTATCTTTTCACATTCCTCATCATGAAGTTGTACTTCCTTAACTTTATCCATAAAAGTTAGACTGGCTCCCAATTGAAACAGTTTTTTCATCCGACTCCTTAGGGTATTTTACCTCCAACTCCAGTTTCACCATTACTAAAATTAGCTCCTCCTGAGCGGTTAACATAAATAGTTTCTCTCTACCCTTTATGCTTAATGCGTCAGAAACTACATTCGCTTTACTCGGATGGTAAATCTCGCAGTCATAATCCTTTATTAATTCCAACTATCTCCTCTGAACATGTTTAAATCCTTCTGTGTAAAAATATATTTCAGACTATTATGATCAGTATATATTTAACCTTTCTCCCTGTAGATACAATGCCTCCATATCTTTAAAGCAAACACCACAGCAGTATGTTCTAAATCATGTGTAGGATACCCCTTCTCATAATCCTTCAATTATCGTGACGTATACACAATGACCTTGTCGTTCTGCATAAGCGCACAACCTAGTCCCTTATGAGATGCATCACTATACACTACAAAATTTCTTGTGCTATCCGAAAGAGATAACATAGGTGCCATACTCAACCTCTTCTTCAACTCTTGGAAACTTTCCTTGCACTTTTCCGTTCAAATGAACTTTACCGATTTTCTAGTCAAATTCGTAAACGAAGTCGCGATTTTGGAAAAATCTTGAATAAATCTTTTGTAATAACCTGCCAGTCCTAGAAAACTCCTTACTTCTGACGGTATCTTCGGCTGATCCCAATTTATCACAACTTCAACTATTGTAGTCTGAGTTGAATCTGACACAATTCTGACATCCCGATGGCCTAGTCAGATAATACACAAGCCTATTGACCATAAGACTCTGTCTAAACACAACCCAATTATCTTTGATAATTAATTAATCAGTCAAAATAATCTTTAAAGGTTTATAAAAAATTTTCAAATAATTATTATCATTTATTACGATTTTTCAATCATTAATATCATATTTATATGAATTAAATACAACTTAATTCCATTATCATTAATATTTATTTAATATCAAATATTAATGAAAATCATGAACATAATATTATAAAGTATTTATAATATCTCAAAGTATTTTAATACTTTATTATTACCTTTAAATGATTTTAAAGTAATTAAAATCATTATTAAATAATATTCATTAATATTAAATATTAATGTATTTAATGACAAAATATCAAAAGTTATATTTTATAACTTAAAATATTTTTATATTCCTTAAATCATTAATTATATTTTTCCATAATTTATTTAATACATTTATTAAATAAATTAATTATCATTAATATTATTTTATTAATGAAATTCATCACAAAATATTAAAAGTCATTAAAATAACTTAAAATATTTTCTTATACCATAATATAATTTTCAATAATTTTTCAAATATTAAAAATCATTTTTTAGTAATTTACTTAATATTATAATTAAATAAATTAAATACCATTAATATTCCAAAAATATTAAACATTAATGAAATATATTCAAAATTATTTAAAACCCATTTTTAGGCTTTAAAATATTTTTTAGGAATTTATTACGAATTTTTAATAATTAAAAACTATTTTTCTATATTGATTAAATAAAATAATTCATTTTCTAATTAAACTGTCGATAAAAGTGGCTTTAGGCGACAAAATCGTCGCCATAGGTGTTCTTAAGCCAAACCAAGAATTTCATGTCACCTATCAAGGTGGTATGTTTAACCAGTTCTAAATCCTTGGTTATCAAGTTTTTGGGTTTTCAATTGGGTTAATGTTGTAGTACTGATGTAGTACTACAACCCTAAACAAGTTCCATGGTCAAATCATAACACACAAGCAAGATGCAATGCCCTAAAGTAGCTGTCAGAAGCTTTCTAGGTTTTCTGGGTTACCCAGAAACCCAGACAACTTCGACTGCCTACTTTGTGGCTCAATTTTTTCCAAGTTCTGGTCATTAACTTGTTGGTCTTATGGTCCAAATATGTAGTACACATGTCATGGAACACGAATGCATCAATAGATCAGTTCAAGTACATCAAACTCTCCATATTTAATCCGGTCAAAGTCTGTCAGAAGGTTTGTTCATGAGTTTTCTGGAATTTCCAGAAAATAGAAATCGTGACCGGATGGGCTACTTGACCATCCACTACATTCGATCTATTGTATTTTTTAAGTGATCTAAAGGCATGGATCTAGAGTCCATCTAATTAGCTACAATTTGGTTACAACAACACCAACAAATCTCATAACACTGGACAGATCTTGGCCTTAGAAGATCTTGTCAGACACTGATAACGAGTTTCTGGGTTACCACGAAACTCTTAGTCTTGCTCGGTGAACTGAGTTTGACCAATAATACCTTGTAATATGGACATGGTATAGCCATGATTCCACTTTTAGATTACAGTCTTCACGTCATACTACAGATCTAAAACTTAAAAAAAAAACAGAGAAAGATCTAGAGCCACTAACATTTGCTTGTCAGATTACTTTTTAGGGTTCATGATCAGTTTCTAAAAACTCATTTTTGTGCATCTAGATGTTATGGATATAAGATATAACAACCTAGATCACTCAATAACATCTTCTAACACGTATCTAACCAACAAATAACAACATTAACATAAATCTTTAAGGATTTTAAAACTTTAGGGTTTACCTCTTTCTAGCTTTGATCTTGAATCTGATCATCATGGTCTGATCTTGACTTGCTATGGATCATACTAAGGACTGAATCACTTAAGAATTTCGTGGGTCTAGGGAAAGGATGGCTTGGTTCAGTGTTTTTGGACAAATGGCTACTTTTTATGACTTTTCTCTCTTTTAATCTATAAATATGTTGGATGCAATGAATTGGCTGATGTATATGGTTGATATATAATGATTTTTAGTCATATGGCTGAGATTTAGTTGGTCACCAACTAAAGTTTTGGCAAGATTCTCAAGTTAGCTAAATAAAGAAATGCAAAAAGGGCAATTAGGTTATTTGTCTTATAATTTTAATGGCAAACTAGTAACTTGATTAACCCTTAGGGTTTAACCCTTAGAGTTCAACCCTTAGGTTTTACAAATTTAATTCTAGGATTTTCTAATTAGGTTTTAAAATAGAAAATTAAGATTTCTAAATTATAATTAGGATTTCCTAATTATATTAAAGTTTCCTAATCACATTAGGACTTGCTAATTAGGATTAATGTTTCCAAATTAACATTAAAATTGTTAAATTAACAATTAGGGTTTCTCTAATTATACATTAGGGTTTCTAATTTAGCAATTAAGGTTTTCTAACTAATCAATTAGGGTTATCCCTAATTAGATTTACAATCATAAGCACTTAAGCCTTTAAATTTAGCCTTTGAATTCCCATATTAGGGTTTTAATACTCCGAATTAGGGTTTTGGATTTCCCGAAACTGAAATTATGGTTTCCAGAGCCGGTATTAGGGTTTCTTATCATCGATCGTTATGGTTTTCTATCTGAACGTCAATGTTCATAACATAATTTTAGGGTTTGTCACTAATATAGGTTATTTGATCAACCCTTGCCCTTAACCACAAACTGTACCCATAAATGACCATATACACAGAACATATACACTTATACACTTAACCCTAATAATTCTCCACAAAAATTTTTAAATCCTTAAAAATCCTTCACAGAAATATCAATCCATATACTTATTTTCTGTCTAGGTCTATTATTTAACCTTAATTTAATGTTTTAAGATTTTAATAAATTGTCCAAATTCTCGGGTTGTCACATTCACCCCTTCTTCTTAGAATTTCGTCCCCGAAATTCAACTTACACCTTATACCTTTCATACTCATCACCACATGCTACCCACAACATCACTCACAAGATTTACAATTTTGAAATCGTGCTGAGGAGTCATATAGACCATGAACTATTGAGGTTTATAGGTATTACTACCTGCGACCTATTTCAATTAAGAAAAAGGTACTCTACCCCTTACAAAAGTTAACAGTATGTTTATAATCACGAAGAAGGTAAACTACCATTGCTAGTACGTACTTTAATCATGTCTTGCGAATATTCTCGCTATTGAATAATTTTATCCAATCTGCATAGTTCACCTCAGTCTTATCATAGAATTTCGTACCAAAACAATTTGGTTCGGGAAAATTTTCAAAGAACGCTTACAATTTTTATAAACATTGGTCTAGTTGAGTCAAATAGCATAGACTCATACCAATAATTCAATTCAATCGAAATATTTAGGCAAAGCCAAACCACGTTGGCAAATTAATTTTTTTTTTTAAAATAGTTTGAAAAATGATGTCATGATACAGTACTATATTTTATAGTCCGTTTAAGGATTCCGTCATTGAATGACTTTGTCATAAAACATCATACAATAGTGGGACAACGATTTTTAGATCGAATTCAACACTATGTATTCCTGTATTTACAACTCCATCATTTTTCTATCATTTTTACACTAGGTTACATGATACATCAATGATAAATAAAACATATTTTGATATTTTAAATCATTTTCTTCTAGCCGAAACAAATACCATAGACTATACTTTAAACCATTCAAAAATCATTGCAAATTAGTGTTATCATCTCAACAGGTAATGATGTGTCAGTGTCCCGAAGTCCACACATACACAATAGTCACCAGGAGTTGAGAATAAAAATTCATTTTCAAAAAGGCACATAGTGCGTATTTAGCTTGATGTCAAAAATTTTGAAGTCTAGCATAGCTAGTAGATTTGGAAAACCTAATGTGTCCACTAATGATCAATTGCTTAGTAATCTATCTATTCCTATTATCCTCAATACTCCATTCACACATATCTATACCCAGTTCATCAAACTTACCACACTTATGATTTTAAGAACTTGTCCTAGTCAGACCTTTGGCGTCCATTCGCTGAGGGGTTCAAAAATAGTTCATATAATTATGAGTCACAAACCTACCATAAGTATGAGTTTTAAGAACTCGCACCTAACCTTATCTTCTCTACCTATATTCTATCTATCAGTTATACACAGGAGAAAAGAATCACCTTCTCAACACACATATAACACATAGTGCGACGCAAACATTTCAGTGATTATCAGTGTAAGAAACTAAGTGGTTGTTACACCATATACAATTCTCCTTCCATACGAAGAATCATACCACTTAGCTGCTGACACGAGTCCTCACTTAATCCTAACTCCCTTCTCAATACGAATTTTGTTTAATTCATATTCGCAATCCTTTCCTGAATTTGTACCAATTCATAGTACAACTGACACACAACAATCTTTGCTGTAAACTTTTGAATCACTTGATTGATCCTTCTCCTCTTTGTTATAACCTTATTAGATCATGGGGTGATCTCATTATATATATTACGATTCATTTATATGTCTTGATCATTTTATTTTATGATCTCCTATCCCTGTACTTTTAGTCTTTTAGACTCTATCTATTCATCACTGTCAGGAATAGGCAAATGAATGATATTCCTTTTTACATATGATTTGATTATGATATATATGAATGAATATGCAGGTATGCTTGCATTAAGAAAAGTTGTAAAGTCCTTTGATAGATAATAGACACATATGTACAAGGACTTAGAATGAATTAATCAAATGTGTTAGGTTGATCCTACATAAGCAAAACAGCTTTGTAAAGTCTTTAAAGAGAAATGATGTACAAGGACTATAAATATAGAAAGATCAAGCATGTTAGGTTGATCTTATGATGTAATAGATAGGTTTGTTTGATCGTCGAGCACTGCACCAGAAATTGTAGTCTACTAGGAGAGTCGAGGAAAACTCGAGAGCTATTGAGGCAGAATCGTAGTCTGCAAGATAGTAGATCTCGGAGTTCGTAGACTGCTAGAAGAGACGAGGAAGGATCGTAGTGTGTCGAGGAAGTCATGTTTAGAATCGTAGATACAACCGGCCTACGAGCCGACCGAGCATCTGCCAAAGCCAAGTCAAGAATCGTAGACTACACTCAGAGTCGTAGAGTCCACTGATCATATCAGAGGCAGAGATCGTAGTCGAGCAAGATCAGATGAAGACAACAAACACATAGTCAAAAATTGTAGAGTGTCAAGATCTGATCTCATAGTCGTAGTGTCTAACACAACCAAAGCTGAATCGTAGAGTGTAGAACTAAGACCCCAACATTTGTGCTCACAATGCCAAGGTAGAATCATAGAGAAACACGATTCTCAACAAATGAGCACTCTCATAATATCCAAAGTATGAAGCCTCTGGTCTAAGCTGTAAAGTTATATCCAACCTGAAGGAAACCAGGGAGCACTCAACGAATGGCATGCAAGCTAATAAAAGATCCAAGCACCAACCCAATCAGCATTTAGATTAAGTTGGGAAGCCATTCAAGATGAAGTCTTCCCCAAGATTGATTAGAAGAAGACTTCAGTAACTAACTAAGGAAAGTCAGCAAATGCAGTAGCTGTCAAGTAAACGGAAGACAACGATCTTGGAAGAAACCACGATCGTAGTGTTTTCCAAACAAAGAAAAAAATTGATGGAGTGTACACAAAGATACTGGCCAGCTTCTGAAGAACAGGGCTAAAGTGATTAAGCATTGGATCAGTCCATTGATGATAAGTGAACAGGAGATCACAAGGAGAAAGCGAGCTGGACACGCCATAAATCTGAAGTGTCTTGCTATTCAGAAGGGGCTAGAGCAAGGAGTCAAGCCATCAGTATCTGAGAGTAGTCAAAGCAAAAAGAAATGTTGAAGCACTGCACAATAGAAGGAAGATGTGTTCTACACTGAAGATAAAATGAACACTCTTCAAAGATCATAATGTTGACTCTATATGTCAATGAGCAACAGTCAACAAGACAATACGATCAGGTCCAAGAAGACATGCATCAGAATTGTAGAGTTCAAACAACCGAAGATTGAAGCATTGGCAAAGGTTCAATCTGAAGATTGATGTTCGAATAGAGCTCATTGAGAGCATCGATGCAAAAGGACAACTTCTGATCAAGAAATCAAAAGGAGGAAATAAAGTTAACTCCATGCCCGAGACATCAAAGTGACACATATGCAGTCTACACCAAATAACTTGAGATCTGCGAGGCAATTCAAAAAGCTTTTAACGGCTACTTTCCAATGGGAAGATAGGGAAGGAGTATAAATCAACAAAGCTTCAAAGATCAAGAGGAGCTGAGGATTGCTATGTTGCAGAATTGTTGAATTGTTGAATGATATTGTTGACTCTACGAGTTCCACCAAAGATCAACAGAACAAGTCTCAATGACAGTGAGACTACATAGGTGGAAGTGAAACAGCTTTGTAGAAGGACTTAAACAGAGTAAAGCTTCACTCAACAAAGACGAGAATGCCACTGAAAATGGCAGTTAAGCTGAGATCTGAGAAGGATAAAAAGATAGCATTCATAAGAGTAACAAAGCATAAAGAAGATCTAGAGAGCCACTCTACGAATCACCATGAACCTAAAGCTAAAACTGAACAAGTATAGAACCATGTCTGCAAAACATTAAAGAAGGGTTCAGGGATTGCTAAGTTCCAGACGAAGTCTACCAAAAGCTCAGAGACTTAGCAAATCCAAATGGTGATGGTGCACAACTGACATCAGATGAAGATGAGCAGAAAGGAGTAAAGATCAGCTACACCAGAGAATACGTTGTCCAGACTTGAAGTAGAATGCAAAGAGGACCACACCAAGCTGCTAAGTATAAAAGATATTCAAGCTTAATGACATCTTAGCAGCTCAGCACCAACAACAACAACTACAACAATAAGAAGCCAGGGCCTGAGGGGTCCTTGTCTGGAGGGACTAAACGAAGTTCCAAGCCTACGGGGCTAGAAGAGTTCCTAGGGAACTAGAGAAGTTCCAAGGTTGCTGGCCTTGAAGAGTTCTTAGTGAACTGAAGTTCCAAGGCTGCTGGCCTTGAAGGAATCTTGGTGATTCAGGGTGCTGCCATTCCTTAGTGGAAATTCTGCTAGTTGAAAGCAGAAGAGTGGATTAGGAGCTTGAGTCTTTGAACCACTTAAAATCCCTTGTGTCTTTTACTTTATGTCATTAACATTATGTACTTAATTGCTATATCTATTATGTATGTATTAACTGCTTACAACTTAACTAACTCTAAGAACAATGTATGTATGATTATGAATATATCAATGAAGGGGATCTTTCACTTATTCCGCTGTGCTTGAAAAGATTCTTATGTTTGTCATATGCTAATTCATTAGCAATAATCAAATAAAAGGGAAAAGTATTTGAAAGGAAAAAGGATCTATTCAACCCCTCTTCTAGATCTATTGGGTGCCTACTGGGAACTAACAATCACTATTGTTCACTTTTATTATCAGAGTTAGGGAACTCTGTATCTTTATAACTCACCGAGATTCGTCTTTGAATCTTACCGACACACTAACTCTATTTGAGTTAGTACTTATTCTAATCACTGCGGTTATTAGTCTCAAGTAACCCTACCTAAGGTTTATAACCTACAACTTTGATACCAACTGTAATATCCCCGAATTCACGGCTTTGATACCAAGTGTAATATTCTAAATCCGGTATCAAACACCGCTGATCTGGTATATTAATTCTATAACTATTGCAGAAGATATAAACATAAATTATTTATACATTAAACTTTACACACTATTCCCAAGGTCGAGAACCTTCACATAATACTTGAATCAATATCCTATCTGACATGCAATGTTATTATCACACATTACTGTTACAAATTTAGCTACACATATAATCCCAAGCTGTACTTGTCTTTGACTTTTCCTGTATCCGACGTATTCGTCCTAATCTGCAATGTTTATCATGATATAGTAAAGGTGACCAACAAGTTTGCCCAGCAAGTATAAGTTTAATTGAGGATATATCATGATTGAAAGAATTTGAATAAAAGCTGGCTAACATTCAACAATATATACATTGTGAACTAGCATGAAAAAAATTTCATAGCTGAACAAACATTGAACATGAATAACTATATCTGGACCGAATGGTAATGAAGGTGATCAGCCTTTCATACCTGATGAATACATGTAATATGCACAAAGTGCGATTCAACAGTTTATAAACGTGATGTAATCAATAAGGATTAACCACAAGTTAAAAGAATAGTTTAAGAAAACATGCCTTTGTCGTTGACTACTGTTACGCAATTTATTAAGCTTTGTCTGAAGACCTAATATTAATAATATTGATTTTTTCCAAGTTAGAAAAATACCATCATAATAAAATACTGTTAATTATAGTTATAAAATAACCTAAACACTTAACACATAATCCTATCAGTCTACACATCATATAAGACCTAGTATCAAGTTAAACTATTGTAGTCTGAGTTGAATCCGACACAATTCTTACATCCCGACGCCCTAATCGGATAATACACGAGCCTATTGACCATAAGACTCTTTCTAAACACAACACAATTATCTTTGATAATTAATTAATCAATCAAAATAATCTTTAAAGGTTTATAAAAATTTTCAAATAATTATTATCATTTATTACGATTTTTCAATCATTAATATCATATTTATATAATATTAAATACCACTCAATTTCATTATCATTAATATTTATTTAATATCAAATATTAATGAAAATCATGACATAATATTATAAAGTATTTATAATATCTCAAAGTATTTTTAATACTTTATTATTACCTTTAAATGATTTTAAAGTAGTTAAAATCATTATTAAATAATTATCAATAATATTAAATATTAATGTATTTAATGACAAAATATCAAAAGTTATATTTTATAACTTAAAATATTTTTATATTCCTTAAATCATTTTTATATGATTTTAAATCATTAATTCTATTTTTCCATAATTTATTTAATACATTTATTAAATAAATTAATTATCATTAATATTATTTTATTAATGAAATTTATCACAAAATATTAAAAGTCATTAAAATAACTTAAAATATTTTCTTATACAATAATATAATTTTAAATAATTTTTCAAATATTAAAATCATTTTAAGTAAATTACTTAATATTATAATTAAATAAATTAAATACCATTAATATTCTAAAAATATTAAATATTAATGAAATATATTCAAAATTATTAAAAACCCATTTTTAGGCTTTAAAATAATTTTTAGGAATTTATTATGAATTTTTAATAATTAAAAACTATTTTTCTCTATTTATTAAATAAATTAATTCATTTTCTAATTAAACTATCGCTAAAAGAGGCTTTAGGCGACAAAAACATCGCCATAGGTGTTCTTGAGCCAAACCCAGAACTTCATGTCAGTTATCAAGGTGGTATGTTTGACCAGTTCTAAATCCTTGGTTGTCAAGTTTCTGGGTTTTCAATTGGGTTACTGTTGTAGTACTGATGTAGTACTACAACCCTAAACAAGTTCCATGGTCAAATCATAACACACAAGCAAGATCCAATGCCCCAAAGTAGCTTTCAGAAGCTTTCTGGGCTTTCTGGGTTACCCAGAAACTGAGACAGCTTCGACTGCCTACTTTGTGGCTCAATTTTCTCCAAGTTCTGGTCATTAACTTGTTGTTCTTATGGTCCAAGTATGTAGTACACATGTCAAGGAATATATATGCATCAACAGATCAGTCCAAGTACATCAAACTCTTCATATTTAATCCGGTCAAAGTCTGTCAGAAGGTTTGTTCTTGAGTTTTCTAGAATTTCCAGAAAACAGAATCGTGACCGGATGGGCTACTTTGACCATCCACTACATTCGATCTATTGTTTTTTTAAGTGATCTAAAGGCATGAATATAGAGTCCATCTAACAGGCTACAATTTGGTTACAACAACACCAACAAATCTCATAACACCGGACATATCATGGTCTTAGAAGATATTGTCAGACACTGATAATGTGTTTCCGGTTACTCAGAAACTCTTGGTGATGCTCGGTCAACTTAGTTTGACCAACAATACCTTGTAATCTGGACATGGTATAGTCATGATTCCACTTCCAGATTACAGTCCTCACGTCATACTACAGATCTAAAACTTAAAACAACACAAAGAAAAAACAGAGAAGGATCTAGAGTCACTGACATTTGCTTGTCAGACAACTTTTTAGGGTTCATGATCAGTTTCTAAAAACTTATTTTCATGCATCTAGATGTTATGGATATAAGATATAATAACTCAGATCACTCAATAACATCCTCTAACACGTATCTAACCAACAAATAACAACATTAACATAAATCTTTAAGGATTTTAAAATTTTAAGGTTTATACCTCTTTCTAGCTTTGATCTTGAATCTGATCATCATGGTCTTATCTTGACTTGCTATGGATCATACTAAGGACTAAATCACTTAAGAATTTCGTGGGTCTAGGGAGAGGATGACTTGGTTGAGTGTTTGTGGACAAATAACTACTTTTTATGACTTTTCTCTCATAATTTATAAATATGTTGGATGCAATGAATTGGTTGATGTATATGGCTGATATATATTGATTTTTAGTCACATGGCTGAGCTTTAGTTGGTCACCAACTAAAGTTTTGGCAAAAAAGGCAATTAGGTCATTTGTCTTATAATTTTAATGGCAAACTAGTAACTTGATCAACCCTTAGGGTTCAACCCTTAGGTTTTACAAATTCAATTCTAGGATTTTCTAATTAGGTTTTAAAATAGAAAATTAAGATTTCTAAATTATAATTAGGATTTCCTAATTATATTAAAGTTTCCTAATCACATTAGGACTTGCTAATTAGGATTAATGTTTCCAAATTAACATTAAAATTGTTAAATTACAAATTAGGTTTTCCCTAATTGTACATTAGAGTTTCTAATTTAGCAATTAGGGTTTTCTAACTAATCAATTAGGGTTCTCCCTAATTAGATTTATAATTATAAACACTTAAGCCTTTTAATTTAGCCTTTGAGTTCCCAAATTAGGGTTTTAATACTCTGAATTAGGGTTTCAGATTCCCTGGAACTAAAATTAGGGTTTCCAGAGCTGGTATTAGGGTTTGTTATCAATCGTTATGGTTTTCTATCAGAACGTCGATGTTCATAACATAATATTAGGTTTGTCACTAATATAGGTTATCTGATCAACCCTTGCCCTTAACCATAAACTGTACACATAAATGGCCATATACATAGAACATATACACTTATACAATTAACACTAATAATTCTGCACAAAAATTTTTAAATCCTTAAAAATTCTTCACAGAAATATCAAATCCATACCCTTATTTTCTATCTAGGTCTATTATTTAACCTTAATTCAATCTTTTAAGATTTTAATAAATTGTCCAAATTCTCGTGTTATCACATTCAACTTTCGATGGATCTACCGAAATCCCATCCTTGTTAATCACATGCCCAAGAAATTGCACTCGCTCTATCCAGAATTCATATTTTGAAAACTTGGCGTACAACTTCTCTCTTCTCAATACCTCCAATGCCACTTTCAAATGTTCGACATGCTCCTCCTTGGTCTTAGAATATACCAGAATACCGTCGATGAACACCACCACGAATTTATCCAAAAATGGTTTAAACACTCTGTTCATTAGGTCTATAAATGTTGCAAATGCATTTGTTAGACAAAATGACATCACTAGGAACTCGTAATGACCATAACGAGTTCTGAACGCTGTCTTCGGTACATCTTCTTTCCTTACCTTCAACTGATGGTACCCACTTCTCAAGTCTATCTTTGAGAAATACCTGGCTCCTTTCAACTGATCAAACAGGTCGTCCATCCTTGGCAATGGATACTTATTCTTAATTGTGACCTTGTTTAATTCTCTGTAATCAATGCAAAGTCGCATCGACCCATCCTTCTTTTTAACAAACATTACCTGTGCTCCGCTTGAATATATTTCTTGTTTAATAGTTCTTGTAGTTGCACCATCAATTCTTTCATCTCCACCGGAAGTATGCGATACGGGGCCTTCGATATTGGGGCAGTTCCTGACACCAAGTCGATAACAAATTCTACTTCCCTGTCTGGCGGAATTCCTGGCAAGTCAACTTGAAATATGTCTCCAAAGTCTCTAACTACCGGTATCTCCTCTAATTTAAGATTCTCCTTTCAAGTATCGACTATGTAGGCTAAATATCCTACACATCCTTGTCACAAACCCATGAACTATGTCCTAGGTTATTATGTATTTCTACTTTAAACCTTTAACAGTCGTAAGACTATATGGACCTTACTTCTCGTACTTAGGGGGATCAGCCCTTAGTACCATATAAGTGCACAACATCTTAATGCTATCGCATAATATAATCCCCTATAATAGGGTTGTTCATCTCAACTTTGACATTAGAGTCCACACCAAAGGAAGTTTGGAAACTTGCCTCATGCGTAGGCTAAACGATTACTACTCACGTTCACCACAAGTCCTACACACATACCATATGTATTCACGACATTCATTAGTTACATTAATACTAACCTTATATGTTTAGTTCGCCCTTTTAATTCAACTTGTTAACTTGGTTTAAATTCTGCTCATTACCGTCATTCACATATACATGACTGAAATATCAAATCTTAAGTTTAAACAACATCATACCATCTCATGGACATCACTTTTTTCTTTTTTCTTTTTTCATTTTTAACGTGGTTTAACCAGTTACAAAGTTATAAGGTCACAACACCTTTTCTAATTTATTTTTATAATTCTCTTATTATATGGTCCATTAGTCACACTTTCACTTAATTACTTAATATAAACTCCACTTTATTTAACAAATCATTACCCTTCTAATTTAATTACTTACTTAAATTAGAATATTTTCATTCCTCACTATTATTACACTCAGAATAAATTATTCCATAATAATTTCCATAGAATATTTTATTCCATAAATATTTCAACTAAAATATTCATTTTATTTGATAAATATTTTAATAATAATAATAATAATAATAATAATTATTATTATTATTATTATTATTATTATTATTATTATTATCATTTTTTTTGCCCGCCGGGGCGGGGTTACCCAGATTCAGTTTCTGCAATCGCGAAGAACACAGAACAGGGCCAATTTAGGCCAAAATCTCACACAAACAACGAATTCAGTTTCACTCATATGTTCTAAACTTAACAAAATTATTTTATAACATTCTTAGCATGATTTTAACAAATTTAATCACATAAACAACAAGATTTGAGCTCATAATTTTCATGTTCTTGCTATTTTTCAATGTTTCGTCAAACTTCATGAAACCACAAATTACGGATTTAGTATAACACCAAATCAGTCCGTTTAAGTTTCGTTCTTTTCGTTTTTACAAGTATAAACATAATCAACTATCGATTCACCGATTAATATGCAATTTAGGCATCAATTTTTGTATTTATGGGCCATATACAATATTTATTTCTCTATAACCTTCAATATTCCAACTTAATCTTAATTTCATGGATTTATTACTCTAAAATCATTTATAAACATCAAATAGCAGATTATACATGTGTTTTAACGATTACGAACAACTTCTCAACAGTTTGGCCATAAAAACTCAATTACAGAGAACCAAAATAATATTTTCACTGTAAACTAAAAACTCAGATTTTAAGCACGATTTCATGAATTTGATTATTCTAAATCACATACAATTCATGTAGAACATGTTATAAACATATACACCATCATAGATTTAACAATTAACCATAAAAATTCAATTAAAGATAGTTAAAATTTGGTTTTCATGAAAAACTTTAAGAACGTCATTTAAAACTTTGAGATTAAGGGATTACCCTTGATTTCTCTGTTATGATTAAGCAAGATGACAGGAAACTTCTTCAATTCTCCATCTCCTTATTCTTTAATCTCACTATTCTCTCAAATCTCTCTATATTTTCTCTTTGAGTTTCTCTTAGACTTGTAAAATAAATGAACTGACAAATTCGTATTTTAAAAAAACAACTGGTGCGTACATGGGTAGCGGTTAAGCGCAATATGGCCTTAACTGCTCCCATGTCCTCAATGTCTTATTTGGTTGCTCATTAAATTTTCTTTCTAATTTATTTTAATTAACTTATTTATTATATAGTTTATTTGTCACACCTTAATTAATCAAATAATATTATTTAACTTAATTAAATAAAAGGCAATATTACCCATTAAATCACCTCATTACATATTAAAATTCTCATTTATTATTTATCACTCATCATTAAATCTCTAATTAATTATTTAATTAATTAGTAAAATATTAAAATTATTTAATTATGCATTTAATTTAATTAACCCAATTAAATTCTTACTTTACACTATAAAGTTATTTCACATTAATTTAATTAATGTGACACACATAATTAAATTAATCTACCTCAATTCCATCAAATAATTATTTAACTCAATAATTAATTTAACAAAATATTTATTTAATTCACTAATTATTTAAAATTAATTACAAAAGTCTCGTTCGTCATATCTTTCCCCTCATAAAAGGATTCTGTCCCCAGAATCACGACTCAATTAATTCATCCTGTTACATTCTCCCCCCTTACAAAGATTCTGTACCCAGAATCGTTACACATATATTAAGCAAATAAATGATGGTAATTTTTCATCATTTGTTATTCGAGTTCCCACGTAGTTTCTTCAGCCTTGTGATTCCTTCAGATTACCTTAATAGAAGGTAGTACTTTATTTCTGAGTATTTGCTCTTTCCTGTCGACTATCTAAACAAGAACTTCATAAGATAAATCTTTCTCAAATTGTAGGGGTTCAATTTTTGTACTTATGGGCCATATTTAATATTTATTTCTCTGTAACCTTCAATATTCCAAAAATGGGTTACAACAGCTTAAATAAATCAATCCCAGGTCTTCTAACCTTAATACATCAATTTAGAAACATAACATAATTTAAATAAGTCTTAAACACAACGTAATGAGTCTTAACATTAATATTCTCAAATAATAAACAAGTCTTCATCACTTGCTTGCCTTGCCCTTTGCCTTACTAGTAGATGGCTCATCAACTCTTTCAATCTTAGCTGCAATGTTATTATGCAAGACTGAGCAACAATTGCCCACAAGTTTAACAATAAAAATAATAATAACATGCAAATAAACAAAGGATACTGAACAAAAGAAAACTTGGCTTTTAAATCAATATTAGAACATGAATCAAAAGTATACCTGAGGGTCACAAGACCAAGAACTATGTCTTAGGTTATTAAGTATTTCTACTTTAAACCTTTAACAGTCATAAGACTATATGGACCTTGCTTCTCATACATAGGGGGATCAACCCTTAGTACCATGTATGTGCACAACATCTTAACGTTATCGCGTAATATAATCCCTAATAACAGAGTTTTTCATCTTTGCTTTGACATTAGAGTCTACACCAAAAGAAGTTTGGTTTGGATTAACTTCAAGAGTAATTTAGAGTTCAATAATCATCAACTAAAGATTAGTTGAATCAATAAGGAATCACTATCTATTCAAGGTTTTAATGTAATATCAAAATCAATAATCAAATCAAAATTGAATATCAACTCTATATAATTGACTGAAAAGATTGGATCTCAATTCTACACAATTGAATGAACTTTGTACAATATAAGTAATACTTCAAAAGAATTAGATCATTTCATTTGGAATGATGAACTTGAATAATTAAGCTTTGAACAATTCGAAATAAGAATACGAAGCTTGCTCAATAATAATAAGATTTAAGAACTTGCTCAATGTAAGAATATGGTTTGGAAACTTGCGTCGTGCGTAGGCTAAACGATTACTACTCACGTTTTCCACAAGTCCTACACACATACCATATGTATTCATGACATTCATTAGTTACATTAATATTAACCTTATAGGTTTAGTTTCCTCTTTTAATACAACTTGTTAACTTGGACAATACAGGACTGAAATCTCAAATCTTAAGTTTAAACAACATCATATCATCTCATGAACATCATTTTTTTTAACGTGGTTTAACCAGTTACAAAACATAGCAGTTATAAGGTCACAAGACTTTTTCTAATTTATTTTTATAATTATCTTATTATATAGTTCATTAGTCACACTTTCACTTAATTATTTAATATAAACTCCATTTTATTTAACAAATCATTAACCTTCTAATTTAATTACTTAATTAAATTAGAATATTTTATTCACGACTAGTATTACACTCGAATAAATTTTTTCATAATAATTTCCATCGAATATTTTATTCCATAAATATTTCAACTAAAATATTCATTTTATTTGATAAATATTTTTATTATTATTATTATTATTTTGCCCACCGGGACGGGGTTACCCAGATTCAGTTTTTGTAGTTCGCGAAGAACACATAACAGGGCCAATTTAGGCTAAAATCTCACAAAAACAACGAATTCAGTTTCACCCATATGTTATAAACTTAACATAAACATTCTATAACATTCTTAGCATGCTTTTAACAAATTTAATCACATATACAACAAGATTTGAACTCATAATTTTCACGCTCTTGCTATTTTTCAAAGTTTCGAAAAATTTCATGAAACCACAAATTACAGATTCATTATAACACCAAATCAGTCTGTTTAAGTTCGTTCTTTTCGTTTTTACATGTATAAACATAATCAACTATCGATTCGCCGATTAATATGCAATTTAGGCATTAATTTTTGTAGTTATGGGCCATATTCAATATTTATTTCTCTGTAACCTTCAATATTCCAACTTAATCTTAATTTCACGGATTAATTACTCTAAAATTGTTTATAAACATCAAATAGCAGATTATACATGCAAATTAACCATTACAAATAACTTCTCAATAATTCGGCCATAAAAACTCAATTACAGAGAACCAAAATAATATTTTCACGGTAAACTAAAAACTCATATTATAAACATGATTTCATGAATTTAATTATTCTAAATCACATACAATTCATGTAGAACATGTTATAAACATATACACCAACATAGATTTAACAATTAACCATAAAAATTTAATTACAAAGAGTTAAAAATTGGTTTTCATGAAAAACTTTAAGAACGTAATTTAAAACTTTGAGATTAAGGGATTACTTTTGATTTCTCTGTTATGATTAAGCAAGATGACATGAAATTTCTTCAATTCTCCAACTCCTTCTTCTTTAATCTCATTATTCTCTCAAATCTCTCTCTATTTTCTCTCTGAGTTTCTCTTAGACTTGCAAAATAAATGAACTGACAAATACGTATTTTTAAAAAATAACTGGTGCGTACATGGGTAGCGGTTAAGCGCAGTATGACCTTAACTGCTCCCATGTCCTCAAGGCCATGTTTGGTTGCTCATTAAATTTCCTTTCTAATTTATTTTAATTAACTTATTTATTATATAGTTTATTTGTCACACCTTAATTAATTAAATAATATTATTTAACTTAATTACTTAAAAGGCAATATTACCCATTAAATCACCTCATTACATATTAAAATTCTCATGCGTAGGCTAAATGATTACTACTCATGTTCACCACAAGTCTTATACACATACCATATGTATTCACGACATTCATTAGTTACATTAATACTAACCTTATAGATTTAGTTTCTTCTTTTAATACAACTTTTTAACTTGGTTTAAATTCTGCTCATTACTGTGACAACCCGAAAAATCGGATTGTCCAAAATTTTACATTTAAAGAATTAGTTATTAATAAAATAAATTTTTATTAATAATATTCTATGTTATGTGTTTATTAATCATTCCAGAAGCTAGGATGATTATTAATCGAGAGGATTCTGGCTACAAGCTAGACTGAACGAGTAAGAATTTTCAAGATAAAAATAAAAAATTTCTGGGGAAAAAGACAAAATAGGCACTATTCACCCGACGAAACCCTAAGGGTTAGGGTTTGAATAACCTAAGCTTTTCTGAGAGTTTGGTATATCAAAATGACATTCCATTGAAAGATTTGACGATAATATATCGTGAAAAGTTTATTAAGCCGATAAAAGGTTTTTCTCGAAAAAGTGCAGAAATCGGATGAAATAAAAATGACGAAAAGTACTACTATGAACTTTTCACTCGTCTAACTACGTTAGGAGAAAACGTGAAGGAAAACGCTTATAATGGAAAAGTGTTTTTTAGTTTTTCAGAGATCTGAAGAATGCGTAAAAGTTAATCAGTAAAGGAAAGACGAAATATCCAAAAATATTTGGATTCCGAGAATCGCAATTTTTAAAACTTTCGGACAAAATCCGAAAGACAGAACCACAAAACTTCCAAGGGAAGTTTCATGAATAGTAAGGAGGTGGAATGAGGAGGTGTGAATAGTAAGGTGGTTGGGGCGAAATAACTAAAATACCCCTAGCCTTGAAAATCTATAAAAAGAAGAGCTTAAGCTCATTTGTGGTTAATGAAAAAATATCCCACACTCTAGATAGAGAGAGAGAAGTCAGATGAAGAGGGAGAGAATGAGGAAAAGCTAACCTAACTGCACGCTTTGTTCAACGGAGGAAGATTAAAGGAGAAAGGTAATCCGAAACCTTATCTCGTATAATTTTTCTTTAAGTTTTTTATGTTCAAAAACATAACTTAATGAGAATAAGAAGTAGATGATGTTAGGAATGATTTCATATGGTTGAAATCATTGATAAAAGAAGAAATAGGAATTTAAAGTTTTTGTTAAAAATTTCCTTAAAGAAGTGTACGATTCGTAATAAATTAGAGCGATCCGAATGTATCATATGAATGATTCAGTGAAATAAGTAAGTAATGGTGTTTTATAACACCGAATTCCAAGTAAAAGAGAAATCGTAATCAAAATATCGATTAAAAATGAAGAACGAGCGAAGAACACACGAAGAACACGAAGAACGTTGTTGGTGGACAAATTTAAAACCATCGTAGGATAATTTTTATTGATGGACAAGTTTAAAACCATCGCGTATAAGTTAGATGCTTATTGCTTGGTTAGGAATGGTAGAAACGTTCATGAAGAATGGATTAAAACTGAGCTATAACAAAGTTATGGCAAAAATTTTGTAAAAGACGAACGAAAATTAGAAAGTTAATAAATGAACCCGAATATGTAGGGTTTCATAAGAAAGTAAGAGAATGTAGAAAACATGAGTCATGGAATCAAGAATGAACGAGTTCTGAGTTCGGATAACCGAATTACGGACGAATGAATAAAGAACGTTAAAAACGTAAAACGAACGAAGGGCAAAGATTAAGCCAATTGAATGGCACATTAATGGATTCAGAAAAAAGTTCTGTTTGAGGGGTATTGAAGTACATAAGATAAAGAAGAGAATGGATCTGGAATGGCCTCATTCCAAGTTATAACGAAGAATTTATGAGATCGGGTGGTAAGCGTCTCGAAATGGATTCAAAACTTAGAAAATTTTTCAAGAACTAGAGCTCGGCGATGTGGCGCGAGCTGTGCATTGGGAAACGGCACTAAAGCGCCAGCCTCGACAATTGGACACTATAGAGTGGCGCTGCAGTGCGGGTTATAAAGAGGGAACTGGCGCCGCGGTGCCGGTGCAGGGGAAAAAGCCGGTAATGAGCTTTTAACTGCTCAAAACATGGTGGAAGTTTAACGAAAGCTAATGAACATGTAGTTCATCGAATGTAACACTTAATCAAGTGTTTTAAACCCTTAATGAAGGTTGAACAGAGAGATTAAAAGAATGTGAACGTGTGACACCCCCAAATCTGGGTTACCTGACCCCCGAGTTTGGTTTTCATAATCCACAATATAATACCATCTAACTATCCATTTTAATATAAATAGGAATACATAACTCATTAACATAGATTGTTAATACATAAGTCCCAGGTCTACTAACCTTAACCTTACAGATATACCCCTTTAGATATACAAAAAGGGTTTACAATACAATACAACATAATAATAATATTGTTTATCATAACTAATTTATAACTATTCCTTTTCCTTTGTTCTTCTTCGCAGCACCTTCTGTAACTTCGTCCCTAGCTGAAAAGTTTTATTTATAGCAAGGGTGAGCAACAAGTTTGCTCCGCAAGTTAAGAGATACAATAAAGATATAGAAATCAATATCAAACCTTCTCACATTCTACGCAACAATAATTCGATAATGAAAGAGTACAACACTTTCAAGGTTTTCTACGATATTCAAATGAATAATCAATAATTAATTCTACGAAATAGCAAAGTGGAATGTTTTCCAAATTTATGTTGAGTGATCCATTGGATCTTGAACTTCTCTTCTCGAGTAACTATCAAAGTTAAACTTTGATATACCCAGGTGTATCAGAAAACTATAAAGATTACATCATACCCCTCTGCAAGTATATAAAGTGATCAGCTTTAGTATACCCTATATTATGCATAATACTTAATCGCGCAAGCAGTGAATAATACTCGAATCGATAAATTATTCCCTTTATATAAAAGGTTGTTCTTCTCAGTCTTAGAATCAAGATTTTGATTTTACAACGAAATTCTGTGATTTTAAATTCTATTTACTTCTCGATCTAGCCGAAATAATTGGCATCGATCTGTCAATAATAATTTAATTCTCTTCTCGAACCTATCAAGTTCTAAGAAATGTTCGTCTAACCAGAATAATTGGCTAAGACATTTCTCAACATAATTCGATAATAAATGTGAATTATCTGCATCATCAATTCTAGCTTCTACGGATATGTATATCCAACAACAGTTATTCTATGAATGTATATATATATTCTGAATCAGTAATTCAATTTGAATTATTAAGCATGCACTAACTGCAAATAATCAACAATAAATTCCTGGACGTGGTCTAATTAGAAATAATTAACCACCAATAATAATTAAACAATATTAACTCAAGGTTGAGTTAGGGAACTTGCCTCTTCCGCTGATTACAGCTACACAATAAACTTGACTGCGTTCGTAAGACCTATAACCAATAATGTTGGTCTCACAATTAGCACAATAATTTATAACACATAACACAATAATTCACAGTCAAACTTCTCCTAAGCACATTACCACATAGCCACATCAGTGTTTATAACCTAGATAAACACTTATCAAGTCTAACTATTTTGGTCCAGTTGGACTTCTATTCATTCTCTGATCTCCGGTCACCCTATCCGTTACTTAACACAGCTATTGTCAATTAAACTTGGTCTCTAAGCTTCAATATTATTTTAGATAAGTTAAATATCATTTATAATATTTTTTGGAAGCTTTTAATAATTTATAAGCAAATATTATAATTTATAATAAATTTTCAAACATCTAATCATTTTTAAATGATTTAATTATCAAATAATCTCATCATTATTATTTTTTCATAATATAAAATATTAATAATATACTTGTCAAAATATTAAAGTTATTTTAATAACTTAAAATATTTTTAAATCATCAATATTCTACTTAAATGATTTTTAAAGTAATTAAAATCATTTTTAAATCATCACCATTAATAATGAAATCATCATCAAAATATTAAAAGTCATTAATTATAACTTAAAATATTTTTAAATCATTTTTCTCATTTTTAAATGATTTTTAAATCAATAAATTCATTTTTAATTCATTTATTTAATATAATAATTAAATAAATCTAATATCATTAATATTAAATTATTAATGAAAATTCTCTAAAAATATTAAAAATTATATTTTATAATTCAAAATATTTTCTAACACATTATTCTTATTTAAAATGATTTTTAATAATATTAAATTATTTTCCTCTAATTTATGTAATACACTAATTAAATAAATTAAATACCTTTAATATTTAAATAATTATAAATATTAAAGAAAAATATTCCAAATAGTCAGAAATTATTTTTCATAATTTAAAATAATTTTTAAAACCATTTTTGGTAATTTTTATAATTTATTTCTAATTTTTAATCATTTTCTGGAAAAACAGAAAATAAAAATAAATAGCAACCGTCGCTAAAGCCTTTAGCGACACATAACTGTTGCCTTTGGTGTTCTTGGCTCAAGAACATTGACAATCTCAGTGTTCGAGGGGCAAGGTTTGACCAACTTTAGATTTTAATCCATGCATGTTCTGGGCCAACTTAAACCTCGATTGTGTAGCTGAAATGTAACACTACAATAAACGACCATCATCTAGGTCATAACACAACAAAACATGACGATCTGGGCAACTAAATTCATTGTCAGACGCGTCACTTTGGGTTTTCCGAAACCCTGTGCGCTTCGAGGTCGAAAGTTGGTCGAAGTCAGGTTCTTCCTGCTTCGGGAATTCCAGAATCTCTATGTCATGGCCGTATGGGCTAGTTTGACCAACTGTTACATTTGATCTGTTGATATCCTACACGATATAAGTGTTAGGTTTGTAATATTCAAGAACGCAATCAAATTGCAAAAATAAGCGGAAGCGAGATAAAATCAGAGTTTAAAAAAATTTACAAACCATATACCCGGATCACCCTTTATGCATAATTATTAATTAAACGAAAAGATAAAGAATAAAATCATACCCTTGAAGATCGAGCTTCCTCGTACAAGTTCACCTCCAAATCCTTTCGCTCAACTTGAATCCACCGGTTTGGTTCCTTCCTTTGATCAACGTTAGCCACCCATATGTTTGGCCTCTGAGGTGATCCACCAAGGAAAAATAAAGATTCAAGAAGAAGGGTATTGGCTCAACCCTAGTTTTCTATCTCTATAGAAAGGGCGACTCTCCAACAAATTTGAATTATCACAGACATCCAATATCCGATATAAGACTCCTCTTATAAAGATATCGTAACCTTATTTAATAAAAATAAGGTATTATTTAATTAAACTCTTTTAATTAAATGGGCTCCTTAATCTTATTAGGGATAATTAATTAAACTCCTTTAACTAATTTTCCTCCTAATCCTATTAGAATAAATGAGAGTACTTATATTAAATTAATTCCTAAACTTTTTTAGAAATTAAAATAATAATAATTGTAATAATATTAATAAGACTCCTAATATTAATTTAGGAAACTTGCAACACAATAAAAATAGTGTTCGAATACTTGCTCAAGTAAAAGAGTACGAATTCAGGAACTTGCTCAATAATAATTTGAGTAATGTTAGGGGAAACTTGCTCAATAAAAGTAGGGTTCAAGGAACTTGCACAATCAAAGAGTGAAGTTCAAAGAAACTTGCTCAATAATAATTGGAGTAAGTTTAGGGAAACTTGCAATCAACATACGAATCGTATGAAATTCAAGAACTTGCATAAAATCCAAAGTTTGTGTAAGTTAGGAAACTTGCTCAAGTAAAAGAGTAAGAATTCAAGAAACTTGCCTGTTTGCTCGGCTACAATATAATACTAGTTTTAACTAACCCGCGTTGAAATGACCTAAGATTAACAAGTTGGTCTTTCAATTTGTATGTGTAAACTAATACTAGTCTACACTTAAAAGAATCAAGTCATCACATAACATGCTTCTTAACACATTATATGGATTATTGGTCATATATTACAATGTAAAGAAATCATATAAGCAAGCCTTGAAACTTTAAACCAAAAACATAATCTATTTGTGATCGCAGGATTTACAGAATTGCTACCGGTCTAAACTTAGGGACTACAAGAATTGCATTGTCCCCCCTGCTGCACCAGTTTGAGCTTTGCTCTCCTAACTTCATTCCAACTCTAGAGAACTAATTACACATACATTTTAACATACATGCATGCTAGAGTTTCACATATAACACATGACCATACTTGAATTCATTACTTCAAGTTTAACTTACAAGTTTTAACTAACAACTAGCATCACAAGATTATGTAGTTATTATGGTTTTATAACTTGACTATATATCCATATAGAGAATTTCAAAATCTGTTATTACACATGCTAGGGATGTTTATATTGTTTATTCACAACTAACATTGTTTAACACTTCAATCATGCTTTAAACTCATGTTTCCAAGATAGTTATCATCATGCTCAATACATATGAATTATGTCTAGGAGTATTATAGTCATAACAAGAAATTTTACTTCTTTAGAATCTAAATATACATGTGATCCAACTAAATTTTTGAAAACATGATCAAGGTTGCTTTTTGAAATCCCTTTATCATGAATGATGCAAGATAGCACATATATGACAACTTCAAAACTCTTTTCATAAAGATTTAAGTCATGATAACCTCCTTTCAAGATCAGAATCTAGATCTTTTAGCATTTATGTTCATTAGCCTTAACTAAGCTTTTCTTTTCAAACTAAGTTCTAGCACAAATCATATCAAGTTGCTCATGGATACAACAACTATAAATTACATATCATGATCATTTCGGTTCCCAACTCGACCATGTATATGGCCTCATAAGTTCGTAACTTGTAAGACATATATTACTTCAAAGTTTGTTCTCTAAACTTTAAGTTTTCATTACAAATCTCTTACTAAAATGTGTTGATCACTTCATACTACACAAGAAAACCTTACATATCATGTTATACTCCTCTATAGGTATGTATTGAAGTCATAACATCAAGTTAGTAACACATATAACCAACAAAAAAACCAAAGAATTAGATCTCGAGGTATTTGCACAGTAATTGAAATCAAGCACCTTAGTAGTACAAATAGGGCACAGCTGCGCCATTCCTACACCAGAAGCAGTAAGGTTACTTTGTTTTGTAGAGTAACTACCAACTTGTTTTCCAATAATTCAAGCAAGCTCCAAATAATTATTAAAGTGTTCATACATGTTAGAAAACTTCTTACACACCTAATAACATGCTTGTGTTAGGTTTGTAATATTCATGAACGCAATCAAATTGCATAAAAAATGCGAAAACGTGTAAAAATCAGAGTTTAAAATTTTTTACAAACCATATACCCGGATCACCCTTTATGCACACTTATTAATTAAACGAAAAGATAAAGAAAAAATCATACCCTCGAAGATCAAGCTTCCTCAGGTACAAGTTCACCTACAAATCCTTTCGCGTTCAACTTGAATCCACCGGGTTTGGTTCCTTCCTTTGATCAACGTTAGCCACCCAAGTGTTTGGCCTCTAGAGGTGATCCACCAAGGAAAAAGAATTTTCAAGAAGAAGGGGTATTTGGCTCAAACCCTAGTTTTCTATCTCTATAGAAAAAGGGGGCGTACTCTCCAACTATTGGAATTATTACGTATGTTGTAAAAGTCAACAACTACACCACCCATAATAAGAATCCTCTTATTTATAGATGTGGGCAACCCACCTTAACAATTAAGGAATTGGAATTTATTTAATTAATTAAATTCTTTTAATTAATTAATCTCCCTAATCTTATTAGGGATAATTAATTAAACTCCTTTCACTAATTTTCCTTCCTAATCCTATTAGGAATTAATGAGAGTACTTATATTAAATTAATTTCTAAACTC
This sequence comes from Panax quinquefolius, assembly GCA_020205615.1. NCBI lineage: Eukaryota > Viridiplantae > Streptophyta > Magnoliopsida > Apiales > Araliaceae > Panax > Panax quinquefolius. Next base: position 116,462,100 of record CM035156.1, on the reverse strand, counting down.
TTTTAGAAATTAAAATAATAATAATAATTGTAATAATATTAATAAGACTCCTCTTATTAATTTATATTTAATATTTCTAAAATATTAAATAATAATATTAAGCTATTTAATTTATTCTATCACCATAGATTAAATTAAATATACTTAACATATTATTACGATTATGCCATTAACTTATTAAATAATTATTCTTCCTTTTATGGTGTGACCCTTTAGGTTCTCCATATTAAACCGGTTGTGAATAAATCAATTAGAACAATTCTAATCTTATTTAATTAAAAAGTGGCATCAGAGCCAAACCTTTATGCGAATTATTAATTGTTTAATTTGATATGTATATTGATATGTGTTTAGAACAATTTATTTGGGCATAATTTTATTGTATAAAATTTATTTAAAAAAAAAAAAAAAAAAAAAAACTAAAGTTTTTTTTTTAAATTGGAAATTCTAATTTTTTTTTGCTTTCCGTCGTCCACGTGGTTCAAGGCTTCGGCTGCTTGGTTCAAGCTTCTGCTGGATTATATATATATATATATATATATATATCAGTATCCGCGTGCAACATCTTTGAAGTATGTTATATAAATAAAAAAAAAACAAAAACAAAAACAAAGGGAATGCTGCTGATTCGGATTCGGTAATCATTATGGATTTGGAAGTCAGGATAACGTGAGTCACCTAAGTTTAATCAGGATGGTGTTGATTCATTAAGTTATATATATATATGTATATATATTTGATATATATATATATATACAATTATTATATTATATATATATATATATAGTTATATATATATATATATATATATATATATATATATATATATATATATATATATATTATTCTTAATTATTTTATAATTAAAATAAAATGTTTATTTTAATTTTAAAATAAAAGATTTATTTTAATATTAAAATAAAAGAGTTTATTTTAATTTTAAAATTAAATTTCATGCTAACTAATTAGAGTTGGAATTGGATTCCATGATAACTAATTGGAGTTGAAATTGGATTTTATTTTTCTAAAATAAAGGAGTTTATTTGTGAATAGGGAAGTAAATCCATCTTTCCTTAAATAAAGGAGTTTGTTTAGATATGAAATAAGATTTCATATTATTCAAAATAAAAGAGTTTATTTATGAATAGGAAAGAGAATCCATGTTTCCTTAAATAAAGTAGTTTATTTAAATATGAAATAAGATTTCATATTATTCAAAATAAAGGAGTTTATTTGTGAATAGGAAAGAAAATCCGTGTTTCCTTAAATAAAGGAGTTTATTTAAATATGGAATAAGATTTCATATTATTCAAAATAAAGGAGTTTATTTGTGAATAGGAAAGAATATCCGTGTTTCCTTTAATAAAAGATTTTTTTAACATGGAATTGATTCCATAATTAATTAAAATAAAGGAGTTTATTTTGATTAAAATTTTGATTAAAATAAAATAGTTTATTTTATTCAAAATTAAATAAATTAAAATAAAATAGTTTTATTTTGATTTAAATTTGATTGAAATAAAGGAGTTTATTTTGATTCAAAATAATTAGATTTTATACTAACTAAATTTGCCCATTAAATGATATCAATATATATATTAAATGTTTATTATTCATAAGATGAATGTTATTTATTGATGCATATGATGATGTGTATGATAATAAATGAGATTGATTATGGACTATCGACCAATGTGATTGGATTTTATTTTAGTTGGATGCATGAATGTATGGGTTTTATTAAATGGGGTCTCACAGATTTCGCCTTCTCTAATTTTTCTTAATGTAAATTGTATCTCCTCCTATGTATTTCCCTCGATCACGATCAAGGTTTCTATTTATTTTAAATAGTTTTATAATAGGAATAGTTAGAATTAATTTTGAAAAATTAGAGATCAAGGAGCAAGGAGCGCTTGAAGACCCGCTTTGTAATGGAGCCCGGTTTAAATGTAATAGTTATATTTAAATATTATTTCTTGCACCCCTTTGGGGAGTTTGACCTTTTGGTTCACTTGGTGGCTCTAGTGAACCAAACTAGAATAAAAGTCCATAATCAATCCGTGTAGAATATAGTATTCTATATGTGCATGCTTATACTATATATATTATATATTATGCAAACATGCTTTGCATGTTCATTAATATAACGCGTATTTTATATATATATGTGCATGCTACGCTAAACAAGATGAGACAAATTAATAACAAACCCTCAATTTTTTTTATATTAAGTCCTAAGCGCTCAAAGATATTTGGAATATCGAACATCGCCTTTCTAGCATGATAAAATTAATAGAGTATTAAATATTTAATATGAGTTTGTTGTGTCACCACAAGGTAAAGTATTAAGTATTTAAGATGTTAATTTATCACATTTGATGCTTATAAAAAAATGAACAATATTGTTTTGTTGTGTCACCACAAGGATGATATTTTTCTTTTTGAATATATGGAGTGCTAGGTCGGACTTAACTTGGATAATTTTGATTCTGGATGTGCCACCACTTGATCAAAATAATCTAAGAGGCAAAAGTAAAGGAGTTGCATAGTTGATGTAATTGACAAAAATTGTCTACCTATTTATTTATATATAGTTTGTTGTGTCACCACAAGGCTATATACATTTGAAATGGGATCCTTATTCTCACTAGCAAATCTTTAATTAGATTTTGCTTAAACTATATAAGTGAGGGTAATATAGTTTGAAGAAAATAGTGGGAGATACCAATTTAAAACAAGACCTAATTTATTTTGGTAATTAATAAAATAATGTATGTTAAATGTTGTTAATTACAAATTCATTTACAGAATTTTACAATGTCTAAAATTACTATCACTGCAAAACATATTAGATGCTAAATTAACCAGACCGAATTAAACGGATTGGTTAAGGAATTTGAGAATAGTTCTCATGGCTGAAAAGTTATCTTATGTCCTTAATACGTCTATCCCTGCAATGGTTGCAGACAATGCCTCTGAGGAAGACATTGCTACTTTTAGAAAGTGGCAAGATGATGCACAATGGCTCAATGCATCATGCTCGCATCTATGAGTAACGAGCTTCACCTTTCAAAGATGAAACTATGGATGCTCCTACTATATTCCCCGCACATCAAGTAGTTGATGGTGAGGAAAGTAGGGACCGATAGATATCGACATATCTAAGGAGCTCTTCCGATCTAGAATGACCGATGACACTACAATACGTATAAAAGTCCTTAACATTATCAATTTGATTGATCAATTAGACAACGAAGTTTTGTCATGGATGGAGAGTTGAGCCAAGATTTGATCTTGCACTCACTCCGGACTCCTTTCATTAATTGTTGTGAATTTTCATATGAACAAGCTAGATATCGCCCTCACCGATTTGCTTAACATATTGAAAAATGTTGAGAGTCACTTTCCAACCAAGAAAGATCAAGTCTTCATCGGTAGGGGCCAAAGGATCTTCCGAAAAGAAGAACGATTCAAAGAAGGTAAAATGTAAAGGCGTAAACAAAGGATAATAAGAACAAAACTCGACACGGATAGCAAAGGAGTTTGCTTCCACCGCAATAAGCCCGACACCTTTGGAAAGAAATCATGAGAAGCACCTTGCAAAGGGCTAACCAAAGAAGCTTAATGAAGTTTCTGCCATAAATACAATTTTGTTCAAGATTTAAGATAAATTTTTCTTTAAGTCAAGGTTCTACTTGGATATTGGATATCGACTTTGGTTATCATAAATATAGATTTATGAATGGACCAAGGTAAGTAGAAATCTAAACAAAGATAAGTAATCCTATGTGTGGGAAATGAAGCAAAGGTTGTTTGATTAGCCATAGAAACTTATAGTTTAGCAATCCCTACGGATAAATCTATTAAGTCAATAAGTTGTTATCAGATTCCAAAGATTTGTTAGAAACATTATTTCCATTTTATTGTTGGACAATAAAATTTTTTGGTATTATAATTAAGAACAATTGTTGTTCTATTTATAATAATAATGTTTCGTATAGAACCGAAAGATTACTTAATGGATTTTGTATACTGACTTACGTGAAAAATTATTTTGTAAATTGAACAAACTAGTATAAGAAAAGGAGATGATCATTCAAATAGTTGAATGTATGTATTTGTTGAATACAAGTGTGAATTATTTGAAAGGTTCAAAGAATTCGTAAGAAACAAATTGGCAAAGTATTAAGATTCTTTGATTAGATCAAGGAATAAATACTTGTGCAATAAGTTCCTAGATCATCTCAAATGGTTTTCTCATAATGGACACATCCTGATACGCAATAATTGATTGATGTATTTGAAAGGAAAAATCGTACCTTGTTGGACATGGTGCGGTCCATAATGATTTTACCGACATTCTAGTATCCTTCTAGGATCATGTCCTAGAAATGGTCAGATATCTACGAAAAAATGGTAACCTCAAAATCCTACCCAAGACTTCATAAAAGTTATGGACAGGGAGGATTCCTAATCTTAAGTATGTTAAGATAAGGGGTTGTCCAACTTATGTGAAAAGGTTTCAAAGGATAAGCTTGGGACAAGATTTGACATACAAAATTTGTGGGACATCCTAAAGTAAGTTTAGGGTATATGTTCTATAATCCTACTTAGCAAAAGGTGTTTGTTGCAAAACACGCTTTTCTAAGATAAAGGTGTTTATCATCAAGGGGCTAGTGGGAGGATAATAGATCTTGAAGAGTTCAAGAACCACAAAACACTATAAATCAAATAAGAGGAACTCAGAGATAGACCTATTATACCACAACTGAATCGTAATTCTGGAATAGTACCGAAGATACCTAGGAGGTATGGATTCATCATGGATGATGATGATGAGGTACACATCATAGAAGATGATGATCCAGTTACATACGATGAGGTAAGAGTTCTAGTGTGTACAAAAGGGTCAAGGGAGCGTCAGAAAATTTCTAGTATTATATGTTGATATACTACGGATAAGGAATGACATACCAATGCTACAATCAGTAAAGATAAAGTTGTCTAAACATTCCTCCATGAATGGTTTGGGAAGAGTATCTTAATTGGGGATAAAATCTATATAGATAGATACAAGAGGATGCTCGACTTAACCCAAGGAACGATATTCATTGGATGCTAAAGTCGCTTAGCATGGCAAACTCCAAGAGATGTCTCATGTAGATGAGATATGGAGTGTATCTCTCCTAATAGTCCCCACGCACTCTCGAAAGAGAGAGTCGCATGAGTGACAATCATGCATGCAATGAAATGTACGAGACCCGATGTTGATCACCATATTATGGAGAAGTTCACTACGAGTCGCTGAAAAACATCTTAAAGTGCTTAACCCAAGACTAAGGATGTGATCATATTCATGGTGGGTCTAAATTAAAACTAGAGGGCTTTACGCACTCAAGTTTTTCGCAGACAAACAAAGACGACCGAAAATCCACTTTAAGGTAAAGTGTTACCTTGAACAAAGGTGCAAATGAATTGAAAGGTTCCAAACAAAGAAATAGTTCTTTGGTTTAGTGATAAAGACAAAGTATATAGCTATAAATGAAGTCGCAAGTTGATTGTTTGGATTAAAAGTTCATTACGTAACTAGAATAGTTCCTAAGTCTCATCTTGGATCTAAACATGTGTTGTGGCACTTTCATTTGATTATTAGAATCATTGAAAGATGGGAAATCACTATAGAGATAGTGGACTCTCAAGAACAACATTGCATATCCATTAACTAAAGCTTATCCAACAAAGGGATAATCGCCACTTAGAGAAGAAGAAGAGTATAAGATACCATGACGATTGGCTTTAGTGCAAGTGGGAGATTGAAAGTAGTATGCATACAAGCCAATCATGTTTGATGATAAAGCATATACTTTGTAACAATATTATTCATTTATTAATAAAAAGTATTAATTTATTAAAGGCTTTTAATTATCTACATGATGCTGTTTTATAATATGTGTTAAACCCATAGTTTTAAGCAATGCTTTTAGAATAATGATGATGATCATTCTAATGAGATCTAAATTCTTAGAAAGCTTAAAACTAAAATAGTTCCCAATCATTGGATTACTAAATTGGGGATTAGTGAATCCGGATAGATTGGTACATACGCTGTCTTTTCATGGATGAGGATGATTGATCTCATGATCATTTGTGTGGAGACACTAAAGCAAGTATGTAGGTGCTTATTAGAGAATAAGTTCACTGAACGTGGCTCGCTAAGGATAAATAATATTTATTTAAATAGGGATAAGCCTCCCTAGCGATCAACGACTTTCCAGACAATATAGATTTCAACATTAATCATTAAAGAACCTTTGAGTAAATAGTTACCGCATAATTCAATCCTTCCACCATACAATGTCCCAATTAAATATAAGACATGGAATTACCGTCAAGTCTTATTTTATTTAATTATATGTATTTTCGATCCTTAAATGCACAACTCCAAATAATGCAAATTAGAAACTCCTTTCTAATTTCATTCTCGCCTTAACCAAGGACTACTGGGTTGTCATTTATCGAATCACATAGGACATTTCTCTTTTTTATTAGAAGTGGTAGATTCTTTATTGATCATACATTATCTCCATGTATAACTTATTATACTCAAGCATACCCTTTGATATACCCTAAGGATCTTAAGGAATAAGTCAAAGTATAACTCATCATACACAAGATACTATGATGATCTCAAGTCCAAGGATCACTTGTACTACTATCACTACAGAATTCCTATCGACAAAAGCAAGTAAAACTCCATTAGGTATTCCTTAGCGAGCCACGCTCAATGAACTTATTCTCTAATAAGCACCTACATACTTGCTTTAGTGTCTCCACACAAATGATCATAAGATCAATCATCCTCATCCAATGAGCAAGCAACGTATGTACCAATCTATCCGGATTCACTAATCCCCAATTTAGTAATCCAATGATTGGGAACTATTTTAGTTTTAAGCTTTCTAAGAATTTAGATCTCATTAGAATGATCATCATCATTATTCTAAAAGCATTGCTTAAAACTATGGGTTTAACACATATTATAAAACAGCATCATGTAGATAATTAAAAGTCTTTAATGAATTAATACTTTTTATTAATAAATGAATAAGATTGTTACAAAGTATATGCTTTATCATCAAACATGATTGGCTTGTATGCATACTACTTTCAATAAGGCCACCAATACAAAGTACACATAACCAGCTACAAATATGTCACAACAGCAACAACATAATACTAAAAACCTGACAGATCAAGAAGCTTAAAAATCTTGTTAGACGAGGTTTCTATCTTTCCGGGCTGCCCAGATTTTAGCCCAGTCAACATCGGTCAAACGACTTTAACTGGGAATAAAATGCAATCTAGCTATTCAAACACTGTGATACCACTTGCAGATGAAAGCCAACATAGCAACTATAGATCCAACCAATAAAACAACAATAATAATAAACACACCATGATCTAGAGCGTCTGACATTTCTTGTCAGAACACAGAAATTGCTCAAGAACAGTTTTTTGAAAACTTGCATTTTTTTCCCACTTTGATGCTATGGATCAACATAGATCAACTAAAAAAACCATATAACACAAATATAAACACTTAAACACAAAATGTTTCTTAGCATACAAGGTCTAGGTTGAGTTTGGGTTTTACCTTCTCTTGTCCAATCTTTGATCCTTGATCTCCTTAACTGATCCTTAACTGATTTTGGTGATCTAAAGGCTTGAAGAGTGACTGAATCACTTAGGGATTTCGTGGGTTTAGGTGAGAGAAAGAGTGGGTTGGTGTTAGATAGCCAATGAGCTTATTTTGTGAACTTTCTCTCTTCTAGATCTCTTATATGATAGATGCAATGAATCCAAGTGTCCAAGTTGGCAAGATATGGATAAGATTTGATATAGAATTTAAGCACATGGGATAATCTCAAGTGATAACTCACTAGATCTTGCAAATCTTCTAACTAAATATCTAAGTAAAGGGGTACTTTGGACTTTGTACATGTAATTTTAATGGCATACAAGGAATTTACCAAACCCTTAGGGTTTAACCCTAAGGCAATAACCCTAAAGTTTTACAACTTTAGCTTCTTGGATTTTCTAAATTAGGATCTTTAAAATAGAAAATTAAGATGTTCAAAAATATAATTAGCATTCCCTAATTATATTAAAGGTTACTAATCACATTAAAGAATACTAATCACTTTAGAGCTTACTAATTAGGATTAGGGTTTCCTAATTAGGGTTTAGGATTCTCGAATTAAAAATTAGGGTTTCTTGGCTTTCGATTAGGGTTCCTAACTACGCGTTAGTGTTTTAAATCTTGAGATTAGAGTTTCCAATCCCTTATTAGGGTTTACCAATATTGTACCCTACCCGACCAATCATTGATCAACATTCTATACAGTACAACCACGTACTCATCAGTATAATTATTTCAATTATATTTTCAATCGAATCCCTATCCGGACTTAGGGTTAGGGTTTCTATTCTACGTTAAGCACAACTCTACTCTAATTTCTCAGTTAATACACAAATTGACTACTTCTCGATACTCGTATTACAAATACATAGTACAATATTAACAGTCAATCTCAATATTAAATAAAATAATAAAAAAAAAATTTATTCGTGAAATTTGGATTATTCGAAATCCCGGGTTATCACAGAACGTGGGTTACGGAACCCATATTCGGGTACCGTAGTCGCGATAACCAAACTTGGGGGAATGCTATGATTGTGATTCCTTCGACGTTGATGGACGAGGGTAATGAATAACATTTTGATGTTATGTGGTGGTAATGAGAGATAATTGTAAAGCGTATAGATGTTGTGAATGCAACGCAGTTGCGTTGAATGATCGGTCTTAGCATACAGTGAACCGTATGGCTTCGACATTAAGGATGAATAACGAATGGTGTTAAGAAAGTTGTAATGAACGTAATAAGATTAACTAAAGTCGAATGTGAGTCGGATGAGAACGTTAGAATGAAATGTAATCGTTGAACACTTAACCGACGTGAAGGTTGAGTGTACGCGAATATTAAACTGGCAGAACCTACACCCTGTGTATGGTTTGACCGTAAGATAATGAAGACCAATGATTAAACTTGTGAACGGTGAAGAAGCTAGATTAAAGACAACTATGCATAACCTAAATAATTTGAGTTAATGATTAACTTGAATAATCATTTTGAGTATATAAAAGACCATATGACTTGGACGATAATGAATGAATCCTGAGGTATGTCATTTAGTTGCCAAAAAGCCATAAGGAATAAGAAATTGACTTAACGAACATTATAGTTTAATAGTTCAGATAAGTTAAGATAAGTTAGGTTGTAGTACAATTGTAACCTTTGATGGTTGACATATGGGAGCTGGGCAAAACAATTCCTTAAGAGAGCGAAGGTATATACAAAACTGGCAACCGATCTAACTCACTGTAATGACAGTGTAGACGAGACGAGAACTTGTTTGTTGGTTGTTTGTGGGAAACCACTCAGAGTACCATATGGACAACTAGCAGAGAAGTTATGTGTGCTAAGTCCTAGAGAAGTTATAAGAAGAAGATAAAAATGTAAATCATCAAAGATGATGAACGTATGAGTAAGACATCTCCGTATGTCACGAAGTCGTAAATCGGTAAAGGAAGTTATCACGTAAACTTAGGTTGAAAGAATGCAAACCCTAAGAATTAAAGTTAAATAAACCAATGCATAAGTCAAATATACATGACAAATTGGTGTATGTGTTGTTTTTCTTATGTGCTACATAGGAATGGGAATTAGCAGTTTAGCGTAAGTTGTAGCTGTGCGTAAGGAAAGTTTCCTAACTTCATTCATATTTTAAATGAATGCTAGTTTCTAAAACTTCTTAGATGTTGAACTTGAGAAGTTCTGTCTATGTGCGAATGTGTGATATTTGTACAAGGTGGTAGAACGCATGAGGCGTTGTGCCACAATGTGAACACTTCGATGTTTTTATGAGATGAACTTTTTTGTGATTGAACTATTCAATAAGAGAATGTTCTGTTTGTACATGAACTGTTATTGTTAAGTCTGTGCTAATGATTCTAGCCAGACAATATGTGTATGAAAAAGGTAGAAGAATGAAAGTATTTCAAAGTAAATGTGACTAATGTTTTAAAATGATAGGAATAGAGATTATTCCTATTATTCAAGCTGCTTCATAACCTTTGTTCGGTTATTGAAGTCTTAAAAGAATGTTTAAATTCTTGAAGTTGTTTGTTCAACTGCTATGACTTGCTGGGCAATTGAATGCTCACACTTGCTTTAAATGAAAAACATTTTCAGCGTATGATGTTAGAATAACTTAAGGATCCCATAAAGATCAAACTGATAGGTATCCATATGAAGTGCCATTCAATATGTGAGTGAGCGAGAAGATCGAGCGAAGACTTGTAATATAGTAAAAAATGAAATTGAACTATAGACTAGTTTAATAAACTGAATGTATCCTTGGTGGCGGATATAAGTCACTTTTGTAAGATGGAATGAATAATGTATTATCATTATTTGTAATGAAAGGAGTTATAAGGTTTTAGAACCTGGGAATTGAGAATGTATGTTGTAATATTTTAGTATATAATGATGTATGTTTGGATGAATGATTTACTCCTGACGTACGAAATCCAGGTGTGAAGATATACTGGATTTCGGGGCGTTACAAGTTGGTATGAGAGCTGATAGGTTATAAATCTTAGGTAAAAGTAACAAAGACTATAATCGTAGAGAGAAGGATAAGAAGATCACCACGTGATCATAGTAAATTATAGGAACATATGAGCTGTTAAACGATGAATGATTTATAACTAATGCTATGAATGAATGGTATTACAAAGTAGTACGGGAAGAAGAACTCAGATTGGGTTATGAAGGATATCATACGAATTAAAGAAAATTCGTATTAAGTAAAGAGAAAGTTAGAAGTTGTAAAATTTTAGTTGAGGACTCATGTGATAGCTGAGTTGTATGAACCTTTGTTATGGGTAGAGGTTTGTGCTTTGGTATAACAACCACTCAGTTTATTATAGTGATAATCATTGGAATTGGTCGTGCTATCAATATGTATATGATGAGAAGGTGAATATTTTCTCATGTATATGCTTGATAGGTAGAGAAAGATGAGGTAGGTACGAGTTCTTGAAACTCATACTTATGGTAAGTTCGTGACTCATAATGATATGGTATATTTTTAAACTTCTTAGCGAATGGACGCTTATGGTCTGACTGAGATTGTTTTTAAACTCATATTATTATGGAAAGTTCCTAAACTCATAATGTGTGGTAAGTTGATGGACTGTACTACGGTATAGTGATGTTTAGACTGAAAATGAGTTATTTTCAGTAGACTTAGCATTGAAGGTGCTAGAGAAGATTAAGTATTGTCGCAAGTAAGACAATGAAGAAAGATGGAGAATAAGATATTCCAAGTCATCTAGCTATGTTAGATTTTGAAGTTTCTTGAAATCGTGCTTATGTGTGCGCGTTTTGAAAAGGAAAGAGTTGGTTCAACTTTTGGAACCAATGGATTTTAAAAGAACTATTCTATGTATGTCTATGCTAATTGTTTCAGCTAGACAGAAATTGATTTGAAATATCCAAATGAATTTTATATCATCACTGCAGTTGATGCAAGGATGGTAAAACTATGGAGTTATTAATGCAATTGAACCTGGTGTTAGATGTGATCTTAGGATCAACAACCCACTATGGTATGATGTATAATGATGAAGTCATAAACTAACGAAGTCCTCAACGTACTGTGAAAAGTGCGGTATCATGACGTTATAAAACATTTTGATGTATTGCAAAAAAAAAGAGAATTTAAAGAAGTAGTCGATGTCAATTGAGTTTACTAGACGAATGTTTCAAGTTGGTATCCAATTTATTGGTATGGTCTAAGCTACTTGATTTGGCTGAGATGAATGGTATGTCATGATTAAAAGAAAATTGAGCTTTCTTTAAAGAAGTTGTGCCAAACCAAATTGTTTTGGTGCAGAATCTAATGATTAAGTCTGAGGTGAACACACCCCGAAATGGGGTTATACAATGGGTTAATTGCCTACGTATGGAAGAGGTAGTTTGCTTTCTTTGTGATTATAAATTGACCGTGGAAGAAAGTTTACGGCGTCATGCTGTTAAACCTAGTAAAAGTTCATGGTCAATTTGACCCCTCAGCAAAAGTATGAAATGTTTTAAAGGAATTTTTATATTCCTCGTTGTTCATTCTACTTCATAATTATTGATAAGTTGTGAGGGTGAGAGAATGGTTGAATGATAAGAACTTCTTTGAAGAGAAGCTTAGAAGAAGGGTAGGTTAAAATTTCTAGGACGAAATTCTATGAAGAAGGGGTGAATGTGATGACCCGGGAATGGGTGTGGTTTTTAGAAATTTTGAGGACGAAATTTTTATAAGGGAGGAAGAATGTGACAACCCAGAAAATCGGATTGTCCAGAATTTTAGATTTAAAGAATTAGTTATTAATAAAATGAATTTTTATTAATAATATTATGTGCTATGCGTTTATTAATCGTTCCAGAAGCTATGATGATTATTAATCGGGAGGATTCTGGCTATGAGCTAGATTGAACGAGTAAGAATTTTCAAGACAAAAATAAAAATTTTCCAGTGAAAAAGACGAAATAGGCATTATTCACCCGACGAAACCTTAAGGGTTAGGGTTTGAATAACCTAAGCCTTTCCGAGAGTTCGGTATGTCGAAATAACATTCCGTCAAAATATTTGATGATAATATATCGTGAAAAGTTAAGTAAGCTGATAAAAGTGTTTTCTCGAAAAACGTATAGAAATCGAATGAAATAAAAATAACGAAAAGTACTACTATGTACTTTTCACTCGTCTAACTATGTTAGGGAAAAACGTGAAGGAAAACACTTATCATGGAAAAGTGTTTTTCAGTTTTTCACAGATCCGAAGAATGCGTAAAAGTTAATCGGTAAAAGAAAGACGAAATATCCAAAAATATTTGGATTCCGAGAATTGTAGTTTTTAAAACTGTCAGACGAAACTCGAAAGACAGAACCACGAAACTTACAAGGGAAGTTTCATGAATAGTAAGGAGGTGGAATGAGGAGGTGTGAATAGTAATGAGGTTGGGGCGAAATGACTAAAATACCCCTATCCTTGAAAATCTATAAAAAGGAGAGCTTAAGCTCATTTGTGGTTAATGAAAAATTATCCCACACTTGAGAGAGAGAGAGATGAATGAAGAGGGAGAGAATGAGGAAAAGCTAACCCGAGTGCACGCTTTGTCCAACGGAGGAAGATTAAAGGAGAAAGGTAATCTGAAACCTTATCTCGTATAATTTTTCTTTATGTTTTTATATTCAAAAATATAACTTAATGAGAATAAGAAGTAGATGATGTTAGGAATGATTTCATATGGTTGAAATCATTGATAAAAGAAGAAATAGGAATTTGAAGTTTTGGTTAAAAAATTCCTTAAGGAAGTGTACAATTCGTAATGAATTAGAGCGATCCGAATGTATCATATGAATGATTCAGTGAAATAAGTAAGGAATAGTGTTTTATAACACCGAATTCCAAGAAATAGTGAAATCATAATCAAAATATCGATTAAAAATGAAGAACGAGCGAAGAACACACGAAGTACGCGAAGAATACGCAAAGAATGTGAAGAACGTTGTTGATGGACAAATTTAAAACCATCGTAGGATAATTGTTATTGATGGACAAGTTTAAAACCATCGCGTATAAGTTATATGCATATTCCTTTGTTAGGAGCGGTAGAAACGTTCATGAAGAACGGATTAAAACTGAGCTATAACGAAGTTATGGCGAAAATTTCATAAAAGACGAACGAGAATTAGAAAGTTAGTAGATGAACTCGAATGTGTAGGTTTTTATAAGAAAGTAAGAGAATGTAGAAAATGTGAGTCATGGATTCAAGAACAAACTAGTTTCGAGTTCGAATGAGCGAATTACGGACGAACGAACGAAGAACCTTAAAAACTTAAAACGAACGAAGGGCAAAGATTAAGCCAATTGAATGGCATGTTATTGGATTCAGGACAAAGTTCTGTCTAGGGGGTATTAAAGTACGTAATATAAGGAAGAGAATGGCTTTAGAACGACCTCATTCCGAGTTATAACGAAGAAGTTATGAGATTAAAAGGTAAGAATCTCGAAATGCATTCAAGACTTAGAAAATTTTTCAAGAACTATAGCTTCGGCGCAAGCAAAAGTGCTGCAGATTGGGAGGCAAAGACACACCACCAAATTTCTAGAGTTGGACACTACAGAGTGGCATTGCAGCGCGTGTTATAAAGAGGGAACTGGCACCGCGGCACCAGTGCAGGGGAAAAAGCCGGTAATGAGCTTTTAACTGCTCAAAGCATGGGGGAAGTGTACCGAAAGATAATGAACATGTAGTTCATCGAATGTAACACTTAATCAAGTGTTTTAAATCCTTAATAAAGGTTGAACAGAGAGATTAAACGATATTAAAATAATATGAACGCAGGTTATGGAACCGATATCCGGGGACCGTAGTCGCGATAAATGAACGTGGGGGATTTCTATGATTGTGATTCCTTCGACATTAATGGACGAGGGTAATGAATAAAATTTCGATGTTATGTGGCGGTAATGAGAGATAAGTGTAAAGCATATAGACGCTGTGAACGTAACGCAGTTGCGTTGAATGATCGGTCTTAGCGTACAACAAACCGTATGACTTTGACATTAAGGAAAAATAACGAATGGTGTTATGAAAGCTGTAATGAATGTAATAAGATTAACGAAAGCCAAATGTGAGTTGGATGAGAATGTTAGAATGAAATGTAAGTGTTGAACACTTTAACCAACGTAAAGGTTGAGTGTACGCGAATATTAAACAGCCAGAACCTACACCTTGTGTACGGTTTGAACGGAAGATAATGAAGATCAATGATTAAACCTGTGAACGGTGAAGAAGCTGGATTAAAGACAAGTATGCATAACATAAAGAAGCCGAGTTAATGATTAACTTGAATAATCGTTCTGAGTATACAAAAGACTGTATGACTTGGACGATAATGAATGAATCATGAGGTATGTCATTTATTTGCCAGAAAGACATAAGGAATGAGAATTTAACTTAAAAAACATTATAGTTTAATAGTTCGGATAAGTTAAGATAAGTTAGGTTATAGTAAAATTGTAACCTTTGATGGTTGACATATGGGAGCTGGGCTAATCAATTCCTTAAGAGAGCGAAGGTATATACAAAACTGGCAACCGATCTAACTCACTGTGATGGCAGTGTAGACGAGACGGGAACTTGTTTGTTGGTTGTTTGTGGGAAACCACTCAGAGTAACATATGGACTACTAGTAGAGAAGCGATGTGTGCTGAGTCCTAGAGAAGTTATAGAAAGAAGATAAGAATGTAAATCATCAAAGATGATGAACATATGAGTAAGACATCTCCGTATGTCATGAAGCCGTAAACTGGTAAAGGAAGTTGTCGCGTAAACTTAGGTTGAAAGAACGCGAACCCTAAGAAGTAAAGTTAAATAAACTAATGCATAAGTCAAATATACATGACTAATTGGTGTATGTGTTGTTTTTCTTATGTGCTACATAGGAATGGGAATGAGTAGTTCAGCGTAAGCTGTAGTTGTGCGTAAGGCAAATTTCCTAACTTCATTCATATTTTAAATGAATGCTAGTTTCTAAAACTTCTCAGATGTTGAACTGGAGAAGTTCTGTCTATGTGCGAATGTGTGATATTTGTACAAAGTGGTAGAACGTATGAGGCCTTATGCCACAATGTGAACACTTCGGTGTTTCTATGAGATGAGTTGTTCTGTGATTGAACTGTTCAATAAGAGAATGTTCTGTTTATACATGAATCGTTATTGTTAAGTCTGTGCTAATGATTCTAGCCATACAGAATGTGTATGAAAAAGGTAGAAGAATGAAAGTATTTCAAAGTGAATGTGACTAATGTTTTAAAATGATAGGAATCAAGATTATTCCTATTATTCAAGCCGCTTCATAACCTTTGTTCGGTTATTGAAGTCTTAAAAGAATGTTTAAATTCTTGAAGTTGTTTGTTCAACTGCTATAACTTGCTAGGTAATTGAATGCTCACACTTGCTTTAAATGAAAAACATTTTCAGCGTATGATGTTAGAAGAACTTAAGGATCCCATAAAGATCAAGCTGTTCGGTATCCAGACGAAGTGTCATTCAGTATGTGAATGAGTGAGAAGATCGAGCGAAGACTTCTAATGTAGAAGAAAATGAAATTAAACTATAGACTAGTTTAATAAACTGAATGTATCCTTGGTGGCGGATAAAAGTCACTCTTGTAAGATGGAATGAATAATGTATTATCATTATTTGTAATGAAAGGAGTTATAAGGTTTTAGAACTTGAGAATTGAGAATGTATGTTGTAATATTTTAGTATATAATGATGTATATTTGGATGAATGATGTACTCGTGACGTACGGAATTCGGGTGTGAAGATAGACCAGATTTTGGGGCATTACAATTACCATCATTCATATATACAGGACAAAAATCTCAAATCTTAAGTTTAAAAAACATCATATCATCTTATGGACATCATTTTTTTTAACGTGGTTTAACCAGTTACAAAACATAGCAGTTATATGGTCACAAGACTTTTTCTAATTTATTTTTATAATTCTCTTATTATATAGTCCATTAGTCACACTTTCACTTAATTATTTAATATAAATTCTACTTTATTTAACAAATCATTACCTTTCTAATTTTCATTCCCTCACTATTTTTACACTCGAATAAATTATTCCATAATAATTTCGATCGAATATTTTATTCCATAAATATTTCTACATTTTATTTGATAACTATTTTTATTTTTATTATTGTTATTATTATTATTATTTTGCCCGCTGGGACGGGGTTACCCATATTCAGTTTTTGCTGTTCGTGAAGAACACATAACAGGGCCAATTTAGGCTAAAATCTCACACAAACAACGAATTCAGTTTCACCCATATGTTCTAAACTTAACATAAACATTCTATAACATTCTTAGCATGCTTTTAACAAATTTAATCACATAAACAACAAGATTTGAATTCATAATTTTTACGTTCTTGTTATTTTTCAAAGTTTTGTCAAATTTCATGAAACCACAAATTACAGATTCATTATAACACCAAATCAGTCCGTTTAAGTTCGTTCTTTTCGTTTTAACATGTATAAACATAATCAACTATCGATTTGCCGATTAATATGCAATTTAGGCATTAATTTTTGTACTTATGGGCCATATTCAATATTTATTTCTCTGTTACCTTCAATATTCTAACTTAATCTTAATTTCATGGATTAATTACTCTAAAATTGTTTATAAACATCAAATAGCAGATTATACATGCAAATTAACCATTACAAATAACTTCTCAATAATTTGGCCATAAAAACTCAATTACAGAGAACCAAAATAATATTTTCACTCAGAACTAAAACTCATATTATAAACATGATTTCATGAATTTGATTATTCTAAATCACATACAATTCATGTAGAACATGTTATAAACATATACACCATCATATGTAAGACCCCAAATTATTAATAAATGAAATTTATTTTCCTCTATTTATTATTTTGAAATAGTAAGGGTTGATTTGATTAATGTGGATAGTTATGGGTAAAATACGCAAATATTTTGAATAAGCAAGTGGTTATAAAATATTCATTATCGCTTGGGAATATTCGTTTGGTCGTGGAATATTCAGATCGCTTGGGAATATTCGCACGACCACATAGCCTTTTGTGGGCCCCATAACTAAAGCGATTGGATGAAGAAAACGATAAATATAAGTTGTTTATAAATAACTAGTAGTTGTTACAATTATCACTCGTTGAATACCCTTATGGTTAAAACACACTAATATGCGCTGTTGAACAAGAAGACACCAGATTGCACCAATTATTGATTCTTACGTAAGAAGGCACTACTCAATAATTGTTACAAAGAATTAATCGCTCAAAGATTTTATTTTATCGATTCAATAATTGTCATATTGATATTTTATATTGCTTTGTTGTTTCAATAATTGTCATTACACAAGATTTTTTTATTATCGAGCAATAATTAATATTATCCTAATAATATTATTAGATAACATTATTGGCAATGTCTAGAAAGTTCTCGCTCAAGGAGAGGTTTGGTCACCTAATCATGCGCTAAGTAAGGAGAAATTCTTATTGAAAACCCCTCTCCCTCAGGAACTACCGTCACAAAGATCGTGATTCTCTGTAATATTATTTGTGAATAATTAATTATTGATTTATATGATGAGGAAAATATTGATTTTATGTGGATATAGATGGAGAAAATTTTAATGTGACAATTGTTGAAAATTAATATTTTATCTTTTTCTAATAAAATAATTCATTTAAATATATTATTTTAATAATATATTAACGGTGATAT
Organism: Panax quinquefolius; assembly: GCA_020205615.1. Lineage (NCBI taxonomy): Eukaryota > Viridiplantae > Streptophyta > Magnoliopsida > Apiales > Araliaceae > Panax > Panax quinquefolius. The sequence continues at coordinate 116,443,611 of CM035156.1, read as the reverse complement.
TTTTACAACGAAAAGTGGGATATATGAGTATACGAGGAGGAAGTGTATTTTTGTTGCAATAAATGTTTAAAAAACATGTTAAACATGTCAGCGGGACCCCATTTATCGATCGAAATTTGATTATAAACAGAAAATCGTCTGCTTGTGGATTTCTTTTGGCCAATTTTGTTTGGAATTTGAAAAATCTTTCTTCCGCAAAGTTGTAGAGAATTGGATTTCCTATAAAACTCGCAAGATTTGAATTTTCTCGATAAAAGGACTATTTATTATGAATTATTGAAGTTTCGAGTTCCAAAATAATTGATTTTTGAAAGTTTTAAATATTTATATTAACAAAAACGTTTTTTATATGTTGAGGGCATATTTAATATGTGCATGGTGGCTGAATTCAGATTCAAGATGTGGGCGTATGAATTTTGTTTATATATAATATTATTATATTCAATTTTCTCTTTTGGTGTTCTAAGCAATTTCCTATAAATAGGTGCTTAGGTTAGAATTGAAAATCACACCGTAAATCAAGTTTTCTCTCTATATTATCGAGTTTATTCTTGTGAGTATTTTGAGTATACTTTGAGTATTGCTATACTATGCAAGTTCAAGTCATAGCCTATATCCTGTTTCAACTAAAGTACTGCCTTTCGAGGTAAGGGATGTTATTTTCTTCTCAAATGATATTATTTCTTCAATATCATTATGTCAAATATTGGTTGGAACTTTTTATCAAATTTGGAACTTTTTCATGCTCTGGGTTACTATTCATGAGTTACTATTCACGAGTTTCTATTCATGAGTACTATTATTCAAGCGTGAAGATGTTTTTTTTGTGGAATTTCTATCTTTTGGTGTCTGAGTTACTATTCACGATATCTAAGACTATTCACGATACTCAAGACTATTCACGATACTCAAGACTATTCACCAAAAAATAAAATTTCTTCTTTTTGTCCAAAATATCTATTCGGATACTAGCTTTGATTGTATCCATGTTTTGATCATTCTCAATTTTACACCACTATGATTATTTTTGAGGTATTTTTGAGGTGGATAAAACAAAGTACGAATCCTTAATCCTTAATCCTTGTCATTTTGTTTCAATCGGATTCGCTTTCTTTAAAAAATATTTTTCATCATCCTCGCCTTAAATGATGATATTATTGAATATCTTCGGCCCAGAAAGGCAAAAAGATGAATGATTTCAAAGAATATCTTTGGTCGTCAGAAAAAAAAGATGAACAGTGTTTAGATGAACATGACCAATCGATGAATATCTTTGGCATCAGAGTGAGTAGCAAAGATGAATATTTGATTCCGTATATATATCGATTGATGTTACAGGATAAAATATCGACGATGAACTTTTAAATTCATATATGAAGATAGTAGTTTGCATTCTCTACTTAACTCTTCTAATGAATTATTATTTTCACTGCGAATATTGATTTAAAATTTGTTGTCTATTGTATTCTATTAGATTTTTCCTCGAAGACTAACGATAATTTGTTGTATATTATCTTAGTCATAATATTCTTTACCGGGCTAGTTGAGCTCACCCTTTTCCTTGTTGTTCCATTTTTCTTCTCGTGAGGCGAGAATGTAAAGAGTACTAGCTTCTGGGTATGGAATGAAGGTTCTAGAGAGAGTTGTTTAGTAGTCCTCACCATTTTTGTAAAATAATGTATCAATAATAATGATGGAGATTTATTTGCGTGTGGATATTGTCTAGATGGCAATATCTCAGATTTAAACTCAAAGTTTATATGTTGTAATAATAAAGTTGTAGTTATTTCGCATCATGTATTCGGCGACTCGTAATGGGTTGGATGGAATGGACCTATTTTGGGGGCGCCACAAATGGTATCGAGCTTAGGATATGATCTTCATGGCGGATCGGGAATAGAACTAGGAGGAGAGACGAGTAAATCCTTCGCTAGTGTGTCCTACCTAAGCTTATTTGTTAGTTGGTCAAGATATAGGATATTATGTGATATATTGATTTCCTTAATTAACCCTTGTTTTATGACAAAGATTTGAGAATGTCAAATGAGAATATTAACAAAGGAGTAAATGAGACCGTGGAGATGCCTCAGATTTACCAACGAGGAGAACGTGCAACAGTCGGCAATGTAACTCCCGTGAACAACACCAATCGAAAGCGAGATGATGAACGAGGGATGTTTAGACGCTTTTGCGGCTCATGCAAAATCAAACGAGGAGACTCGTGTTCAAAATATCGAGGAAATGATAGCAATTCACGGTGGTCACAAAAGCAAGCTCAAAGAGTCGGGACCACCGCAATTCGGGGAAAGCCGGATCCGATTAAGGAGAGACGTGGGTCAAACAAATTACCAAGATATTCGATGTCTTGGGATGCACGGAGGAAAGAAAAGTTCCATTCGCTACTTTTATGTTCCATGGCGAGGCAGACATCGGTGGGAATCAGAAGCGTACCCATCCAAATTGCACTCAAAGATGTCATGGGAGACGCTTTTGAAAATAGTTCAATGACAAGTACTTCCCGAAAGTATTCGCTATATGAAGGAAGTAGAGTTTATTAGACCGAGCGTAATAACACGATTTGTCCCAAAGACGAGGCGAAGTTCGCGAGTTATCCAGTTCAGACCTCATTTGGTGGAGAATGAGGAACGATGACGCGGATGTTTCGAGAGGTTTGAAACCCAAAGATACGCCAAGATCTCAATTTCTCATAAATTTTCTCTCTATTCGGATGTTGTCAATGTGGCTCAACTTGTTAGAGCGAGATAACGAAAGTACGCTCAACCGAGGGACCATAACCAGGATCATATCAAGATAGCAGCCATCGTAATAACGATAACCAAATGAGAAAGAAGAATACAGACAAAGGCGGTAACCACTCCGTGGTAATCGTGGCCATGAAAAAATAGAAGAAGCGAGCCTGGGAGGAGATTTTAAAAGAGGAGATTCAACAACGACCATTTGAAGACGCTGCCACCAAGAAGAATCTAGTTCCAAGGAGGAGAAAGACCACCTATCGACAAGTTACAAATGCGGAAAGAGGGATATATCACCCCAAACCGCCCACAACAGCTTTAAGGTATGCTATAATTGTGGAAAAGAAGGACATATCGCCGAGATCAGACGATATCGAAACCCAAATCCAAATGGAATGGTGACTCAAAAGGATGTCCCGAAAGGTCAAAGTCAACGGTTCCTCGAAAGAGCGCTTTGTCGTGATCGTCAAAATGCGAGAAACCCGAACGGTTAGCACGGGTTAGTTAATTATAAATTCTTGCGAAGTTTATACTTTACTAGATACCTGCTCTACCCATTCTTTTATCTCTTCGTTTAGGCTCAACGCTTGAACTTGACTACGGAGAAATTAGACTTTGACCTATTTATGGAGACTCCGTTAGAGAAACTTTCATTACATCCGTTGTTTAGAAATCTTGCTTGATTCAGTTGGCACTATCACATTACCCGTTAACCTTATTTCTATAGAGATATTTGCTTTTGATGTGATTTTAAGGTTAACTACTCATCACGCCGAAATTGATTACTTTCGTAAGGTTGTTAGTTTTCATATTCCTAAGCAACTTGTTACTCGAATTCAAGCAATCAAACCATTGTAGTCAAACATTTTCATATCAAGCCATGAAGTCATTCGCTTTATTATGGATGTCAAGTTTTCTTAGTCCATGTTATGGATTTGAATAAAGACACGCCGATTTGAATAATATTCTGTTGTTATTGATTTTCCCGACGATTTCAAGAATTTCTCGGTTTACTCCCAAAGATCGATATTAAATTTTGTATCGACTTTGAACCCAGACAAAACTCATTTCTAAAATCTCATATCGAATGGCTCCTATTGAACTTCGTGAGTTAAAAAATTCAACTATAGAATTTGGTACCGAGCCTTTATCCGGTGACTTCCTTTGTGGAATGCACCGCCGATTCTCCGTAGGGGACACCATATTCGTGCGATAGTAAACCGATAGGTGTCATTGTAACGTGCTATCCAAGGTTGGGATATGAGTCACAGCTTGAGAACAACCTAAGCTTCGGAATCGAAATACGTAGCTTTCAGGCTTAGTTGGTTATTATCGAGATTCGTTGAAGGATATTCTCGAATCGCTATTCCATTAACGCAAATTGACTCGTAGAGATACAAAATTTGAATGTAGCAAGGAATGTGGGAAGAGCTTCAAGAACTCAAGAGGAGACTCATTTCAAAGACATGTTCACCATGCCATCTTGGAAAAGCGAACGTGTAGCCGACGTGTTGAGTAGAAGATCGTATACAAGTACGAAAATGATATCACAAAGACTCATTTCGTATAATTTACAAATAATAGAGATGGAGATGAAAACTCTAGTTACCCACGTGATGATATACGAGTATAATCGACTTTTAATCGATAAAGTTAAAGTTGTTCAAGCTACACCGGAGTCGATGAATTTGAAGAAGGAGGTGCAAGAAGTTGTTATTTTAAAAGCGAGAATCGGTGAGGTAAGGAAATCTCAAACCTTCGATTTATTAATCCATTTGAAATTCTCGATCGAATAGGAACTATGGCCTATAGACTTGCTTTTACCGCCAAGTATGACGCGTGTTCATAACGCTTTTTCACGTGACGATGTTACGTAAATATGTGGACGACCAACCACATCATCGAAGTTAGAACCGACGAGATAGCCAAAGACTTAACGTCACGAGGAGGTACCGCCAAGATCTTGGATAGGAAAGAACATGTCCTATGTATCGAGGTTATACCACAAGATAAAGTTTTGTGGAGAAACCATGCTATTGAGGAAATGACCGGGAGTTGGAAATGGAAATGAAAGCGAGGTATTATCATCTTTTCAAACACTGTGTACGTACGCCAATTTCGAGGATGAAATTTCATAAGAGGGGAGGTCAGAAGACCCCAAATTATTAATAAATGAAATTTATTTTCCTCTATTTATTATTTTGAAATAGTAAGGGTTGATTTGATTAATGTGGATAGTTATGGGTAAAATACGCAAATATTTTGAATAAGCAAGTGGTTATAAAATATTCATTATCGTCGGGAATATTCGTTTGGTCGTGGAATATTCGCATCGTCTTGGGAATATTCGCATTTACGACAGCCAGTGATCTTTTTGGGGCCCCATAACGGAAAGCGATTGGATGAAGAAAACGACAAATATAAGTTGTTTATAAATAATCTGCAGTAGTTGTTATTCAAGTATTATCTTGTTGGAATACCTTCGTGGTTAAAACACACTAATCACGCGTTGTTGAACAAGAGCATACCAGTATTGCACCAATTATTGATTCTTACGTAAGAAGGCACTACTCAATAATTGTTACAAGAATTATCGCTCAAAGATTTTTATTTTATCGATTCAATAATTGTTGCGTTGATATTTTATATTGTTTGTTGTTTCAATAATTGTCATTACACAAGATTTTTTTTATTATCGAAGCAATAATTCATATTATCTCAATAATATTATTAGATAACATTATTGGCAATGTCTAGAAAGTTCTGCTCAAGGAGAGGTTTGGTCACCTAATCATGCTACCAAGAAGGAGAAATTTTATCGAAAGCCCCTCTTTTCCTCGAACTACCGGCACAAAGATCTTGTGATTCTGTAATATTATTTGTGAATAATTAATTATTGATTTATATGATGAGGAAAATATTGATTTTATGTGGATATAGATGGAGAAAATTTTTAATGTGACAATTGTTGAAAATTAATATTTTATCTTTTTCTCGATAAAATAATTCATTTAAATATATTATTTTAATAATATATTAACTGGTGATATTTTTACAAATCGAAAGTGGGATATATGAGTATACGAGGAGGAAGTGTATTTTTGTTGCAATAAATGTTTAAAACATGTTAAACATGTCGGTGGACCCCATTTATCGATCGAATTTGATTATACCAGAAAATCGTCTGCTTTGTGGATTTCTTACCAATTTCTGCTTGGAATTTGGAAAAACTTTCTTCCGCAAAGTTGTAGAGAATTGGATTTCCTATAAAAACTCATGAGATTTGAATTTTCTGATAAAAGGACTATTTATTATGAATTATTGAAGTTTCAGTTTCCAAAATAATTGATTTTTGAAAGTTTTAAATATTTATATTAACAAAACGTTTTTTATATGTTGAAGGCATATTTAACATGTGCATGGTGGCTGAATTCAGATTCAAGATGTGGGCGATGAATTTTGTTTATATATAATATTATTATATTCAATTTTCTGCTTTGGTGTTCTAAGCAATTTCCTATAAATAGGTGCTTAGGTTAGAATTGAAAATCACACCGTAAATCAAGTTTTCTCTCTATATTATCGAGCGTATTCTTGTGAGTATTTTGAGTATACTTTGAGTATTGCTATACTGCGCAAGTTCAAGTCATAGCCTATATCCTGTTTTCAACTAAGTACTGCCTTTCGAGGTAAGGGATGTTATTTTCTTCTCAAATGATATTATTTCTTCAATATCATTATGTTTGAAATATTGGTTGGAACTTTTTATCAAATTTGGAACTTTTTCATGCTCGGGTTACTATTCATGAGTTACTATTCACGAGTTTCTATTCACGAGTACTATTCATGAAGCGTGAAGATGTTTTTTTTTGTGGAATTTCTATCTTTTGGTGTCTGAGTTACTATTCACGATACTGACCTTATTCACGATACTGGACTATTCACGATACTCAGACTATTCACCAAAAAATAAAATTTCTTCTTTTTGTCCAAAATATCTATTCGGATACTAGCTTTGATCAGATCCATGTTTTGATCATTCTTGAATTTTACACCACTATGATTATTTTTGAGGTATTTTTGGAGGTGGATAAAACAAAAGTACTAATCCTTAATCCTTAATCCTTGTCATTTTGTTTCAATCGGATTCGCTTTCTTTAAAAAATATTTTCATCATCCTCGGTCTTAAATGATGATATTATTGAATATCTTTGGCCTGTAGTAGTAAAGATGAATGATTTCTGAAGAATATCTTTAGTCAGTAATGCAAAGATGAACAGTGTTTAGATGAACATGACCAATCGATGAATATCTTTGGCAGTAGTGCAAAGATGAATATTTGATTCCGTATATATATTGATTGATGTTACAGGATAAAATATCGACGATGAACTTTTAAATTCATATATAGAAGATAATAGTTTGCATTCTCTACTTAACTCTTCTAATGAATTATTATTTTCATTGCATGAATATTGATTTAAAATTTGTTGTCTATTGTATTCTATTAGATTTTTCCCCGTTGAAGACTAACGATAATTTGTTGTATATTATCTTAGTCATAATATTCTTTATCGGGCTAGTTGAGCTCACCCTTTTCCTTGTTGTTCCATTTTTCTTCTCGGAGGCGAGAATGTAGCGAGTACTAGTCGGGGTATGGAATGAAGGTTCTAGAGAGAGTTGTTTAGTAGTCCTCACCATTTTTGTAAAATAATGTATCAATAATTATGATGGAGATTTATTTGCGTGTGGATATTGTCTAGATGGCAATATCTGTATTTAAACTCAAAGTTTATATGTTGTAATAATAAAGTTGTAGTTATTTCTGTACCATGTATTTGGCGACTCAGAATGGGTTGGATGGAATGGACCTATTTTGGGGGCGTCACATCATAGATTTAACAATTAACCATAAAAATTTAATTATAGAGAGTTAAAGTTTGGTTTTCATGAAAAACATTAAGAACGTAATTTAAAACTTTGAGATTAAGGGATTACTTTTGATTTCTCTGTTATGATTAAGCAAGATGATAGGAAATTTCTTCAATTCTCCAACTCCTTCTTATTTATTCTCATTATTCTCTCAAATCTCTCTCTATTTTCTCTCTGAGTTTCTCTCAGACTTGCAAAATAAATGAACCGACAAATATGTATTTTAAAAAAACAACTGATGCATACATGGGTAGCGAGTAAGCGCAGTATAGCCTTAACTGCTCCCATGTCCTCAAGGCCATGTTTGGTTGCTCATCAAATTTCCTTTCTAATTTATTTTATTTAACTTATTTATTATATAGTTTATTTGTCACACCTTAATTAATCAAATAATATTATTTAACTTAATTAAATAAAAGGCAATATTACCCATTAAATCACCTCATTACATAATTAAAATTCTCATTTATTATTTATCACTAATCATTAAATCTCTAATTAATTATTTAATTAATTAGAACAACACTAAAATTATTTGACAACTCATTTAATTTAATTATTCAATTAAATTCTCACTTTGATCAATAAAATTATTCTACATTAATTTAATCAATGTGACATACTTAATTAAATTAATCTACCACGATTCAATCAAATAATTATTTAACTCAATAAATAAATCAACAAAATATTTATTGAATTCAATAATTATTTAAAATTAATTACAAAAATCTCGTTCGTCACAGTAAGCATATATGAGACATGGACTTTTTAAAATGCATCAAGTACCCGTGTAAGATATTTGAGGTTTGGTGATGTTTGTGTAATGTGTAACAAACTTCAAATATGTCACTAACATTCATATCAATATAACAACTCGATGACATTGTGCATTACACTTTCTAAATATTTGTTAGTGCTTTAGAATGAAAGATGTACCCATTTTTAACCCTATTGGTTACATTATAAATATTTTTATCAAGAAATTAATATATATAGACACACACACACAACTATTATATAATGTACTGGGGTTTAGTGATCAAATTAATTATATACTTGGATATATATTTGTGCACAAAACTTTTACCCAACTCTACGTAACATGTGATACCAAAATTTGATCATCGCACAACAATCTACAATCTTCTTATTATATTTTAATTTATTAATTGCATGTATAAATTTATTATTAACAAAATGAATAAAATACCACCTCAACGCGCGTGTTTATATCTAGTTCATGTACTAAAATAGAGTATCTTCCTTTTTCAATTGTCACAACTTGATAACTCATACAAACATGAATAAATTTTAAAATTTATATATTGGATAAATTTTAAAAAATACATATTTGAGTTGATGCATACATTTTCATCTAATAGGGCAACATTGGTGGTGATAATCATTTGTGTATAATAAGATCATCACTTCTAAAAATAGTTGGTTCAAGAGATTGTTAATCCATACTGAACTTGCTGAATTTTTTGGTGTAATTTAGTGTATAATATAAGTCTCAGTTATAATGTAAATGAGATAACTTTATACTAATTAGGTTCGTGAATTAAGAAAACTAAAAGTCAAAATTCTTTAAAATTTTCTTAGTGTTAGGGCGTGATTAGTTGGGCCCAAATGATTTTGTGGGTCATACTACACATGGAGGAATTTTCTCCACGTAGGAGTGTTTTTGGGCAGCTAGAGAACTTTAAGGAATCTAAGATTCTTAATTGCATTTAATTCTCAATTCCTAAGGAAAGAGTCAGGATATTATTCGACTTCATTTCTTTAAGGAGATTCAATTCTATCCCTCCCATTATGGTATCCACCATAGTGAGGAATTCTATTCCAATTCGGGGACTGGCATGAAGAATGAGGTGTGATCACTATAAATACAATGTTATACCCTAAATCATAGGTACTTGATTTATTTTTTAGCATTCAAGCATTAAGCCTCCATTGTTAACATGTACTTATTCTCACACTGGAGTTATCCCCCGGTGGCCCAAGTCGTTAAGTTCCTACGTGTGATTTCATTTTTGTGTAAGATTGAATGCGTTGTTGGTGATTAGGCGCATAGACAAATCTTGGCGTTAACATTGACGCTAGAAAGAGGGCTTTTTAGTGCTTGATAACTTTCAATCACCTAGAATCTCGATAAGAAGTAATGGCGACGAGCAAGGCGAACACGGTTACTAGACAGGAGAAATCAACGGCCAACCCATCCTCTTAACCTCAGGGTTCGACCAAAGACATGTTGGGGCCTTCCAATCATGTCTCAGAAAGGTTCGGGCCCAACAGTCACTCGGTAGGTCCAAGGAAGGCTCGGACGGCTCCCGTTAGACGATAATTATTTATGGCTACAAAGAAGGCCACAGGCCCCAATAGTCGCGTCAAGGATATTCCATCTCGAACATGCACCCATGAAGATTGAAACTTGAGGCGGGACGATCAGGGCAAAAGGGAGTTGATCCTGGTCAAAAGAGGCATGAGAACAAAGATGCTATGGAGGCCTTACGCCTTAAGTAAAAAGAGTTGGATGCTCAGATGGCATTGTTGGGGGTGAAGAGGTCTTCTCTAGTCATCATCAGTGTTGAGAAGCATCGCTAAAAAATTGATCCAGGACACATCATTCAGACGGTTCTAGACGCGAAAAGAGCAGGCGTAAGAGCCGCTCTTGTGAAGGAAGCAACGACGGGCGAGGAAGGTCCAAACGGAGATGGCGGATGACCTCTCCTAAGCGTGATAGGGATAAATAAGAATCATCCCACCGTAAAGATGAGTTTGAAGCCCTTGCCCAAAGGGTGGCAGAACTAGAGCAAAAATTGGCATCAATCAACCATGAAAAGGAGATACAAATTGACCCGACATCAACCTTCTCTCTAAAGATTGATCGGGTCTTGGCGATCCCAATAAGAAAGACCCACCCATGAAGAGTTATGATGGCACCAGAGATCTGTATGATCACAACTAGGCATATAACCGACTCATGAATTTCTACGACTAATTCGATGCTGTGAAGTGTCAGATGTTCATCATTAACCTCAAGAAGAAGGCTCGACGGTGGATGATGTCCCTCGCTCCGAACTCAATTTCACCATGGAAGGAGCTTTGTGATAAGTTCCACAACCAATTTGTGTGCTAATAAGCGAAGGGAAAAACCTACTGCTTCCCTGATATAAATAAGGCAATACTCCAACGAGACATTAAGTCAGTATGTGAAGAATTTTTAAGAAGCAGTTGAAATGGTGATAGATTTGAATGGTATTAAGGCACTTGAATACTTCACTATGGGACTGGACGTGGTAAGATTGAAAAAATTGGTAAAGGACATTATGTTTAATGCCCTGAAAGACTTGGTCGAAGCATACGATAGAGCAAAGGGTTTCATTGTAGTTGAGGAGGCTATGGGGAGTCTTAGGTCGAATGCACCGTCTTTGGAGAATCCTAAAGATTGGGAATAGGAATAACCATCACAGATCTGATAACAACAATAACAGATCAGATAACCAGTTAAAGAAAAATTTCAACAATGGGGGTTCAAGGAGGCCGACTACCCTTCTTGAACCATGGATCAAAAAGTCTATACCACGCTCAATACGTATTGGGAGCTATCATTTACACTCTTAAATTAACCTCACTTTTACTTCAAAAATTCAAGAAATTAAACCGTAGTAAGGATCGATCCCATAGAGAGTTAGTTTGTTTTAGATTTTATTCTACTATTTTAACAGAAAATAAAGATGGGGATTTTTGAAATTGTTTTAAACTAAGAAAACATAATTAAATGATGAGATTAACCAAATATGTAGAAATTCAGTTCTGTAGTTTAGTTTCACCAAGTTATACCAATCAATTAACTAAGTTGTTATTATTTACCATTCAATGAAATTATTAGCCCTTGATAAAAATAAGCTCTTCTATCCAAAATTCTCCTTCTATAATCATTGAATGAAACAAGCTCTTCACAAGATTCTAACCATCATACAACCTAAAACAAGCTTTCTAGATTTAATATGATAGAAACATTAAGAAATAGAGAATTAGGCTAATCTAAGTAACAAACATATAAGCTCAATTTATTTAACTTGTTTTCTGATAATCTTAATAATACATAAAAGCTTGTCCACAATTAGTATTACTAATTTGCTACTTATGATGAAGAAAGATATCAAATACATGTAATTCCAATCTTAGTCTACCAGATGATAATGATCAAATCAACTCAATTGGCCATATCAAATCAATTAGATCAATTAGCATGCAAACAATGAAAACATATTATCAAAAGAAGTCTCATGCAAGAAGGAAAAAATAATATAATTCAATCAATTAATTAATTTTAACAAGGTTCCACCTTCCTTTAGAACTAAATAAAGAAAACTAGCATAACATGCCTCCAAGTCTACGCATTCCAATGTTATAGATGAAAGATGATGATGAATGATGAATAAAACACTAACTATTACATCAATTTATAGTGCTAGAAAAATTCCTAAATCCTATGAAAACTAGAAATTCAAATCCTAAAAGGAATTATAAATCACAAGCCTAAATCTCAGTCTAAAGCAATCCTAAATCTGATAGTAATATCAATCCAATTCCATGTAGAAATCTCCAAAAATATCAAAAGTCAAATCTTGGTCAAACCTCATTGTATGGCATCATCGCTCCACCCTTCCGAGGTTCTATGTTTCCAATTGCTACGGTACCAAGACCGCACTTTGTAATGGTATTGGCTCTAACGCGCCATCACTCCAGAGTTGGATTCTGGCTCTGCATCATAGCTCTTACGCGCTCCATTTTATCTTGTCCAAAGCGCGACTACACTGACCGACTGTTTAGCAATATGCTTTCTTTTCTCTACAAATGAGCTCCAAATCAACTTGTTTCCATCCTTTCAACTTTAATTCACCTGAAAACAATAAACAACCTATTAAGCTCATATACACATGAAACATGCAATAAAACAAACGTAAAGGAATAAAAATCATGAATATTATGCACTTATCAAATTCCCCCACACTTAGGCTTTTACACGTCCTCGTGTAAACCAACACAAGAGTTATGTTACCTTTTAATAGATTTCTATTCAACCACAATGTCAAAAAGTTCAAGTATAAATCATGACTATCAACACCAATCTCACATAAATCTAATCAATACCTCATCAGTCAACTCACAAGTAACTACTTTGCCCTTTCACTAATGAATTTTATCAAATTAAATTGGATCCACATAAACACCTTTACTACAATCCCCATACTTACTTAACTTAGTTATCATGGAACAAAAATCATACACACTGACTTATAACTTAGAACAAGTTTTCCATTGCTTTTCATATTTTTCTCATAGAACCTTCTCTTTAGCACAAATGAATGTAATTTCATACTTTTCTCATCTTTCTTTCTTTCTTTCTTTACATGTACAAAGTCTCCTTTTCTTAGGCTTTTCAGTGTTACCCATGTAGCAAACTTTCCACTAACAACTCCCAAACAAAATGGTTTTAGGGCACTGGGTGTAGACACACCCCTAGGGCTTACTTATTCAAGTAACAAAGGCCACAAAAGTTGACTAGGTTAGTTCCCAGTAGGCACAATATAGATCTAGAAGGGGGGGGGGTTGAATAGATCCTTTAATTTCAAATACTTTTACTCGTTTATTTTGAATTTCTCATTAAGTTGCATATGACAAACATAAGAATCTTTTCAAGCACAACGGAATATGTTAAAGATCCCCTTCATTGATATATTCATACTCAGACATACATTGTTCGTAGAGTTACTTTAGTAGTAACCAGTTAAAACATTCATAGCAGTTATAGCAGTTAATGTACATAATGTAAATGACATAAAGTAAAAGACACAAGGGGTTTTAAGTGGTTCAGAGACTCAAGCTCCTAATCCACTCTTCTGCTTTCAACTAGCAGGATTTCCACTAATGAAGGGTAGCACCCTGAATCACTCAGATTCCTTCAAGGCCAACAGCCATGGAACTTTAGTTCACTAAGAACTCTTCAAGTCCAGCAGCCTTGGAACTTCTCTAGTTCCCTAGAACTCTTGCCCAAAGAAGCTTGGAACTTCATTTAGTCCCTCCGGACAAGGACCCCTCAGGCCCTGGCTTCTTGTTGTTGAGTTGTTTATTTGTTTGTTGGAGTTGGTGCTGAGCTACTAAGATGTCTTTAAGCTCTGAACATCTTCTGTACTTAGCAACTTGGCTTGATCATCTTTGAAGAGCAGTTGAGTGTTGCATGATGCTCAGCTTCTTCAGTTACTCAACCACTTGGTACTTGATGGCTGCACATGATGGGTTTCTAAGATGACTGTAAGCTCTTCTGCTATGTACTTAGAAACTTTCTCATGCTTGCCACCATGATGGCGTTGGTGATCTTCTTTCTTGATACTTGATGCCTTCTCATGATGGACTTACTAAGATGACTGTAGGCTTTTCTCTCTGGTACTTAGAGTCTTCCCATGATGGACATCAAGATGACATGATGCTCTTCTTTCTCTCGGCAGTTTAGAATACTCTTTTTGTAGTAGAACTCTCACTTCTACTTCCTTCTTTGTTTGTCTCTAAGTGTTCTTGGTGGATCGTAGAGTGAGCCTTCGGACCTTCATTGGTCAGTCATTATTTTACGTTGGTTAGATCAGTCCACCATTTCTCCAAACTCAGCAACTCCAGCAACCCTCGATATACTCCTTCCCAATCCTTTCGTTGGAAAGTAGCCATTGAAAGCTATTCAAATATCTTCACTGATCCCGAGTTGACTAAGGTAGACTGTAGATGTGACATGTCATACTTTTTTGACACTACAGTCTACTGTTTCACCTACCCCGTCAGAGATGTCATTTTAATGTCTTGGGCAGGTCGAAGACTTTACTTCCTCCTTCTGATTTCTCGATCAGAGGTTATCTGTTTGCGTAGATGCTCTGAATAAGCTCTTGTCCGAATATTACCCTTCAGATTGAACAGTTGCCAATGCTTCAGTCTTCAGCTATTCGAACTCTACAATTCTGATGCATGTCTTCATGGACCTGATCGTAGTGTCATGTTGACTGGTAGAGACAGCACTATGATCTTGAAGAGTGTTGATTGGATCTTCAATGTAGAACACCTCTTCCTTCTCTTGTGCAGTGCTTCAACACTTTTGTTTGCCTCAGCAGCTCTCAGATACTGATGGCTTAACTTCTTTGTTCTGGCCCCTTCTGAATAGCAAGACACTTCAGATTTGTTGCGTGTCCAACTCGCTTTCTCCTTGTGATCTCCCGTTCACTTATCATCAATGGACTGACCCAATGCTTAATCACTTTATCTTTGTTCTTCAGAAGCTATCCAGTATCTCTGTATGCACTCCATTAATTCTTTCTGTATTTGGCAAACACTACGATCCTGGTTACTTCCAAGATCGTTGTCATCTTACCACTTGACAGCTACTGCACCTGCTAACTTTCTTTAGTCAGCTACTGAAGTCTTCTTATGATCATCTCGTGGAAGACTTCATCTCGAATGGCTTTACAACTCAATCTGGATGTTGATTGGGCTGATGCTTAGATCTTCTGTTAGCTTGCATGCCATTCGTTGAGTGCTCTCTGGTTTCCTTTAGGTGGGATATATCTTTGCAGTACTAACCAGAGGCTTTATTCCTTTTGATATTCTGGGAGTGCTCATTTGTTGAGAATCATATTAGCTCTAAGATTCTGCCTTGACGTTGTGAGCACATCTGTTGAAGTCTCAGTTCTACACTCTACGATTTAGCTTTGGTTGTGCAGACACTACGACTCCGAGATCAGATCTTAACACTCTATGATTTCTGTCGTTGTGCTTGTTGTCTTCATCTGATCTTGCTCGACTACGATCTCTGCCTCTGATATGATCAGTAGACTCTACGACTCTGAGTGTAGTCTACGATTCTTGACTTAGCTTCGGCAGATGCCGGTCGGCTTCGTAAGCGGTGATGTCTCTACGATTACGAACATAACTTCCTCAATGAGACTACGACTTTGAGAAGTGCTACTCGACACACTACGATCCTTCCTCGTCTCTCTTGGCAGTCTACGAACTCTGAGATTTACTATCTTGCAGACTACGATTCTGCCTTGATAGCTCTCGAGTTTTCCTTGACTCACCTGGCAGACTACGATTTCTGGTGTAGTGCTCTGCGATCAGACAAGCCTATCTATTACATCATAAGATCAACCTAACATGCTTGATCTTTCTATATTTATAGTCCTTGTACATTATTTCTTTTGAAGGACTTTACAAAGCTATTTTGCTTATGTAGGATCAACCTAACACATTTGATTAATTCATTCTAAGTCCTTGTACATATGTTTCTATTATCTATCAAAGGACTTTACAACTTTTCTTAATGCAAGCATACTTGCATATTCATTCATATATATATATATCATAATCAAATCATATGTAAATAGGAATATCATTCACATGCTTATTCCTAACAGACTAGTCAAGCTGCTTTTATCCATCACACTTTTCAGCGTGAATACCGATGCTTCCCGAGGCTTGGATACCCAGTTAATTCGTATGATGGACATTAAAGCAAATTTTCAAATTTTCTTCTTTCTATTTTTTTTCTCCGAATGGTTCCGCAACAACATAAGCAGTTTAAATAGTTCCAAACCATGAAATTAGTGCATATAGACAACTCCAAAAATAACTTAACCAAATAAGCATGCTTCTCATACTCAAGTACCCATGTATCACAAATTCAATTTAAATCAATTACTATGGATCATGGCTTGATCTTCCTCATTCATTAACCACTTAAGCATCAAAAATATTCTGAATTTTAGCATTGATTTCCAATCTCTAACTTTACCCTTTTAAACACTTAGGGGTTGTTTGATTGCAGCTGAATGGCTGACCGATTCATTCATTCAGTGCGTTTGTTTTGGAAAAAAATTGTCTGAATAGCTAAACCGGTCAACCATTTAGATGATTTTGAGCTGATTGGTTTAGTCCAATTTTTTTTAGATGAATGGCTAAATGAACATTTTTTTTACAATATTAACTATTATATTAAGTAATATAAAATAAATTTACAATAATTTTTTGAATTTTTTTAGAGGGGGAAAATAATAAAAATATGTTATTCAGATGTTTCAAACATGGCAATTATCAAACAACTTTTTTCATTTAGATTCATTCAGTTTTTATCAAACACCCCCTTAGTCAAATAGAATTATGGAACCAAAGCTAAATTTTTTCACAATAATTTAAAAGCCATGACAAATTTTCTTTAACTTCCCATCAAAATTGGATTAATAAGACAAAAAAAATCCTAATAAAAACCCCCCCCCCACACTCAAACCTCTTACATTGTCCCCAATGTAAAAAAATCACGAAAAGAAGAAAATAACTACTAACTAACATGTAATTA
Source organism: Panax quinquefolius (assembly GCA_020205615.1). Classification (NCBI taxonomy): domain Eukaryota; kingdom Viridiplantae; phylum Streptophyta; class Magnoliopsida; order Apiales; family Araliaceae; genus Panax; species Panax quinquefolius. The sequence continues at coordinate 116,426,523 of CM035156.1, read as the reverse complement.
TCAAACTAAAAAGTAAAGGGATAGGAAAATCAAATTTGATTTCTTGGGTTGCCTCCCAAGCAGCTGCCCTTGTTTAACGTCTTTAGTTCGACATCAAGACTCTATTCTCATCTTACATAGATTGGATCTTCTAGATCCATCATCTCAACATTTTCCACTTGATGGCCTTCATAGAAGGATTTCAACTGATGTCCATTCACTTTAAAGATCTTTCCTGTGCTCGGACTTTGAATCTTACTCCACCATGAGGAAACACATTAGTAATAACAAATAGACCTACGCATTTAGATCTCAATTTAGCTGGAAATAACTTAAGCCTGGAATGACAAAGCAAAACATTTTCTTCCACAATAAAGGTTTTTCGCATGATCTGCTTAATATGAAAGGCCTTAGTCTTTTCCTTGTAAATTTTTGAACTTTTTAGGTTTCATTCCTTAGTTGTTTTAGCTCTTGCAACTGTAAATTCCTTTGTCCTCCAGCTGCCTCTAAACTCATGTTTCACTATTTAATTGCCCAAAAAGCTCAATTTTCCAACTCGACATGTAAGTGGCGTGATTTCCCAAACACAATCCCATATAGTGACATTCCAATAGAAAACTTGTATGCAGTTCTATAGGCCCAAAGTGCATCATCCAATCTCAAACTTCAATCTTTTTTGCTCAGGTTGACTACTTTTTCCAAAATGGATTTGATCTCCCGAGTGGATACCTTAGTTTGGCCATTACTCTGCGGATGTTAGGATATAGAAACCTTGTATAGAGCATTGTATTTCTTGAACAACGCCGCTAACACCCTATTGCAAAAGTAGGTTCCACAATCACTAGTGATGGTTCATGGTGCTCAAAACTTGACAAATAAGTTAGTCCTGACAAAATTTGCAACTTTAGAATCAACAGTCCTAGTGGCTTTAGATTCCACCCATTTCGAGACATAATCAATAGCCAAAAAAATGTGAACATTACCAAAGGATGAAGGAAAAGGTCCCATAAAATCTATACCCTAAACATAAAAAATTTTAACAAATAAAATAGGTGTTTGTGGAATTAGATTTCTTTGTGAATATTCTCCCTCCTTTGACAATTTATACATGTTTTATAAAATAGATAAGAGTCTTTAAAAAGGGAAGGCCAATAAAAACTACATTCTAAAACTTTTTTAGTAGTTCTTTTTGGACCAAAATGTCCTTCACAAGCATGAGAATGGGAAAAGGTGAGAATAGATTAAAATTCTCTATCAAGCACACATCGTCTAACTATCTGGTTAAAACAAAATTTCCATAAATATGGATCATCCCAAATATAGTGTGTAGCATCATTCTTTAACTTTTGCTTCTGGGATTTGGAAAAATCTTTAAGAAAATATGCACTTACTAAATAGTTCACAATATTCGCATACCAGGGAATCTCAGCATGAATGGAAAGTAGATGCTCATCAGGGAAAGTATCATATAGCGACAATGCTTCTTCTTGCTTAATTAATCTGCTCAAATGATCTACCACCAAGTTATCCACTCCCCTTTTATCTTTTATCTCTAAGAAGATAAGATTGAAGCTTGTCTAAAGCAAATAAAATAGATAAAAGTTCTTTTATAGTTGTTAAATAGTTTATCTGGGATTCATTCAAGGTTCTAGAAGCATAGTAGATGACATGAACATCTTTGTCAATTCTTTGGCCCAAGAAAGCTCCTACATCATAGTTATTTTCATCACAGATTATTTCAAATGGAAGTGTCCAATTTAGGGGTTAAATCACTGGTGCTGAGGTCAACTATTTCTTCAATTTATCAAAAGCCTCCCTACACTCGTCATCAAACTGGAATTCCATATCCTTTTTTAGTAACTTATATAAAGGCAAAGCCATCTTTGAGAAGTCTTTGATAAACCTGCAATAAAAACCTCCATGGCCAAGGAAAGAACGAATCTCCCACACATTGACGGGGTAAGGCAAAACATATATAACATCTATTTTAGCTTTATGAACTTAAAAACCTCTAGATGACACAACATGAACAAGTAATATTCCTTGTTCTACCATAAAATGACACTTTTCCCCATTTAGAACAAGATTAGTTTCCATGCATCTATCCAAAACACGACTCAAATTATCTAGCCAATTATCCAAAGAATCACCATGAATCGTGAAGTCGTCCATAAAGACCTAAATGCAATTTTCTAAAAGATCAAAAAAAATGCTTACCATGCATCCTTGAAAACTACTTAGGCCATTACAAAGTCCGAAGGACATTCGACGATATACAAATGTGCCAAAGGGACAAGTGAATGTGATCTTTTCTTGGTCCTCAGATACAATCACAATCTGGTTATATCCTAAAAAACCATCTAAAAAGCAATAATAATAGTTCCCAACTAATCTTTCTAACATTTGATCAATAAAAAGAAGGGGAAAATGATCTTTTCTAGTTAAAACATTTAATTTCCTATAGTTAATACATACTCTCCACCCTGTTTGCATTCATGCAGACACTAACGCATTATTGTCATTCTTGACAACTGTGATTCCGGATTTCTTTAGAACTACCTGTACTGGGCTTACCCATCGACTGTCAAAAATGGGATTGCCGACATCAAGCAATTTGAGCACCTCCTTTTTCACTACCTCCATCATGGGTGGATTCAATCTTCTTTGTGCATCCCTCATGGGGTTAGCTCCTTCTTCCAACAACATCTGATGCATGCACATTACAGGACTAATACCTTGATATTCGCTATCGTCCAACCAAAAACTGTGACATGGTCCCTTAGGACTCTTAACAATTTTTCTCCCTACACTTTGGTTAGATTGCTAGCAATAATCATAGCCAAAATATCATTAGTCCCCAAATATGCATATTTCAAATGTACAGGCAATTATTTTAATTCTAGAGTTGGGGCTTGCACTACAGATGGTAATAAATTTGATGAGAAACAGGTAATTAGATTGAATGAACTGCATACTTATATGAGAATTTTGGCAATGAGTGTGCAGGAACAATTTATTTCAATTCTTAATTTTGTTCAATCTTGTCTTTCATGTCCATGTCCAAACTATTGGCAGTGGCAACCTCCAAATTGTCCTTATACAATTGTTTAAAAGTTTCATGCACTAAGGAGTCAATAACATCAACCGCAAAAACATGAATAACATCAGTAGGGTACCTCATGACATCATATATGTTAAATTGATTTTTTCTCCATCGAATTCTATTGTTAAGGTCCCATTGTGTACATCAACCATGGTTCTTGCTATTTTCAGGAATGACCTTCCTTACAAGATGTGAGAGGGGTTTGGTGATATATCATCCTCCATGTCCACAATATAAAAATCTGCAGGAAATATTAGTTCGTTCACCTGCACTAAGACATCTTCAATTACCCCTCAGGGGTAAGTGTTAGTTTGGTCGGCTAATTGGATAATCACACCAGTAATTTTCAAAGGACCTAGATTTAAAGAAGCATAAACAGATAATGGCATCACTTAAAGTAGTATGCATACGAGCCAATCATGTATGATGATAAAGCATATACTTTTTAAACAATATTATTCATTTATTAATAAAAGTATTCATTTTCTAAAGGCATTTAATTATCTATATAGTGATGTTTTAATAATATGTGATAAACCCATAGTTTTAAGCAATACTTTTAGAATCATGATGAGATCATGCTAATGAGATCTAAATTCTTAGATAGCTTAAAAACTAAAATGTTCCCAATCGATGGATTACTAAAAAGGGTATTAGTGAATCTGAATAGATTAGTACATACGTTTCTTACTCATTAGATGAGGATGGTTGATCTCATTTGTGTGGAGACACTAAAGCAAGTATATAGGTGCTTATTGGAGAATAAGTTTACTGAACATGGCTTGCTAAGGAATACCTAATGGAGTTTTACTTACCTGTTAATAGGAATTCCTGTAGTGATAGTAGTATAAGTTATCCTTAAACTTGAGATCATCATAGTATCTTGTGTATAATGAATTATACTTTGACTTATTCCTTAAGAACCTTAGGGTATATCAAAGGTTATGCTTGTATGTAATAAGTTATATATGGAGATAATAAATGATCAATAGAGAATCTACCACTTCTAGTAAAAGAAGAGATATGTCCTATGTGATTCGATAAATGACAACATAGGAATCCTTGGCTAAGGTGGAATCATTTATTTGAAGTTGTGCATTTATGAATCGAAATACATATAATAAAATAAAATAAGACTTGACTGTAATTCCATGTCTTATATTTAATTGGGATATTGTACGGTGGAAAGATTGAATAGTACGGTAACTATTTACTCAAAGGTTCTTTTATGATTAATTTTGAAATCTATATTATCTGAAAAGTCGTTAATCGCTAAGGAGACTTATCCTTATTGTAGAATAAATATTATTTATTTAAATAAATTAATAATTTTATTTATTTATTTAAATGAGAGAAGAATTGTTCTAATTGATTTATTCACTATCGGTTTAATATGGAGAACCTAGATGGTCACACCATAAAAGGATTAATATTTATTTAAGAAGTAAATGACATAATCGTAATAATAAGTTATGTGTATATAATTTAATCTATGGTAATAGAATAAATTAAATATCTTAATATTTATTATTTAATATTTTGGAAATATCAAATATAAATTAATAAGAGGAGTCTTATTATTATTATTATTATTATTATTATTATTATTATTATTATTATTCTTATTATTATTATTAAGTTAATTCCTAAAGGTGTTTGAGAATTAATTAATATAAGTACTCTAATTTATTCCTAATAAGATTAGGAGGCTAGTTAATTAAAAGGTTTAATTAATTATTCTTAATGAGATTGGAACGCCTAATTAGTTAAATGAATTTAATTAATTAAATAAAAACTCTATTCCTAAATAGTTTAGGAGGGTTCCCTACATCTATAAATAAGAAAGTCTTTTTATGGAGAGAGGGTGATATAAGTTATGCTCTTTATTTTAAGAGTTGGGAGAGCACACCTTTTTTATTTAAGATTGGAAAAACTAGGATTTAGCTAAACATCATTCTTCTTGAGTTTTTATTCTTCCTTGGTGGATCACTGATAAGTGGTTTTACAACCACTTATTTAGATATTAACTAACTTAATTTGTTGTTTAAACCCATTTTATTGTATAGTTTTTTATGCATTTGTGTTTTCTTTTGTAGTGTTATATATGTAAACTCTTTTGGTGATAATGAAACTATGCATATGGCTTGATGATGGAATGAAGAAATAGAGTCAGAGGCCATGAGCATACAAACATCAGAAGACTATAGCTGTGTCATTAGGAGCAGCTGGTACATGGTGCAACTACGTCCAACTTTCCCTTTGACACCAGTCAGTACCAGCCGGATAGCCCGCTGGATTCCACACGTCATAGCCTACGCCCTCTTCAAAGCTAATCACAAATAAGCAATTGCGCCAACCATCTATGTTCTGCAGCTGACTTTTATTTAAGTTGTCCAATAGAATTGTTGCTTGGATAAGGGGCATACGAACTAGACTCTTAAATAATTATAAATATATCAGTATATAAGGGATTCCACCACCCCTTTGTGGGATCACTTGGCTACTTGTTTTTTCTCTTTACTTTTAATATTAGATTAGAGTAGACTTAGTAGCTAGATCTAGTAGATCTGATTAGATCTAAAGATTTGAAGCAATTGGAGAGCATTAAAGATTCAAACTTGGAGCAAGAGATCAGATTTGCACTTTAATTTTCTACTCTTTTCCTCTCTTTGATTCCTATTTGTACTCTTATGATGTTATTTCAATTGTGGATTATGGATTTTGATTCTATGATAAGTTAAAATCTATTTTGGGATTGTAATGGATTCTATTGTCTAGTTTATTTTGATATATTTCATTGTTAGTCTTATTGATTGCTATAGGATTGTCTATTAAGATTCATGCTTACTTGCTTAGTTGATTGGCCATCAATTATTGTGATAATCCATATGAATTTGAAAGACAAAGTATGGGTTTAGATCTGATCTTGATAGCTTGTGTTTGTATATTCTATATGGTGATGGAATGTATGATTCGTGCTTAGGATAGACATATACCAAAGTATCATTCGTAGTCAATTGAGGACTTGGGCTTAAACCCTATTTATTTGTAAATCACATAGATATATAGTTGTTTAGGTAATGTGGGTGTTCACGTGTATTCTATCAATTGTGGATTATATGTGATATGGATTTGGTACATCGAGAGATGACCATGTTTCATTTTCGTGTTCTCGACTAACAATCCGGTAAAAATAATTTGGCTTAACGGGAAGTGTGTTGATTTAAGTGATTAAATAGGTAAAATTATAATCTCAAGTCTTCATTATCTAGTCTCACTCTAGGAATAATTAGGTTTATTTAGTTTCATAGTTTAAATATATAGGTATAAAATCAATCATTTAAATAAGACTGAAATGGTTATGGGTTAGTGCTTGGTGAACTTTATTAGTTAATTCTCCGTGGGAACGATACTTTACTTACTCTTTATTACTTGTTGACCATGTATACTTGCACGCATATATTGATCGGGATTACGACCAACAAGTTTTTAGTACGCACCTCTAGAGGCCAAAAGCTTGGGTTGCTAACGTTAATCAAGGGAAGGAAACCAATCCCGCGTATTCAAGGAGACCACGAAGGACTACGAGTTGAAATTGTACCTGAGGAAGTTCAAATCTTCAAGGGTATAATTCTGATCTTCTTCTTCTTTTTCTTCGTTTATATTGATAATTAAGCACAAAACATGATCATGGCATGCGATTATATGAAAAAATTTAAATTTCAATTTATCGCACTTCCGCACTATTTTATATGATTTGATTATGTAATCACGCTATATACAATCCAAACAGTGGTATCAGAGCCAAACTTTGTGCTAATTGTCGATTTTATGATTCCATATATTAATGAAATGCGATTGAATCGATTTTTTTGGGCAAAAATGAAGTTTTCGGTTTCTTCTACGTGCCCTAGTTCATTCTGGCCGCGGCCGTGCCTGTCTGCAGAAACTAAAAACATAGAGAAGCGCAACTACGCCGTATACCAGTTCATTATGCAGTTTTAAATTTTAGTATTTTTCATCAATTGAAGTAAATAGTTATTTAATTGATAAATGTTTAAAATAAAGATGTTTATTTTATCTGAAATATGATTTCAAATTGCTAAAAATTAAAGAGTTTAATTTTGATTTTGTTTTTGAGTAAAATAAAATAGTTTATTTTGTTTTAAAAACTAAATATTAGCAAACTTTTGCCTATTAAATGATATCGATGCATATACGGAATGGTTTTATTATTCATGAGATGAAAGTTTAATTATTTATTGATGCATATGATGAAGAGTATGATAATAAATGAGATTGATTATGAACTATTGATCAATGTGATTGTATTTTATTTTAGTTGGATGCATAAATGTATGTGTTTTATTAAATATGGTCTGCGTACCTTGTCTTCTCTAGTTTTTCTCAGTGTAAATTCTATATCTCTTATATGTACTTCCCCTTGACTGTTGATCAAGGTTTCTATTTTTTATAAATAGTTTTGTAATAGGAATAGTTAGAATTAAAATTTTAAAGAATTAGAAACCGAGGATCAAGGAGCGCTTGAAGACCCATTTGTAATGGAGCACGGGTTTAAATGTAATTGTTATGTTTAAATTTAATTCTTGCACCCTAGGGTTTGACCTTTTGGTTCACTTGATGGCTCTAGTGAACCAAACTAGAATAAAGTCCATAATCAATCCGGGTAGAATACAATATTCTCTATGCATGCTTATACTATATATATATATATATACACGGTCCGTATCTTAAGCTCACCCCTTATCTAATATACCTTTCTCACCCCCCCCTTTAGTGACGGACTGGACAACGATTCGGTCCGCCGCTATATGTTGTCCGTCGCTAAAAGCTAAAATGACGGTTCTATATATAGCGGTGGATCGAATCGTCGCCCGGTCTGTCGCAAAAGGGGGTGAGCAAGGTATGTTAGATAAGGGGTGAGCTTAAGATCCAGATTGTATATATATATATATATATATATATATATATATATATATATATATATTATGCAACATGCTTTGCATGTAAAATAATATGACGCATATTTTATATGTATATGTGGATGTGCGCTAAACAAGATAAGACAAATAATAACAAATCCCTCAAAGTGATTATATTAAGTTATAACGTTCAAAGATATTTGGAATATCGAATGTCGCCTTCTAGCATGATAAAAATAATAAAGTATTGAATATTTAATATGAGTTTTTTGTGCACATACAAGGCATGTATTAAATATTTGAATTGTTATTTTTATTACATATAATGTTTATAAGGAATTGAACATTATAGCTTTGTTGTGCACACACAAGGGCTGTAATTTTCTATTCACTTATATGGAAATGTTAGGTCTGACTTAACTTAAGTCATTTTAGTTCGGATGTGCACACACTTGACCATTATGATCTAAGAGGAAAAATAAAAGAAGTTACATGATGATGTAATTCACAAGATTTTTCTACCTATATATATACATTTGAAATGAGATCCTTATTCTCGCTAGAATATCATTAATTAGATATTGCAGAACTATATAATGAGGGTAATATAGTTTGAAAAAAATAGTGGGAGATACCAATTTAAAACAAGACATAATTTATTTTTGTAAAATTAATTAATTAAATGAATGTTTGCTAAAATGTTATTTTTCACATGCAAAATTTTGAAAATGTCACACTCACTAATTTTACTGCATAGCATATTAGATGCTAAAAAATTGATCGGACCGAATTATACGGACTGGTTAAGGAATCTGAGAATTTTTCTCACTGGTGAAAGTATTTCTTATGTCCTAAATTCGCCTATCCCTGCAAACGTTACAAAAATAGCCTATGTGGAAGAGATTGCTACTTTTAAGAATTTGCTTAAAAATGCATTTAAGGCTCAATGCATCATGCTCGCATCCATGAGTAACGAGATTTAGTGTCAGCGTGAAATCATGGATGCTTCTACTATACTGCTGCACCTCCAAGAGTTGTATGGTGAGAAAAGTAGGACTGCTAGATATGAGATATCTAAGGAGCTCTTCCGATCTCGGATGACCAATGGCACTGCTGTTGAGACTCATGTCCTAAAAATGATCAATCTGATTGAATATCATGGATAGCTTGGGTTCGTCATGGATGGGGAGTTGAGTCAAGATTTAGTCTTATAGTTACTCCCTGACACCTTCTCACAATTTGTTGTGAATTTTCACATGAATAAGTTGGACATCAACTTACCTGAGTTACTTAACATGTTGAAAATTTCTGAAGGTCACTTCCTATCCAAGAAGGACCATGTCTTAATGGTGGATGATTCTTCCAAGAAAAGAAAGAGGCCTAAGGTATCTTTTGAAAAGAAGAAAACCAAGAAGTTTAAGGGAAAGGCGAAAGTGAAGGATCAAAAGAAACCTGATGAAGCTAGAAAAAGGAATTTCCTTCCATTACAATAAGCCGGGTCACTGGAAGAGGAACTGCAAGGAGTTTCTTGCGGAACAAAAGCAGAAGAAGCTTGGAGAAGCTTCGACTTCCGATAAAGGTTTCTTCATGATTAAAATTAATATTAAATTTTCTAAAAGTTAATCTTCTCCTTGGGTATTGGATGCCAGCTGTGGTTCTCACATATGTAATATTATGCAGGCACTAGTCAGAAGTAGAAAGTTGAACAAGGATGAGGTCGTCCTACGAGTGAGAAAAGGAACAAAGGGTTCTGTATTAGCTATAGGGACTTATTGTTTAGAACTGCCGTGGGTCTACCTGCATCTGTCCTGGTTGCCTCGAGCTTTGCGAGTTCTATTGTCTCGAAGTACGTGCACTCGGACAACGCACAATCTGCTCGAGCCTTCATAACTTTTAATTCGGGCATCTGATGGAGGCATGTTGTACCTTTTCTAAAAGCCGTTGACTAGAGCTACATAATGACATGAGATTAAACATTTTCCGATTCTAGGATGATGGGTTTATGGTCAGATCTCTAAGTCTTCGCAATCTATCTGTTGAGCTATTTTTTGCAGTTTTCACTCGGGATTTAAGCTATGAATCTTATGGAACTTCTTTTGAAGCAGTTTGAGTTATAATGAGTTGAGTTGATGTTGAGTTGGCTAAATAACCATTTTGCAGCTTTGATGTAGTTGTAGCTATTTTTTCTCAGGGTTATCTCTGAGATTGGACTGCTGTTGACTCTGATAGTCCTCAGGGCTGTCTCTAAGGTTGGTTTGACCTCCCGGGGTTGAATCCGGGATTTGAACTTGATTCCTCGAGGTTATCTTCGGAGTTGGAATTAATCTCTTGGGGTTATCTCCAGGGATAGAAATTGATCTCCTAGGGTTATCTCCGGGGTTGAAACTTGATCTCCCGGGGTTATCTCCAAGGCTAAATTTGATTTCTCGGAGTTATCTCTAGGGTTAAAACTTGATCTCCCGAGGTTATCTCCGGGGTTAGAATTTGATCTCTCGGGGTTATCTTCAGGGCTGAAACTTGATCTCTCGGGGTTATCTCTGGGGTTGGAACTTGATCTCCCAGGGTTACCTCCGGGGTTGGAACATGATCTTATGGGGTTGTCTCCGGGGCTAGAATTGACGTGACTTCCAAGATTTTCTATGGAAGACTATTCTTCCCTCTTGTATGGTTAGTAGCATGAATGAAAAATTTGGAGTGTCTACAAACATTTTGAAAGTTTGAGAAACACTTATCATATCTTGGTTTCCTATAGTCAACATATACACGAACACTTAACACATCCCTTTAATCACATATTACAATTTAGGTCATTCATATACACATGTATCGAGTTTCTGATTAGCAACAAAATAGTCGATTTACATTTGCGATATATGCAAGCGCTTAGAATATAACTAGGGAGTATAGCGCCACGCGCTTAAGTTTTCATTTATTCAGTTTGAATCTTAACATTCAGGCGTATTAATATACATCATGTACACATATTAATAGATGTAGGAATAGGTCTTATGTTCCGTATAATCATTTCAAAATTACTTTCACTTCATGTAATTTTATTTGGAAATTTTCATTCTATAAGGCTAGGAGGGTTCGTTGTAAAAAAGACTAACCATATTACCCATTATATCACATAATGATGCTAATAAGCCTTTAATATGTAAGCTCACATGTATACCACTTACTTACACTTAAGTAAAACTGTTTAACATTTGAAATCTCATTTTACATCATGCTTGAAAAGTCTAAATCATGCTTGGCTAGATGGTGAACATATTGGTGTGTGTGTGTGTGTGTATATATATATATATATATATATATATATATATATATATATATATATATCAAAGTATATCAAGTTCGTCAAGCTCCGTTTCCAAGCTTCAAGTTTGTTTTAGAAAATCAAGTTAACGTAACTCATTATATATAAGGCAATCTTATACCATATGTTAGACTCATTTACAATCATATTTAAGTCGTTTATACATGCTCACAAGGTCAGAGGTTAAGATACACAGGGTTCGTTAAGGTTTGTTCTCAACATTTTAAGGTTTCTTTAAAAAAAACACCAACTAAAACAAGTTAAGGTGAGTGACTACAAGTAAGGTATCTTACGTTAGCATGTCTGCATTATCTATAACTAGATTCTAGCCAAACTAACATGTTCAACATAGCAAAAAGCAAAAAAACTTGATTTTAAGTCTTTGACAGTAGTCTGCGTAGCGCTACCACTTCTGCAGATGCATACGACAAGCCCTGTTTCAAAGTTGAAACTTAAAAATTCAAACAACCAATCCTTCATTCAACATGCTTACAATCAAACACAATGTTTCCATACATGCATATAAAATCCAATAACACATGGTTATCGACTTACAATTAAATTAACAAGCAATTTAGACAATTTTCTAAGATTTTCCAATTTTGAAATCAAGAAAAACTTAAGTAATATTACCTCTTTAAGCTTGGAATTGCTAACTCCGACCTCTGATTAATCTATAAGACCAACAACTCACTCTCTACTTGACTTAACAGAAAATTTGCAACTTGAATAATGAAGAGGGAAGCTTCAATTTATAGATAAATTATTGCCCAAATTTGGGTTTTTCCCTAGGAATGAAACCAAAAGGAAGAAGAAGAATCCATTCGGTATGAGGGATTTGGTGAAAAGTAGATACCAACTTCTATTACCTCCACTCTTCTAGCCATCATCACCCCCTCTATCCTTTTCTTGTTTTCTAGCAAAATGGAGATATCATAGGTCGCTGGCCTTTTACATGAATGAAGGAAAAGGAACACAGATTTTGGGACAAGCCCTAACATTCAGTAAAATGGTTGAAGTATATTTATGTTAAATTCCTTTTTGGCTTATAATTCCACATTTGATGACTAAATGTTATTTCCTAGCTTTTAGTTATGGTTACATATACACAAAATCATATAATCTATGTACATTAGGTTAGTTCAAATAATATTTAAATTGGATTAAAATATAATTAGTTGGGTACTAACAACCCATTTTCCACAAAACTTTATTATTTCAATTACCAATAAACATTGAAATAAATATTTAATAGTAAATATTTATTTACTTGAATTTATTTTTTTCATATATTTAAAATATACATTTAATTGTTCCACCATACCCCATGATGTCACATAAGCTCCTTCATATAATTTAGTATATAGTTTTATATAATATTTATTCATGTTTTAAATGTCACACCACATTTCATTTTTAATGAGGAACTTTATTATATATATGACTACACATTACATGCTAATGTTACACCTTATATTTTATTTAATGCATGAAGCAACTTTATTGAATTATTTATATAATCGGACATCACATGTAACTTCTTCATAACAATTAATAAAATAAAATACTAATTAATTAAGACATTCCTACATTAATTTCTTATTTCATCCCTTTCTACCATCATGCCACACAAGACATATTACATAAACTTAAATTAAGCTTTTTAATTAGTTCTCCCACTTTCTCAATTATCATACTCAATTCAAATTAATTGAATTATCACAACTCATGACACCAATATATAGTTATATTCAAATAATTATTCAAACCTTTATTATTTTCAATATTAATATTATTTATAAAATTCACGGGTATTACATTAAGTGAACCTTATATAATATTAAATGTATATGTAAGTTAAGGTTAACAGAACCCTAGGATTATGTTGTAAGACTTTATTATGATGAACAATATATGTTTATTATTCCACAATAGTTAAAGAATGTGTATATTGATGATGGATCGTGAGCACTGAATCCAAGGTTAGAGAACTAAGAATTGGGGGCGTCACTGTTGACCAATTTCACAATCGATAAAACATGCGCAAGCATACGCGGTCCACAAGTAATATAAGATAAGTAGAGTGTCGTACCCACGAGGATGAAGTCTTAAGTGCTAGTCAAATACTAAGGTAAGTTATATACTGTCTTATCTAATCAAGTAAAATGAGATGGTGTGTTAAGCTATTTGATTAAAAGAGTAGAAATAAGAGAAATAGTTGTACTGGAAAGTCAAGTTAGGATTACAATTCCCCTAATTCATCGCCTAATCTCCTCACTCTCCACAATATGAATGAATCAAGGAATGGTCAACGAAGAACAATAACTATACATAAGCTTCTGTCGAAGGTCAAATGCACATCCCTAGCTAGATGACTCACTATATTTCTATTGGTGAGAATAACTAGACTAGAGTCATTAAGCTTAGTCTCAAGGCTACAGAAGGCAAATAGAGATATGTCTATCCTATTAACCAGTCTATGCACACATTCCCATATGCATGGTCATAACATGGTGTTGTTGTATTTGAAGATTAGATATTAATATCCATTTTTCAATATCCATTAATATCAATACCAATTTCTCTGTCAAGCAATCAGTCAATAAGCAAGAAATACACCAACCCATTCCAAAATGATTCATTAATATAAATAGGAGAGAAAGTTAATTAAGCTAAATAATAGGTTACATTGCAATCCTAAAAATAGAATTAGTTCATCACCATGGAACTAATACCCATTTTTAAAACATTCAACATTCTCATTAATACACAAATAAATGAAAGATTTGGAATAAGAAAACTCATGTTGTGAAGTTTTCTGTCTCCAACTCTTCTCTTCTCCGTGTAGATTCTAAGCTCTGTAGGATGCAATCACTTTTTCTTCCTTGAAGCATAACTTCTTTCTCTTCTAAGAATAATAATCTCTAATACTCCTAATCTACGCTGTGTAATAACAATGGTGTCGGCTCTGTCTTAATGCCCCCTTACTTTTCCTCATTAATGTCATTAATAGCAAGTTATTGCCTAGACACCAAAGGTGGCGCTGCGGCATGGGGAATACACTGTGTGATGGCTCTACGGCGCCACGTAGGCTTTACAAACACGGTGCTCGCGCTGTAGTGCTAGCATACAAAGGAGCTATTTCGCTGTAGCGCTATATGACATCAGCTGAATCCTACCTCGCGTTGCGGCACCAAGCAGAAGCTTGGTGACGGCGCTGCGGCGCCAATGTATAAAAAATGACCCTTATGCCCCTTTAAGCTAGAAATGACCTAATGATCCCTACATCACAGAGATTAAACATAATAACAACAATATATATATAAAAGCTAAACAAATAACAATAAATAGGCAACATCTTAAGCCACAAAGAATCTAATTCGTGGATAAAAATCCCACTCATCAAATACTCCCAAACTTAAGCTTTTGCTTGTCCTTAAGCAAACTATCTGACATCCACACCTATATTACTATAAGAAGCAGATGAAAAGTAATCCTATAGACTATTATCATGACTTCTAAGCACAATTATAGACCCTCTCTGAGAATAGGACAAACAACTATATATATGAGGGCTTAATATCAATTTTTAAGTATAAGACTGTACTCGGTCCATTCTATGTGTGTGTGTGCAGACCAACCATCCTAACAAATCATAGCCCAAATTAAGATCATACTGTCAATTGTGACAACCAATAAGCTAACTCTGCAACTCACATAATTCAACAAGAAATAATAACAAGACACAACTACAAGAAAGGATCAAAAGGTTATAGTATTGAAGTAAAATCTGACTTAGACAGTGCTTAATTACCTTAGGCTAAACAGAGCATACCCATTAACAAACTTTTGATCAATGACTCCCAAGCCAGATGACTTTAGGGCACTAGGTGTAGAACACCCCTATGAATCTAATAACTCGAGCAGCAAAGGCCACATAATTAACTTAAGTCAAAATAGATTTTACTAAATCTGAAGATTACTAGGCGAGTGCATTTTATGCTCTATCTCGCACAAGTCTGCGTTTATGGGCGAGTACGTTTCACGTTCCATCTCGACCCACCGCAAGACTACTGATTTTTTTTTTTCAAAATGAGAACTATGGATCCAAAAATGTAAAAGCGTCTAAGTCTTCTATTACCTTGAAATCAAAAGTGTTTTACAGAGTGCACAAATTTTCAAAACAATAAACAAATAATCTAAATCTAAAAAAATAACTAGTTAAAACACTTGGTCAGTGATTGCTAAAATGGACGGATCCATAACAGTCTCGACTTATCCAATTAACACACCCCTAAGTCACATATGCTTGACACGACTCTAAGAGAAAGATATAATTCCTTGGTGCTTGTCATTAGCCACAATACAAAATTAAAAGCTATAACACCATCACCAGCATATTAATAGTTATGGATCGGGGAAAAGGGTTAATCAAAATATTTAGGCAAGAAGCAATAAAAGATAAAGTACCCTTACCAAAATAAGGTAAAACCATAACACATGGCATCAAAGTATACCAATCATCTGTGCAAACCCCAAAATATGGCTATAAATAAAATAACCAAAATTAACATGATATCTATCACTATTCCAAAATGCTATTTATATAAACAAAAGCATTCATATATAAAACCCAAACATCATTAACAAGCATCTTAAAATGAAAACCATTAACCAAACCATTAATAAACCAGTCTAAACGCATAATTAAAACATAAAAATAAAGTCTAAGGCTATACAGCCCAAAAGAAACTCTCTCGGCCCTCACATATTAAACATAAAAGCAATTCATATATAACTAAAATTAAAAGGAATCTCCCCCAAACTTGAAATTTGCTAATGTCCTCAATAGCATCCGTGCTGCAGCATCAAGCATCCTTTCCATCATCATCATCATCATCATCATCATCAGCTGGCTCCTCCTCGCGGGCCTCCTCCCTAGGAGGGAATGGTGGTGGATAAGGCGCAAACGTTGGAGGTTCTGGAAATTGAAAAGGCGTGGACTCTACGTCATCTCCTCCCTAGGCAACATAAATACTGGAAATTATATTTGCGAACACCGCGTGGTAGTGATTGAACTGGCTTTGCCATTAAACTATAGTATCTACCTTGCTGTGTAGAAAATTAAGACTGCCCAATATCTCTGCTAGGGCCCCATGTGGAATAGCCTCAGATGATGGGGGCTCAGGCACTTGCGCGGAGGGACCAACCTCCGTGGAGGGTGGCGGCTGCTGAGCCGGTAAATAACCCTCGCCCCTTGGGTGCGACAGAGCTCCTTCCCATACTCCATATCGGGAAATAACGTGAAGATCAATTACAACCATAGACGTCTGAGTGACGTCTTCTTTCTCCCATAGCACATCCACTCTTTTGCAGAGTCGGGTTATTAGAGATGGGTGAGGGAGTCCCGATATGACGTTGCTCTAGATGGCCTTCTTAATTGACTCCTGGATAAGAAACCCGACATCAACTTTTAACCCCATGATAATTGCATAGAACAGAACCGCCTTTTCTCTTATTACATCGTTCAGGTGGCGTGTTGGCATGATATTTGAGCAAATGAAGGAGTATCAAGCCTTACTGTAATGACTTAAATCCTGTTGGGGGAAAGAAGTCTTTTCACCATGGAATTCGTTGGTTTTCTAGACGGTCCCAGGCTTGCAGAGCTTCATTATCATCTCACCTGTATTGTAACTCTGCAGCCCGGCCACCAGGTAGTCGTGACCCTCATAGTTTGGAGTCCCATACACCTGGTTGATGGCATGACTATTAAAAGGGATCAGCTTACCCCGAACTAGCACCATTGAAGGGCCATCAGCACTAGCATTTGCATAGAATTCCTTTACCACCGAAATTATTGCAGACTCAGGCGGCTTGATGAAGTGAATCCATTTTATAGCCACAATCATGGCCATCATATCGTCATCCGTCTTGTCATCTGGCCTTAGCCCCCTTTTAGGCACCAAACTCTGCTTCGATAAATTTTGGGTGTAGCGTTTCTATGCTTCCTCACTTATAAATTTTGAAGCATCGCATCTGGAAAGAGCTCTGGGTGTCGGTGAAGGGGGACCTATGTTAGTGCGAGGATGCTTTGAACCCATTACACTTGAAATAGCTAAAATCCAAGGACACAAAAATCCAACACAGAAATACCCCAAACCCTTGCTTTCTCTACCAGTTCCCACACCCCATGAATAACAATAGAAGAAACCCAATAGTGTTTTTCAGTTAACAGAAATTGCTTACCTCTGGTTCAGCCTTTAAAGAGCTAGGGGAATAAAGAGAAAAGAAACGACCAAGAGAAAAGGATAAGGCATGACTGTTGAGCTTGCTTGAGAGTACGTGTTGCGACAAATTTGGAGTTGGGAATGTATCTACTGAGAGAATTGGGAGAAGGGGGATGTACTTGCTGAGAGTAATTAGGAGAATGGACTGTATGTGAGCTGAGAGAAAAGAGGGAAATCGCTGAAAATGATCTGAAAAACCCAGTTTAAAATCAAAATCTCGCTAGTGGCGCTGCGGCTCGATACTTGGCGCTGCAACGTGATCTTAGATCTAAGTTAGCATTGCAGCGCGACTATTAGTGTAAGACTCGGCGCTGGAGTGCGAGTTTGCAGTGTGTCTCAACTCAACTTGGCGCTGCAGCGCGATAGATAGCTCAGTGGATGGCGCCATGGTGCAACATTGCAGTATGCCCCAACTTGATTCGACACTACAGCGTGAAAGGTATTGCAAAGGATGGCGCGAAATATTGCGTTGCGGCTCGAGGCATGGTGTTGCTGCACGAGAAGTGGGCATAGAGTGCGGCGCTGTGATGCGCGAAAGGCAATATTAAGGTCGGCGTTGCAGTGCGACTTCTGCACTTTAGATAATTGGCTAATTTCTTGCACAGGCTAAATCCTAGATCAGTGAACAACATAAAAATAGAACTGAAAAAGCTGTAATAACACATTCTAACTAATATAACCTTTTAACCACAGACTACTAATATACTAAGATGCACTATACAAAAACTAGCAATTATACTAAGTAACAGGGAAATACAAAGTGAAAACAAGTATAACTAAAGAAATCAAAATGAATGAAAATAAAAAGGATATTTTTAATACTGAGATGGGGTTGCCTCCCCACCAAACACTTGATTTAGAATCGTCGGCTTGACTTTTACCCCGCCATACACCGGGTCTCCTAAGGTGGTGAAGGTGTTTTGTCGGTCTACCACGCCACCCCAATAATGTTTCAAGCACTGTCCATTTATTTTAAAGGTTTTGTCTGAGTGAGGGTCTTCAACCATAATAGCCCTATAAGGATCCACCTTAGCAATTGTGAACTGCCCCGACCATCGAAACTTCAACTTCCCACGGAATACTTTCAGTCAAGAGTTGAAAACAAGCACCTTCTGACCCTGTTCAAAATTTTGTTCAATGATTTTCTTGTCGTGCCACCTCTTTGTTTTTTCCTTATACAACTTAGCATTATCATACGTTTGTAGACGAAACTCGTCCAATTCATTTAATTGTAAAAGTTTTTGTTCACCAGCTGCATTCAAATCAAAATTGAGCTTTTGGATAGCCCAATATACGTTGTGCTCCAACTCCACAGGTATATGGCAAGCCTTGCCATAAACAAGCCTATACGGAGACATTTTGATAGGCATTTTATATGCAGTACGGTACGCCCACAAGGCATCATCATGCTTCTTGGACCAATCCTTCCGATTCAGGTTAACAATCTTCTCCAAGATGTGTTTAACCTCTTGATTGGATATCTCCGCTTGGGCACTTGTCTGTGGATGATAAGTAGTGGCTATTTTGTGGGTCACCCCATACTTAGCGAGAAGGGCTTTGAAATATTTGTTGCAAAAATATGACCCTTCATCACTGATTATTGCTTGAGGAGTGCCGAAACGAGTGAAAATATTTTTCTTTAAGAAATTAAGCACCACCTTAGCATCATTAGTAGGCAAGGTGACTACTTCTACCCATTTGGAGACATAATCAACCGCAGCAAGAATATAAAGATTGTTATAGGAAGATGGAAATGGACCCATGAAATCAATACCCCAGACATCAAATAATTCTACTTCAAGGATATTCTGTGGTAATTCATGCCTTTTTGAGATGGTTCCTACCCTTTGGCATCTATTGCAGTGCGATATATATATGTGCGCATCTTTGAATAGGGTAGGCCAATAAAACCCAAATTGGAGTACTTTAGCAGCAGTTCTTTGGCCCCCAAAATGTCCTCCATAATTTGAGGAACGACAATGATGGAGCACACCTTCGATTTCTCCTCTAGCAAACATCTTCGCAGAATCTGATCTGAACACTGCTTGAAGAAGAAGGGCTCATCCCATAAATATTGTTTTGCATCATTTAGAAATTTCTTCCTCTGTTGATAGTCATGTTGGGAGGAAGCACTTGACAAGCGACAAAAGTAGCAAAGTCCGCATACTAAGGGGCTTTTCTTTGGACAACAAAGTGCTGTTCATCTGGGAAGAAATCATTTATGTCTTTTTCTGCATCTCCCAAATGAGGATGGTTTTCTAACCAGGACAAGTGATCCTCTACCTAGTTTTCAGTACCCTTTTTTATCGTGGATCTCTAGATTGAACTCTTAGAGAAGAAGGACCCACCTTATCAACCTCGACTTTGCACCTTTCTTTTCTATCATATATTTGATGGCTGAGTGGTTGGTGTACATGATCACTTTGGTTCCAATAGGATAGGAACGGAACTTCGTAAAAGCATAGACCACTGCCAGTAGTTCTTTCTCAGTTGTTGTGTAATTTAGCTGAGAATCAGTTAATGTTTGGCTGGCGTAGTAGATCGTGTGGAACACTTTGTCCCTTATCTGGCCTAACACTGCCCCAATTATAAAATCACTAGTGTTGCACATAAGCTCAAATGGTAAAGTCCAGTCAGGAGCTACCACAATAGGGGCCGAAATGAGTCTTTCCTTCAATAGTTCAAATGCTCTGAGGCAGGCTTCATCAAACTGAAAAGGCATATCCTTTTCCAATAATGTAAAGAGAAGTTTTGTTATTTTTGAGAAGTCCTGGATAAACCGCCTGTAGAATCCTACATGCCCAAGAAAACGAGGCGGTGTTAGATTATTGATGACATCAATTTTTGCTTTGTCTACCTCAATACCACAAACAGATACTCTGTGGCCCAGAATATTTCCCTCTTTAACCATGAAGTGGCACTTCTCCCAATTTAATACAAGATTTATGTTAACACATCTTTTGAGAACAACAGTCAAATTTGCCAGATAGTTATCAAATGAGCTCCCGAATACAGAAAAATCATCCATGAAGACCTCGAGGGTCTTTTCAACCATATCTAAGAAAATGGACATCATGCAATGCTGGAATGTTACAGAAGCGTTACACAGCCCAAAAGACATTTTCTGAAAAGGAAAGGTCCCATATGGGCATGTGAAAGTTGTTTTCTTCTGATCTTCAGGAGCAATAGAAATATGATTATATCCAGAATAACCATCAAGTAGACAATAAAATTCATGCCCATCAAGTCTATCGAGCATCTGATCAATAAATGGTAAAGGGAAATGATCCTTACAGACAAACTTGTTCAACTTTCTGTAGTTCATACATACCCTCCATCCAATCACCATTCTGGTTGGAATTAGCTCGTTATTCTCATTGGGTACTACCATCATGCCACCCTTTTTTGGAACATACTGAATGGGACTGACCCAAGGACTGTTTGAGATGGAGTAGATAATGCCCGCATCTAGCAACTTGATAATTTCCTTTCAGACCACCTCTTTAATTATGGGGTTCAACCGCCTCTAATGTTCAATGGTCGGCTTAGATCCTTCCTAAAGTAGGATTTTGTGCATGCATAGAGATGGACTGATCCCTTTAATATCAGCAATTGACCAACCCAGGGTCGTTTAATACTGTTTGAGCACTAGCAGTAGCTTCTCTTCCTGACATTTATCTAAAGATGCAGATATGATAACATGCAAAGTGGATAATTCCCCTAAATATGCATACCTCAGATGATTGGGCATGGGATTTAAATCGAGGACATGAGGTTCTATGATTGATTGTTGGGCCTTTGAAGTGGATGCTTCTTGATCATTCAGAGACTCAAACTGTCTTTGGAAGTGTTTAGATCTCTGGGGTGCATCCAGCCACTTGGTATATTCAACATGAGTGGGCTCTTCTATAGTACTTGCACCTATCACTGTATCTTCTAAAGGGTCTATCATGCATGTTTTTGAGAATACTTCCCTCACTGTATTATCGATCACTTTAATCTGAAAGCAATCTTCAGGAGTATTCAAATATTTCATTGACCTGAACACATTAAAGGTTACTTCCTGATCCCGTACTCTCATAGTCAGCTCCCCTTTCTACACATCTATAAGGGTCCTCCCAGTTGCTAAGAATGGTCTGCCCAGTATTATCAAGACCTCCCTGTCTTCCTTGAAATCAAGGACAATAAAGTCTGCTGGGAAGATGAACTTTTCTACCTTGACAAGCACATCCTCTACTATACCCTTTGGGTAAGTAAGAGATCTATCCGCCAATTATAAGGTAACACTTATGGGTTTGGCTTCATTTAGTCCCAGCTTCTTATATATTGACAGGGGCATTAAATTTATACTAGCCCCCAAATCACACAAGGCCTTGCCAATGAATTGATCCCCAATAGTGCATGGAATTATGAAACTTCCAGGATCTTTTAGTTTCGGCGGAAGCTTGTTCTGTAAGATGGCACTGCATTCCTCTATCAGAGCTACTATTTTATAATCCCCCATTTTCCTCTTCTTAGACAATATGTCTTTCTTGATTTTGACATAGCTCTGCATTTGCTTCAACACCTCTGCAAACAGAATGTTTATGTGAAGCTTCTTAAACACTTCTACGAACTTAGAAAACTGCTTATCAAGCTTTTGTTTCTGTAGCCAGTTCAATCACTGTAGGAGTTGGTGTTGTAGGATCATCTTGAGCATTTTCCTCACCCCCAGACTTATCTTCACTCTGGTCCAAAATAGGTTCCTCTACAGTCACTTCCTTGCACTATAGAATTCCCTCCACCAATTTCATTTATAGTCCTCCCACTCCGGAGTGTAACTGCTTTGCATTGTTCCTTGCCATCCCATTTTGAGTTGACATCAGTGTCACTCGGTAATGTGCCTTGAGGATGACTGCTTAAAGTAGAGGCCAACTGTCCCATTTGGACTCCAAGGTTCCAGATGGAAGCTTCTTGATTATTGCTCTTTGTTTCATTTTGGGCAATATATTGTGATAGGAGATCTTCCAAACTAGGTTTTCTTTCCTGTTGAGGTGGTGGTTGGTAAGAACTCTGTGTTGGTGGGTGGTACTAATGTTGAGCTTGGAAACCCAGAGGGTTTGACAAATTAAGCCTGGTGGTCAAAGGTTGTGCTTGATTGCTATTGGTGTTGCTCCAAGAGAAGTTTGAATGATTCCTCAAGCCCAGATGGTAATGAGTGGGGAGATTTTCATTTTGCTGCCGCCCATAGTTGGAAACAAATTGAACTGACTCAGGGCTTATGGTGCACTGATTAGTTGGGTGGCTCCCATGACACAATTCACACGGCACTACGACACTCTGAACATTCTGCAATATTTGCACTCCCATAGTGTCGAGCCTTTTTGTTAGCGCTGCAACCTGAGCCACTAATGCTATGACTGAGTCAACCTCGTATACCTCTGCTGCTCTTCTAGGGGCCTACCTATCATTTGGCCATTGATAATTATTGGCTGCCATTGTTTCCACCAATTCATACCCCTCTACGTGATGCTTAGACATGAATGTCCCTCCAAAAGAGGCATCTATACTTGAAGGAGTAGATCCGAATAACCCATTATAAAATGTCTGGATGGGGAGCCATTCTAGCAGTCCATGGTGGGGGCATTTTCTCAGAAGATCCTTGAATCGCTCCCATAAGTCTTACAAAGACTCTGATTTAAATTGGATAAAGGAGGTTATGTCGTGCCTGAGCCTTGCGATTTTAGCGGGCGGGAAAAACATCGCCATGAACTTCTAAGCCAAGTCATCCCATGTGGTGATGGAGCCTGATGGGAATGAATGTAGCTAGCTCTTGGCCTTGTCCCTCGAGGTGAATGAAAACAATCGGAGTCTGATGGAATCATCAGACACTCTGTTGCACTTAAACATATTACAGATCTCTAAGAAGTTTATCAAGTGATCACTGGGGTCATCATTTGGTAATCCCCCAAACTGAATATTGGATCACATTTGGATGGTGCCCGACTTGATCTCAAAATTGTTTGCTTGGATTGCGGGCTTGAGAATGCTCGCTTATAAATCTGCGATATGAGGCATAGCATACTCCCTTAAAGATTTTTGAAGTTCCTCAGCCATTATAATAGGAGTAGGTATGTCTTGAGATTATTCTCTCTACAGTCGTCTATACGTTCTATCAACCTCGGGATCGAGAGATATTATATTTTGACCCCTTCGAGGTGGCATAAACAGTAGAGATTACCTGAAAGAAAAATTAAACAGATATATCAGTTTAAATTAATATCGTTTGGCTTAGTTTTAATATTGATAAACAAATAATACTAAGTCCCCAGCAGCGGCGCCAAAAACTTGTTGACCGATTTTGTAATCGATAAAACATGCGCAAGCATACGTGGTCCACAAGTAATATAAGATAAGTGGAGTGTTGTACCCATGAGGACGAAGTCTTAAGTGTTAGTCAAATACTAAGGTAAGTTCTATATTTTCTTATCTAAACAAGTAAAATGAGATGGCGTGTTAAGCCATTTGATTAAAAAAGTAGAAATAAGAGAAGTAGTTGTACTGGGAAGTCAAGTTAGGATTATAATTCCCCTAATGCGTCGCCTAATCTCCCCGCTCTCCACAATACGAACGAATAAAGGAATGGTCAATCGAGAACAATAACTATACATAAGCTTCTGTCGAAGGTCAAATGCACATCCCTAACTAGATGACTCACAATATTTCTATTGGTGAGAATAACTAGACTAGAGTCATTAAACTTAGTCTCAAGGCTACACAAGGTAAATAGAGATATATATATATATATATCCTATTAAGCAGTTTATGCACACATTCCCATAGGCATGGTCATAACAGGTGTTGTTGTATTTGAAGGTTAGATATTAATATCCATTTTTTAATATCCATTAATATCAATACCAATTTCTCTGTCAAGCAATCAGTCAATAAGCAAGAAATACACCAACCCATTCCAAAATGATTCATTAATATAAATAGGAGGTAAAGTTAATTAAGCTAAATAATAGGTTATATTGCAATCCTAAAAATGGAATTAGTTCATCACCATGGTATTAATACCCATTTTTAAAACATTCAACATGCTCATTAATACATAAATAAATAAAAGATTTGGAATAAGAAAACTCCTGTTATAAAGTTTTTTATCTCCAACTCTTCTCTTCTCCGTGTAGATTCTGAGCTGTGTAGGACGCAATCAAATTTTCTTCCTTAAAGCACAACTTCTCAAAATGACCCTTATGCCCCTTTCAACTGGAAATGACCTAATGAGCCTTGCAACACAAAGATTAAAAATAATAGCAGATATATATATATATATATATATATATATATATATTTATATAAGCTAAAAAATAACAGTAAACAGGCAACATCTTAAGCCACAAAGGATCTGATTCGCGGATAAAAATCCCACTCATCAGTCATAGGTTGGTATCAAAGCTGTAGGTTATAAACATTAGGAATGTGAAAACCTAGGTTATTTCCTTAAAAGAAAACTCTTATAGAGTATGTTAGGAGATGGATTATGGAAATTCATCGACTATGTGTTATACTTAATAAAATATCATTTCATTTTACCGATGAATGTATTTTATTATAGTACTGATGTTGTGTCCTTGTTTTATTATAGGATGCCTGGAGATAGTCAGGGGAGTTATTTGGTAGATCAGGAGGACATTGTACTAGAGCTGATAGTGGATACCTCATAGGATGAGATGATAGGTGACTTGCTAGCGAAGAACTATGAGATGGAGTAGAGGATTTTACAACTAGAGGAGCAGAATATGACACAACAGTATATGGAGCAGTAATATAAGGATGTTGCTTATCAGGCATAGATCGAGTTATCAGAGGTGCGAGTGCAACTGGAGTAGGAGAAGGCAAAGTTTGGAGTACTGAGTGTAGAGAATCAGGCAATGCAGATTGAGTTCGATCTAGAGATTGCAGATAAGATACGTGTGGATGATGCATTTTATAAGTAAAAAAAGTGGGTGAACCATTTAGAGACAGCACTGCAGGCCATAGAGGTCAGGGTCGAGATCTTGGGGCTGGCTCTTGACTCAATGTATGAGTGCCAGCACAGTGGGACTACAAGGCCGTGTATCGAGATAGGGGAGTCGAGCTGATCAGTTCGATGTCGAGTTATGGAGGGATTGTTTCCCCAGGAGCCTGTTCAGGTGACCCAGCAAGGCCACCAATGATGTTATGCTATGTACTAGTTATAGATAGATGCATTAGTACCCCTTTTATTTAGTAGGGTTTTATGTTGATGTAAACCTCAACAGGTGTGAGGTAGTAGGTAGTTTTGTGGTATCCCCATTTATGTATGTATGGGAGTATCATTTTAAGTAGATCACATCTTTTGTGTCTAAAATAGGATAGTAACATTTATAGTAATATTCCAGGTATAAAAGTGTAAGACTCAAAGATTTGGTATATGAATATAAATGCAGTATTATGTTATATGTTCTTAGATAATTAAGATAGCAAGTTTTCTATCTGATAAGATGTTTAATTTAGCAAACTGAATTGGTAATTTAGCAAACTAAATAGGTATACATCACCTATTCTGAGTTGTCAATACATGGTACAGAAACAACTACAACTTTATTATTACAACAGTAAAACTGTGAGTTTGAATACAAATATTATCTTCTAGACAATATCTATACTCAAATAAATCCTCATCACATTTATTGATACATTATTTTACAAAATGGTGAGGACTACTAAACAATTCTTTCTAAAACCTTCATTCCATACCTCCCACTTTACGTACTCGCTATATTCTCGCCTCCTAAGAAGAAAAATGGAACAAAAAGGAAAAGGGTGAGCTCAACTAGCCCAGTAAAGAATATTATGACTAAGATAATATACAACAAATTACCGTTAGTCTTCAACAGGAAAAAATCTAATAGAATACAATAGACAACAAATTTTAAATCAATATTCGCAGCGGAAATAATAATTCATTAGAAGAGTTAAGTAGAGAATGCAAACTACTATCTTCTATGTATGAATTTAAAAGTTCATCGCTCATCTTTTATCCCCGTAACATCAATCAATATACATCCGAATCAAATATTCATCTTTGCACTACAAAGCCAAAGATATTCATCGATTAGTCATGTTCATCTAAACACTGCTCATCTTTGCACTACTACCAAAGATATTCTTCAGAATCATTCATCTTTTGCACTACAAAACCAAAGATATTCAATAATATCATCATTTAAGACCGAGGATGATGAAAATATTTTTAAAGAAAACGAATCCAAGAAAACAAAATGACAAGGATTAAGGATTAAGGATTCGTACTTTGTTTTATCCATGTCCAAAAATACCTCAAAAATAATCATAGTGGTGTAAAATTCAAGAATGATCAAAACATGGATACAATCAAAGCTAGTATCCGTAGATATTTTGACAAAAAAGAAGAAATTTTATTTTTTGTGAATAGTCAGATATCGTGAATAGTCTCAGATACGTGAATAGTAACTCACACCAAAAGATAGAAATTTCCCAAAAAACATCTTCACGCTTCATGAATAGTACTCGTGAATAGTAACTCGTGAATAGTAACTCATGAATAGTAACTCGTGAATAGTAACTCGTGAATAGTAACTCATGAATAGTAACCCCGACATGGAAAAGTTCCAAATTTGATAAAAAGTTTCAACCAATATTTCAGCATAATGATATTGAAGAAATAATATCATTTGAGAAGAAAATAACATCCCTTACCTCGAAAGATTAAGACTTCTAATTTGAATAATCTACGGTATAGTCTTTGAAGGAACTCACACCGCCTAACAATACTCAAAGTATACTCAAAATACTCACAAGAATACGCTCGATAATATAGAGAAAGAAAACTTCAGTTTCTGATGTGATTTTCAATTCTAACCTAAGCACCCTATTTATAGGAAATTGCTTAGAACACCAAAGCAGAAAATTTAATAAATTAATAATATAATTATATAAATTTCCTACGCATACCTAGAATCTAATTTCAGCCATCAAACACATGCCACATTCTAGAAAAAGTAAGAAAAAATGTTTTTCTAATTTAAAATAATTTAAACTTCCAAAAATCAATTATTTCGGAGCTTCGGAACTTCAATAATTCATAATAAATAGCCCTTTCATCAGAAAATTCGAATCTTGCGTGTTTTTATAGGAAATTTAATTCTCTACAACTTTGCGTAAGAAAGTTTTTCCAAATTCAAATAGAAATTGACCAAATCCACAAACTGGACGATTTTACAAGCTATAATCAATTTCAAATCAATAAATGGGGTCCAATTTACATGTTTAACATGTTTTAAATATTTATTGCAACAAAAATACTCTTCCTCCTTGTATACTCATATATCCCACATTCGTTGTAAAAATATCACCATTATTATATTATTAAAATATAATAATACCTTTAAATGAATTATCTTATCGTAAAAGATAAAATTTTAATTTTCAACAATTGTCACATTAAAATTTTCTCCATCTATATCCACATAAAATCAATATTTTCCTCATCATATGAATCAATAATTAATTATTCACAAATAATATTACAGATTCACAATATTGACAATCGTGCGCTTCACAGGAAAGAGGGGCTCCCCTATAAGAATTTCTCCTTCATCATGCGCAAGCAATTAGGTGACCAAACCTCTCCTTAGATGTAACTTTCTAGACATTGCCAATAATGTTATCTAATAATATTATTCAGATAATATGAATTATTGCTTCGATAATGAAAAATACCGTGTAATGACAATTATCAAACAACAAAGAATATAAAATATCAACGCAAAGAAATATTAGATCAATAAAATAAAATATTGATCAAGAATTACTCAGAACCATTATTGAGTAGTGCCTTCTTACGTAAGAATCAATAATTGGTGCAATACCGCAATACTCTCGTGTTTTTTAACCAATCGAGGATTTTAACAAGATAATCTGTGAATAACTACTGCCGTTATTTTTAAACAACTTATATTTGTCGTTTTCTTCATCCAATCGCTTTCAGTTATGGGGCCCACACATGGTCATTTTACCGTCGCATTTAATATTCCTCGACAAATCTGAATATTCCACGACCAAACGAATATTCCTCGACAACAATGAATATTTTATAACCACTTCATTATTTTGAAATATTTACGTATTTTACCCCTAACTATCCACATTAATCAAATCAACCCTTACTATTTCAAAATAATAAATAGAAAAATTAAATTTCATTAATAATAAGTTTGGGTCTTACAACCTCCCTCCTTATGAAATTTCATCCTCGAAATTGACGTCGTACTGGTGTTTCAAAAGGTGAGGATACCTCGCTTTCATTTCCGCTTTCCAATTCCTGTGTCATTTCCTCTATAGCATGATTCCTCCACAAAACTTTAACTTGTGGTATGACCTTTCATACAGTAGGGACATGCTCCTTCCTATCCAAAATCTTGACAGTACCTCCTCATACGTTAAGTCTTCTATTATCTCATCCTGGTTCTAACTCTATAACGTGGTTCGTGTCTTTCACATATTTACTGAAGTATGAGATATGTTAAACACATTATGAACACGAGACATACTTTGAGGTAACGCGAGTCTATAGGCTACATTTCCTACTCGGTCAAGAATTTGAAATGGACCAATAAATCGTGGATTGAGCTTTCCTCTCTTCCCAAATCTTGTAACTCCCTTCCATGGAGCAACTTGCAATAATACACGATCCCCACACTAAATTCCACGTCCTTTCGATGAAGATCCGCATAACTCTTTTGTCGATCTTGTGCCGCTTTATATCGCTTGTCGAATCATTTGGATCTTTTCCGTAATCATACGTACTCAACTCGGGTCCCAACAAAGGTTGTTTCACCCACCTCGTCCCAACATACTGGAGAGCGACACTTTCGTCCATATAATGCTTCAAATGGAGCTACACCTATACTTGCCTGATAACTGTTGTTGTAGGAGAATTCCACCAATGGTAAATACTTATCCCAACCGCCTCTTGAAGTCTAGGACACGTAGTCTTAATAAATCTTCAAGAGTTTGAATTGTCCTTTCGATTGTCCGTCTGCTTTGAGGATGGTATGCGAATCAATCGTAAATCCGTGCCCATAGCTTTTTGCAAGCTAACCCAAAATCTTGAAGTGAATCTTGGGTCACGATCCAAACTATGGATACAGGCATGCCATGCAACCTTACAATCTCATTCACGTCATATACTAGCAAGACGTTCAAGTGAATAAGTCTCCGTGATCGGCAAGAAAAATGAGCGACTTGGTTAATCTATCAACAATAACCCAAATAACATTGATGCCCTAAGAAACCGTAGGAAGACCCGTAACAAAATCCATGGTAATGTGTTCCCACTTCCATTTCGAATCTCAAGTGGTTGCAACGGACCCTTAGGTACTAGATGCTCCGCCTTTACACGTTGACAAGTTAAACACATCGAGATAAACTTTGCAATCTCTCTCTTTATATTGTTCCACCAAAATGTATGTCAAGATCACGATACATTTTGGTACTTCCGAGATGGATTGCAAATGGTGTATTGTGTGCCTCCATCATAATCTTGTACTTCAAATCGAGTCATTAGGAACACAAAGTCTAGAGTGGACTCAAGTATTCCTTCTTCATCAATTCTCGCTTCCTAATAGCTCCTTCTTGTACTTTCTTCTTCTTCATACGATCGCCTCCTGGGTGCATGGCTTGAGCAACCTTAACTTTTTCTATTAAAGTTGGCTCTATACGTATACTTGACATCATCATGCACTTGTTCCTCGCATATGATCTTCTACTCAACGTCACCTACCACGCTCGCTTTTCAAGGATGGTATTGAATAGTGTGGTCGTAGTCTTTCAATAGCTCGAGCCAACGTCATTGCTTGCATGTTGAGTTCTTTTTGAGTGAAGAAATATTTAAGGCTTTTATGGTCCTAATATATCTCCACTTTCTCCCCATATAGATAGTGCCTCCATATCTTTAAGCGCATAAAACGATCGCCGCTAACTCTAGATCATGAGTAGGATAATTCCTCTCATACTCTTTAAGTTGTCGCGAGGCATAGGCTATGACTTTCCCACGCTGCATGAGAACACATCCTAACCCTTTGCCTCAAGCATCATTTGAGATAACAAATCCATCCGAACCAGATGGTATTGTTAGAACAGTCTTAAAATGAGTCTCCTCTTGAGCTCTTGAAACTCTTCTCGCATTCTTCGCTCCAAACGAATTTTATATCTTTCCGAAGTTAATGAGTTAATGGAGTAGCGATTTGAGAAAACCTTTCACGAATCTCCGATAATAACCAAATTAAGCCCAAAAAGCTACGTGACTTGATCCACCGACTTCTATTGCTCTCCTAACTTTGTATTGCTTCAATCTTCGCCAGATCAACAGATACTCCATGTTTCGACACCACGTGCCCAAGGAATGCTACTTCCTCAAGCCGAACTCGCATTTCTTCAATTTGGCATATAGTTTATTTTCACGAAGCCTTTGGAGTACCAAATTTCAAATGGTGCTCATGATCTTCACGACTTTTGGAATATATAAGGATGTCATCAATAAAGACAACAACAAACCGATCCAAATATTCCTTGAATACTCGGTTCATCATATCCATGAAAGTCATAGGAGCATTAGTCAATCCAAGACATGACTAAGAATTCATAATGCCCGTCATCGAGTTCTAAAGGCGCCTTTGGAATATCCTCGCCTAATCTTCACCGATGATATCCAGAATCGAAGATCAATTTTTGAAAAGAATTGTGCCCTTGCAACCGGGTCAAACAAGTCATCAATACGAGGTAGAGGATACCTATTCTTGATGGTGACATGGTTCAATTCCGATAGTCAATATAAAGTCGCATACTCCCGCCTTTCTTCTTTACAAATAAAAGCAGAGCACCCCAAGGAGATGTACTAGGGGCGAATGAAACCGATGTCCAACAATTCCTCAGAGTTGGACCTTTAACTCCTCAAGTTCAATAGGAGCCATTCGATATGGGGTTTTAGAAATGGGCTTTGTACCGTGTTCAAGATCAATAAAGAATTCAACTTCACATTCTGGGGTAGACCGGAAGTTCTTCTGAAATACGTCGGAAAGTCAATAACAACAGAATATTATTCAAATTTGACGTGTCTTTATTCAAATCCATAACATGGGCTAAGAAAGCTTGTCATCCGTTTTTCAATAAACGAATAGCTTTATGATTAGATATGACATGGTGATTGATTTTAATGGTTTAGTTGCTTGAATTAGCATAACAGTGGTTAGGAATATGAAAACTAACAACCTTACTTAAAAACAATCAATTTTGCATGATGAGTAGTTAACCAATCAATGCCTAAAATCACATCAAAAGCAAGTATCTTTAAAGAGATAAGGTCAACAGTAAGGTGATGGTGCCAACTTGAATCAAACAAGATTTATAAATAGTGGATGTGATGAAAGTTTCTCCTAACGGAGTTTCCACAGATAGGTCAAAGTCTAATTTCTCCTAATCAAGTTTAAACGTTGAGCACATGCAGGAGAGATAAATGAATGGGTAGCACCCAGATCAAGTAAGGTATAAACTTCGCAAGAATTTATAAATAGCTTACCCGTGATCACCTCATTTGGGTTCCTCGCATTATGACCGATCACAACAACAAACGCTCTTCCCTAATCGTTGACTTTGACTTTTTCCGGGATGATCTTTTGAGTCACCGTCCCCCATTGAACTAGGTTTCGCTCATCGTATAATCTCGAGCGATATGTCCTTCCTTTCCACAATTATAGCATACCTTGAACTATTGTGGGCGCTTTGACCGATATGTCCCTCTTTTTCGCATTTGTAACATATGATCGGGTGGTCGTTCTCCTCCCTTAGAACCGATTCTTTCTTGGCATTATCGTCTTCACATGGTCATTGTTAAATCTCCTCTTTTAAAATCTCCTCCCCGACTCGCTTCTTCTATTTTTATGGCCATGATTACCACCGTAGTGGTTACCATTTTTGTCCGTCTGCTTTTTTTTCGCTAGTTATCATTATTACGTTGATCGCTATCTCCGGTACGATCCTCGTTGTGGTCCCTCAATTGACCGTACTTTCGTTATCTCGCTCTAATAATTGAGCCCATTTATAACATCTGAATAGAGAGAAAATTTATGAGAAATGAGATATTGACGTATCTTGGGTTACAAACCTCTAAGAAACATCCGTGTCATCGTTCCTCATTCTCCACCAAATGAGGTGCAAACTGGATAACTCTGCAAACTTTGCCTCGTCTTCGAGACACCGCCATGTTGTTCTGCTCCGCCTAATAAACTCCACTTCCTTCATATAGACGAACACTTTCGGAAAGTATTTGTCATTAAATAGTTCTCAAACGCCTCTCTCAAGATATCTTTGAAAAGTTTGGATGGAGTACGCTTCACGACTCCCACCAAAGAGTCCGCTTTCGCCACGGAACATAAAGGTGGCGAATGGAACCTTCTGTTCCTCCGTGCATCCCAAGACATCGAATATCTTGGTAATTTGCTTGACCCATGTTTCCGCCGTGATCGGATCTCGCTTTCCCATAAATTCGGTGGTCCCAACTCTTTGAACTTGCTGGTTGTGACAACCCGTGAAATGCTATCATTTCCTCCTGTATTTTGAACACGAGTCTCCTCGTCGATTTTGCATGAACTGCAAAAAGCTTCTAAACATCCCCTCGCTTCATCATCTCGCTCGGTGGTGTTGTTCACGGGAGGAACATTGCCACTGTTGTACGTTCTCCTCGTTAGTGGTGAGTACATGCGTCTCCACGCCTCTCATTTCCATTGTTAATATTCTTAGTCGACATTCTCAAATCGCCATAAAACAAGGGTTAATTAAGGAAATCAATATATCACATAATATCCTTATATACAGACCAACTAAAAAATAAGCTTAGGTAGGACACACAAGCGAAGGATTTACTCGTCTCTCCCCTCCTAGTTCTATTCCCCGATCTCCGCCAGAGATCATATCCCTAAGCTCTGATACCAACTGTGACGCCCCCAAAATAGGTATACATCACCTATTCTGAGTTGTCAATACATGGTATGTAAAACAACTACAACTTTATTATTACAACAAGAAAAGCGTGAGTTTGAATACAAATATTATCTTCTAGACAATATCTATACTCAAATAAATCCTCATCACATTTATTGATACATTATTTTACAAAATGGTGAGGACTACTAAACAATTCTTTCTAAAACCTTCATTCCATACCCCGACTGCATACTCGCTTATATTCTCGCCTCCTAAGAAGAAAAATGGAACAAAAAGGAAAAGGGTGAGCTCAACTAGCCCAAGAAAGAATATTATGACTAAGATAATATACAACAAATTACCGTTAGTCTTCAACAGGAAAAATCTAATAGAATACAATAGACAACAAATTTTAAATCAATATTCGCAATGAAATAATAATTCATTAGAAGAGTTAAGTAGAGAATGCAAACTACTATCTTCTATGTATGAATATAAAAAGTTCATCGTGTATCTTTTATCCTCAGAACATCAATCAATATACATCCGAATCAAATATTCATCTTTGCACTACAGTGCCAAAGATATTCATCGATTTATCATGTTCATCTAAACACTGCTTCATCTTTTGCACTACTACCAAAGATATTCTTGAGAATCATTCATCTTTGCACTACTGAGCCAAAGATATTCAATAATATCATCATTTAAGACCGAGGATGATGAAAATATTTTTAAAAAAAGCGAATCCAAAGGAAACAAAATGACAAGGATTAAGGATTAAGGATTCGTACTTTGTTTTATCCATGTCCAAAAATACCTCAAAAATAATCATAGTGGTGTAAAATTCAAGAATGATCAAAACATGGATACAATCAAAGCTAGTATCCAGAATAGATACTAGCTTTTATTCAGGCTATTCCGCTCAATCGCGTAGCACTTTTATTCTTTATTTGGCCTTTTTAGCTTGTGAGACCTCCTTTGCAACTCTAACTGGAGCGAGCCATAGGTATGGGACCCATGTAGGAGTGCCGTAGGTGTACCTACATGATGACTACAGAGCGATCGTCCATGGCTGGGGATTCGGGAGGTTCTTCTCCATTCTACCTCGTCGCTATCCCTAGGATTACCTCAGGGCATTTTCTGAGCGGTGGTTTCACCAGACTCAGTCACTTCATTTGCTGGACTGTGAGGTGATGATGACGCCGATGGATTGTCGGTTTATCACCGATATGGAGTTTGGAGGGGATCCGATGCCTTGCACG
The DNA here is from genome assembly GCA_020205615.1 of Panax quinquefolius. NCBI lineage: Eukaryota > Viridiplantae > Streptophyta > Magnoliopsida > Apiales > Araliaceae > Panax > Panax quinquefolius. The sequence continues at coordinate 116,391,601 of CM035156.1, read as the reverse complement.
ACGGATATCTCCCTTACTGCCGTCAGATCCTTGTTGGGAGTTCCGGCGGAGGCGCTCAAGGGAAGGACTGTTCGTACAGGTCCTTTGAGCGTAGATGCTATTAGCGGGCTATTGAGTGAGCCCATACCCGATGATGTGAGAGTCAGGGATCGCATTTTTTGACAATTTTTCCGGATGATAATTAGGGGCTGCTTCATAGTAGATAACTCTTCTACGGTGTCCTTCGCTTTGATCAGCACCACTCGACACGTGGACCGTATAGGAGAGTATGATTGGGGTTCCTACACCTTTGCCTACTTCTTCAGCGAAATACGCATGCGATCGCAGGGCTTGACTGAGGCGTGGTTAGGATTCTACCCATTTCTGCTGGTAAGTGTTTTTCTTGTCTTTTCCCATATATAGGTTAAGAGTGTTGACTGACAGCAGATGTTTGCCTTTGTGTTGGCAGTTTTGGGCCTATGAGAGGCTTCCTTGTTTGCGTCCTGTGAGCTTGTTAGGTTTAGACACCTATCCATGAGGACGGAGATGGCATCATTCCATACTGGCGGAGGTCCCTGTTGCTGAGGGTTTTACTCATTGTCGCCTATAGCTGGAGTGGTTGACAACCGATGTCATCACAAGGATTCTGTTAGATTTGTAATATTCATGAACGCAATCAAATTGCAAAAATAAGCGGAAACGTGTAAAAATCAGAGTTTAAAAATTTTACAAACCATATACCTGGATCACCCTTTATGCACAATTATTAATTAAACGAAAAGATGAAGGACAAGAATCATACCCTTGAAGATTCGAGCTTCCTCAGGTACAAGTTCACCTCCAATCCTTTTCGCGTTCAACTTGAATCCACCGGGTTTGGTTTCTTCTTTTGATCAACGTTAGCCACCCAAGTGTTTGGCCTCTAGAGGTGATCCACCAAGGAAGAAGAAGAATTCAAGAAGATGGGTGGTTGGCTAAACCCTAGTTTTTCTATCTCTATAGAAAAGGAGCGTACTCTCCAACAATTGGAATGACGTATTTTTGATATCTGATATAAGACTCCTCTTATAAAGATATCAAGTAACCCTATTACAATAAGGTATTATTTAATTAAACTCTTTTAATTAAATGGGCTCCCTAATCTTATTAGGGATAATTAATTAAACTCCTTTAATTAATTTTCTCTCATAATCCTATTAGGAATAAATGAGAGTACTTATATTAAATTAATTCCTAAACTCTTTTAGAAATTAAAATAATAATAATTGTAATAATATTAATAAGACTCCTCTTATTAATTTATATTTAATATTTCTAAAATATTAAATAATAAATATTAAGCTATTTAATTTATTCTATCACCATAGATTAAATTAAATATACATAACATATTATTACGATTATGCCATTAACTTCTTAAATAATTATTCTTCCTTTTATGGTGTGACCCTTTAGGTTATCCATATTAAACCTTGTGAATAAATCAATTAGAAACAATTCTAATCTTATTTAAATAAATAAATTAAATAATTAATTTATTTAAATGAATAATATTTATTCTACAATAGGGATAAGCCTCCTAGCGATCAACAACTTTCCGGATAATATAGATTTCAACATTAATCATAAAAGAACCTTTGAGTAAATAGTTACTGCACAATTCAATCCTTCCACCATACAATGTCCCAATTAAATATAAGACATGGAATTACTTGTCAAGTCTTAATTTATTTAATTATATGTATTTCGATCCTTAAATGCACAACACCAAATAATGCAAATTAGAAACTCCTTTCTAATTTCATTACGCCTTAACCAAGAGACTCTTTGGGTTCTCATTTATCGAATCACATAGGACATTTCTCTTCTTTTAATAGAAGTGGTAGATTCTTTATTGATCATACATTATCTCCATGTACAACTTATTATACCCAAGCATACCCTTTGATATACCCTAAGGGTCTTATGGAATATGTCAAAGTATAACTCATCATACACAAGATACTATGATGATCTCAAGTCCAAGGATCACTTGTACTACTATCACTACAAGAATTCCTATTGACAGGCAAGAAAAACTCCATTAGGTATTCCTTAGCGAGCCACGTTCAGTGAACTTATTCTCTAATAAGCACCAACATACTTGCTTTAGTGTCTCCACACAAATGATCATGAGATCAATCACCCTCATCCAATGAGCAAGCAACGTATGTACCAATCTATCCGGATTCACTAATCCCCAATTTAGTAATCCAATGATTGGGAACTATTTTAGTTTTAAGCTTTCTAAGAATTTAGATCTCATTAGAATGATCATCATCATTATTTTAAAAGCATTGCTTAAAACTATGGGTTTATCACATATTATAAAACAACATCATGTAGATAATTAAAAACCTTTAATAAATTAATACTTTTTATTAATAACTGAATAAGATTGTTACAAAGTATATGCTTTATCATCAAACATGATTGGCTTGTGTGCATACTACTTTCAATCTCCCATTTGCACTAAAGCCAATCGTCATGGTATCTCATACTCTTCTTCTCTAAGTGACGATTATCCTGCTGTTGGATAAGCTTTAGTTAATGGATATGTAATGTTGTTCATGAAAGTCCACTATCTCTATAGTGATTTCCCATCTTTCAATGATTCTAATAATCAAATGAAAGTGCCACAACACATGTTTAGATCCAAGATGAGACTTAGAACTATTCCTAGTTACAGAATGAACTTTTAATCCAAACAATCAACTTGCGCTTTCATTTATAGCTATATACTTTGTCTTTATCACTAAACCAAAGAACTCTTTCTTTGTTTGGAACCTTTCCAATTCAATTTGTACCCTTTGCTTCAAGATAACGCCTTTACCTTAAAGTGGATTTTTCGTCATCTTAGTGCATCTCGAAAAACTTGAGTCTCATTAAGCCCTCTAGTTTTAATTTAGACCCACCATGAATATGATCACATCCTTAGTGCTTGGGTTAAGCACTTTAAGATGTTTTTCAACGACTCATAGTGAACTTCTCCATAATATGACTGATCAACATCAGGTCTCGTACATTTCATTGCATACATGATTGTCACTCATGCGACCTCTCTTTTCAGGAGTCTGTGGGGACTATTAAGAGAGATACACTCCATAGCTCATCGACATGAGACATCTCTTGGAGTTTGGCATGCTAAACGACTTTAGCATCAAATGAATATACGTTCCTTGGGTTAAGTTGAGCATCCTTTTAAATCTATCTATATAGATTTCCATCCCCAATAATGATACTCTTCCCAAATCATTCATGGAGGATTGTTTAGACAACTTTATCTTTACTGATTGTAGCATTGGTATGTAATTCCTCATCCGTAGTATATCAACATATAATACTAGAAATTTTAGGATGCTCCCACTGACCCTTTTGTACACACTAGGTTCATTCTTATTTTTGATAAAATCAAACTCTTTTGATTGCCTCATCAAAACGAATGTTCCATATTTGAGAAACTTGCTTCAATCCATTTCTCCGAGTGTACTACAACACTTACCTCATCGTATGTAATCGGATCATCATCTTCTATGATGTGTACCTCATCATCATCATCTATGATGAATCCATACCTCCCGTGTATCTTCTGTACTATTCCGATTTACGATTCTAGGTTGTGGTATAATAGGTCTATCTACAGTTCCTCTTATTTGACTTATAGTATTTTGTGGTTCTTGAACTCTTCAAGATCTATTATCCTCCCACTAGCCCCTTTTAATGATAAACACCTTTATCTTAGAAGGCAGCGTGTTTCGTAACAAACACCTTTTGCTAAGTAGAAATATAGAACATATACCCTAAACTTACTTTAGGATGTCCCACAAATCTGTACATGTGAAATCTTGTCCCAAGCTTATCCTTCGAAACCTTTTCACATAAGTTGGACAACCCCTTATCTTAACATACTTAAGATTAGGAATCCTCCCTGTCCATAACTTTTATGGAGTCTTGGGGCTGGAATTTGAGGTTACCTTTTCGTAGATATGCAGCCATTTCTAGGACATGATCCTACAAGGATACTGGAATGTCGGTAAAATCATTTTGGACCATACCATGCTCAACAAGGTATGATTTTTCCTTTCAGATACATCAATCAATTATTACGTATCATGAAGTGTCCATTATGAGAAAAACCATTTGAGATGATCTAGAAACTTATTGCACAAGTATTTATTCCTTGATCTAATCAAAGAATCTTAATACTTTGCCAATTTGTTTCACTTCTGAATTCTTTAAACCTTTCAAGTAATTCACACTTGTATTTCAACAAATACATACATTCAACTCTTTGAATGATCATCTCCTTTTCTTATACTAGTTTGTTCAATTTACAAAATAATTTTTCACGTAAGTCAAGTATACAAAATCCATTAAGTAATCTTTCGGGTTATATACAAAACATTATTATTATAAATAGAACAACAATTGTTCTTAATTATAATACCAAAAATTTTATTGTCCAACAATAAAATGGAAATAATGTTTCTAACAAGAATTGGAATACAATAACAACTTATTGACTTAATAGATTTTCCCGTAGGCAGTGCTAAACTATAAGTTTCTATAGCTAATGCAGCAACCTTTACTTCATTTTCCACACATAGGATTACTTATCTTTGTTTAACTTTCTACTTCTGCTCGGTCCCTTCATAAATCTATATTTATGATAACCAAAGTCTGTATCCAATACCCAAGTAGAACCTTGACTTAAAGAAAAAATTATTTTAAATCATGAACAAATTTGTATTTGTAACTGAAACTTCATTAAGCTTCTTTGGTTAGCCACTGCAAGGTGCTTCTCGCAGTTTCTTTCCAGTGTCCAGGCTTATTGCAGTGGAAACAAACTTCTTTGCTATCCATATCAATTTTGTTCTTATTATCCTTTGTTTACGTCTTTCTGTATACCTTCTTTGAATTGTTCTTCTTTTCAGAAGATTCTTTGGCCCCTACTAGTAAGACATGGTCTTTCTTGGTTGGAAAGTGACTCTCAACATTTTTCAACATGTTAAGCAAATCAGCGAGGCTGATATCTAGCTTGTTCATATGAAAAATTCACAACAATTGTGAAAGGAGTCCGGGAGTGAGTGCAAGAACAAATCTTGGCTCAACTCTCCATCCATGAAAAACCAGTTGTCCTAATTGATCAATTAAATTGATTATGTTAAGAACTTTTGTCTGTACTATAGTGCCATTGGCCATTCTAGATCGGAAGAGCTCCTTAGATATCTGATATCTATCTATCCTACTTTCCTCAACATCAACTACTTGATGTGCAGGAATATAGTAGGAGCATCCATAGTTTCATCTTGTGACGTCTCGTTACTCATGGATGCTAGCTAGCATGATGCATTGAGCTAATCAGCATCATCTTGCCACTTTCTAAAAGTAGCAATCTCTTCCTCGAGGCATTGTGCTGCAACCATTGCGGGGGATAGGCGATATTAAGACATAAGATAGCTTTTCACTATGAGAACTATTCTTAAATTCCTTAACCAATCCGTTTAATTCGGTCTGGTTAATTTAGCATCTAATATGCTTCGCAGTGATAGTAATTTAGACATTGTAAAATTCTGTAAATGAATTTGTAATTAACAATATTTTAACATACATTCTTTTATTAATTACCAAAATAATTTAGGTCTTGTTTTAAATTGGTATCTCCCACTATTTTCTTCAAACTATATTACCCTCACTTATATAGTTTGGCAAAATCTAATTAAAGATTTGCTAGTGAGAATAAGGATCCCATTTCAAATGTATATAGCCTTGTGGTGACACAACAAACTATATATAAATAAATAGGTAGACAACTTTTGTCAATTACATCAACTATGCAACTCCTTTTCTTTTGCCTCTTAGATTATTTTGATCAAGTGGTGGCACATCCGAATCAAAATTATCCAAGTTAAGTCCGACCTAGCACTCCATATATTCAAAAAAGAAAAATATCATCCTTGTGGTGACACAACAAAACAATATTGTTTAATTTTCTTTATAAGCATCAAATGTGATAAATTAACATCTTAAATACTTAATACTTGCCTTGTGGTGACACAACAAACTCATATTAAATATTTAATACTCTATTAATTTTATCATGCTAGAAGGCGACGTTCGATATTCCAAATATCTTTGAACGTTTAGGACTTAATATAAAAATATGAGGGGTTTGTTATTAATTTGTCTCATCTTGTTTAGCGCGCATGCACATATATATATATAAAATACGCGTCATATTAATTTACATGCGAAGCATGTTTGCATAATATATAATATATATATAGTACAAGCATGCACATATAGAATACAATATTCTACCTGGATTGATTATGGACTTTTATTCTAGTTTGGTTCACTAGAGCCACCAAGTGAACCAAAAGGTCAAACCCTAAGGGTGCAAGAATTAATATTTAAATATAACTATTACATTTAAACCCGGGCTCCATTACAAACGGGTCTTCTTGCGCTCCTTGCTCCTTGATATCCAATTTTTCAAAATTAATTCTAACTATTCCTATTACAAAACTATTTAAAATAAATAGAAACCTTGATCAGCAGTCAAGGGGAAGTACATAGGAGAAAATAGAATTTACATTAACAAAAATTAAAGAAGACGAGGTACGCAGACCCCATTTAATAAAACTCATACATTCATGCATCCAACTAAAATAAAATCCAATCATATTGGTCAATAGTCCATAATCAATCTCATTTATTATCATACATATCACCATATGCATCAATACATAACATTCATCTGATGAATAATAAACATTCAATATATATATTGATATCATTTAATGGGTAAATTTAGATAGTATAAAATCTATTTTGAATCAAAATAAACTCCTTTATTTTAATCCAAATTTAAATCAAAATAAAACTATTTTATTTTAATTTATCCAATTTTGAATAAAATAAACTATTTTATTTTAATCAAAATCTTTAATCAAAATAAACTCCTTTATTTTAATTAATTATGGAATCCAATTCCATGTAAAAAAATATCCTTTATAAAAAAGGAAACACGGGTTCTCTTTTCCTATTCACAAATAAACTCCTTTATTTTGAATAATATGAAATCTTATTTCATATCTAAATAAACTCTTTTATTTAAGGAAATACGGATTCTCTTTCCTATTCACAAATAAACTCTTTTATTTTGAATAATATGAAATCTTATTTCATATCTAAATAAACTCCTTTATTTAAGGAAACATGGAATCCAATTCCAACTCTAATTAGTTAGCATGAAATTCAAATTTAAAATTAAAATAAATCTTTTTATTTTAAAATTAAAATAAACTTTTTATTTTAAGATTAAAATAAACTTTTATTTTAATTAAAATAATTAAGAATAATATTATATATATATATATATATATATTATATATATATCTAAGAATATAATATATTATATATATATATATATATATAATATGAGTGATCCTGCTCCTTTTTCTTGAAATCACGTGAATCATACTGTTTACTACCCAAGAATGAATCGGAGTACTAAAACATGGTTACTACCAAAATATATATAATCTGATTATATATTATTCTATGAATCAATCCTGGGCCACGTGATTAAGACACAGATAATCAGTTGGTAGTTCACGATTCGCGAAGCTCCTTGTTTTTTAAAAAAAAAGCAATTTTAGATTTCGCAATTTTTTTTTCATACAATAAAATTATGCCCAATTAAATTGTTCTAAACACATATCAATATACATATCAAATCAAACAATTAATAATTCGCATAAAGGTTTGGCTCTGATGCCAATGTTAGATTTGTAATATTCATAACGCAATCAAATTGCAAAAATAAGCGAAAACGTGTAAAAATCAGAGTTTAAAAATTTTACAAACCATATACTCGGATCACCCTTTATGCACAATTATTAATTAAACGAAAAGATGAAGGACAAGAATCATACCCTTGAAGATTCGAGCTTCCTCAGGTACAAGTTCACCTCCAATCCTTTTCGCGTTAAACTTGAATCCACCGGGTTAGGTTCCTTCTTTTGATCAACGTTAGCCACCCAAGTGTTTGGCCTCTAGAGGTGATCCGCCAAGGAAGAAGAAGAATTCAAGAAGATGGGTGGTTGGCTAAACCCTAGTTTTTCTATCTCTATAGAAAAAGAGCGTACTCTCCAACAATTAGAATGACGTATTTTTGATATCTGATATAAGACTTTCTCTATAAAGATATCAAGTAACCTATTACAATAAGGTATTATTATTTAATTAAACTCTTTTAATTAAATGGGCTCCCTAATCTTATTAGGGATAATTAATTAAACTCCTTTAATTAATTTTCCTCCTAATCCTATTAGGAATAAATGAGAGTACTTATATTAAATTAATTCCTAAACTCTTTTAGAAATTAAAATAATAATAATTGTAATAATATTAATAAGACTCCTTTCATTAATTTATATTTAATATTTCTAAAATATTAAATAATAAATATTAAGCTATTTAATTTATTCTATCACCATAGATTAAATTAAATATACATAACATAATATTACGATTATGCCATTAACTTCTTAAATAATTATTCTTCCTTTTATGGTGTGACCCTTTAGGTTCTCCATATTAAACCGATTGTGAATAAATCAATTAGAACAATTCTAATCTTATTTAAATAAATAAATTAAATAATTAATTTATTTAAATGAATAATATTTATTCTACAATAGGGATAAGCCTCCCTAGCGATCAACGACTTTCCAGATAATATAGATTTCAACATTAATCATAAAAGAACCTTTGAGTAAATAGTTACCGTACAATTCAATCCTTCCACCATACAATGTCCCAATTAAATATAAGACATGGAATTACTGTCAAGTCTTAATTTATTTAATTATATGTATTTCGATCCTTAAATGCACAACACCAAATAATGCAAATTAGAAACTCCTTTCTAATTTCATTCTGCCTTGGCCAAGGACTACCGGGTTGTCATTTATCGAATCACATAGGACATTTCTCTTCTTTAATAAAGTGGTAGATTCTTTATTGATCATACATTATCTCCATATACAACTTATTATACCCATGCATACCCTTTGATATACCCTAAGGGTCTTAAGGAATAAGTCAAAGAATAACTCATCATACACAAGATACTATGATGATCTCAAGTCAAAGGATCACTTGTGTACTACTATCACTACAGAATTCCTATTGACAGCAAATAAAACTCCATTAGGTATTCATTAGTGAGCCACGTTCGATTGAACTTATTCTCTAATAAGCACCTACATACTTGCTTTAGTGTCTCCACACAAATGATCATGAGATCAATCATCCTCATCCAATGAAAGCAAGCAACGTATGTACCAATCTATCCGGATTCACTAATCCCCAATTTAGTAATCCAATGATTGGGAACTATTTTAGTTTTAAGCTTTCTAAGAATTTAGATCTCATTAGAATGATCATCATCATTATTCTAAAAGCATTGCTTAAAACTATAGGTTTATCACATATTATAAAACAAAGATCACGTAGATAATTAAAAGCCTTTAATAAATTAATATATTTTATTAATAAATGAATAAGATTGTTATAAAGTATATGCTTTATCATCAAACATGATTGGCTTGTGTGCATACTACTTTCAATCTCCCACTTGCACTAAAGCCAATCGTCATGGTATCTCATACTCTTCTTCTCTAAGTGACGATTATCCTGTTGTTGGATAAGCTTTAGTTAATGGATATGTAATGTTGTTCATGAGAGTCCACTATCTCTATAGTGATTTCCCATCTTTCAATGATTCTAATAATCAAATGAAAGTGCCACAACAGATGTTTAGATCCAAGATGAGACTTAGGAACTATTCCTAGTTCTATAATGAACTTTTAATCCAAACAATCAACTTGCAACTTCATTTATAGCTATATACTTTGTCTTTATCACTAAACCAAAGAACTCTTTCATTGTTTGGAACCTTTCCAATTCAACGTACCAATTGCTCAAGATAACGCCTTACCTTAAAGTGGATTTTTCATATCTTGGTCTCATCTCGAAAAACTTGAGTCTGTTAAGCCCTCTAGTTTTAATTTAGACCCACCATGAATATGATCACATCCTTAGTGCTTGGGTTAAGCACTTTAAGATGTTTTTCACCGACTCATAGTGAACTTCTCCATAATATGACCGATCAACATCGTCTCTCGTACATTTCATTGCATACATGATTGTCACTCATGCGACCTCTCTTTTTTCGTGAGAGTCTGGGGACTATTAAGAGAGATACACTCCATAGCTCATCGACATGAGACATCTCTTGAGTTTGGCATGCTAAACGACTTTAGCATCAAATGAATATATCGCCTTGGGTTAAGTTGAGCATCCTTTTAAATCTATCTATATAGATTTCCATCCCCAATAATGATACTCTTCCCAAATCATTCATGGAGGATTGTTTAGACAACTTTATCTTTACCGATTGTAGCATTGGTATGTAATTCCTCATCCGTAGTATATCAACATATAATACTAGAAATTTCAGATGCTCCCAATCGACCCTTTTGTACACACTAGGTTCATTCTTATTTTGATAAAATCAAACTCTTTTGATTGCCTCATCAAAACGAATGTTCCATATTTGAGAAACTTGCTTCAATCCATTTCTCTCGAGTGTCTACAACACTTACCTCGTCAGATGTAATCGGATCATCATCTTCTATGATGTGTACCTCATCATCATCATCTATGATGAATCCATACCTCCTGTGTATCTTGGTACTATTCCGCATTTACGATTCAATTGGTGTATAATAGGTCTATCTACAGTGCTCCTCTTATTTGACTTATAGTATTTTGTGGTTCTTGAACTCTTCAAGATCTATTATCCTCCCACTAGCCCCTTTTAATGATAAACACCTTTATCTTAGAAGGCAGCGTGTTTCGTAACAAACACATTTTGCTAAGTAGAAATATAGAACATATACCCTAAACTTACTTTAGGATGTCCCACAAATCTGTACATGTCAAATCTTGTCCCAAGCTTATCCTTCGAAACCTTTTCACATAAGTTGGACAACCCCTTATCTTAACATACTTAAGATTAGGAATCCTCCCTGTCCATAACTTTTATGGAGTCTTGGGGCTGGATTTTGAGGTTACCTTTTCGTAGATATGCAGCCATTTCTAGGACATGATCCTAGAAGGATACTGGAATTTCGGTAAAATCATTTTGGACCATACTATGTTCAACAAGGTATGATTTTTCCTTTGAGATACATCAATCAATTATTACGTATCATAAAGTGTTCATTATGAGAAAAACCATTTGAGATGATCTAGAAACTTATTGCACAAGTATTTATTCCTTGATCTAATCAAAGAATCTTAATACTTTGCCAATTTGTTTCACTTCTGAATTCTTTGAACCTTTCAAGTAATTCACACTTGTATTTCAACAAATACATACATTCAACTCTTTGAATGATCATCTCCTTTTCTTATACTAGTTTGTTCATTTTACAAAATAATTTTTCACGTAAGTCAAGTATACAAAATCCATTAAGTAATCTTTCAGTTCTATACGAAACATTATTATTATAAATAGAACAACAATTGTTCTTAATTATAATACCAAAAATTTTATTGTCCAACAATAAAATGGAAATAATGTTTCTAACAAGAATTGGAATACAATAACAACTTATTGACTTAATAGATTTGCCAGTAGGCGATTGCTAAACTATAAGTTTCTATAGCTAATGCAAAGAACCTTTGCTTCATTTTCCACACATAGGATTAATTATCTTTGTTTAACTTTCTACTTACGCTTTCAAATCCTTCATAAATCTATATTTATGATAACCAAAGTCGGTATCCAATACCCAAGTAGAACCTTGACTTAAAGAAGAAATTATTTTAAATCATGAACAAATTTGTATTTGTAACCAAACTTCATTAAGCTTCTTTGGTTAGCCATCGCAAGGTGCTTCTCGCAGCTTCTTTCCAAAGGTCTCGGGGCTTATTGCGGTGGAAGCAAACTCCTTTGCTATCCATATCGGTTTTGTTCTTATTATCCTTTGTTTACGCCTTTTCAGATACCTTCTTTGAATCGCTCTTCTTTTCGTAAGATTCTTTGGCCCCTACTAGTAAGACATGGTCTTTCTTGGTTGAAAGTGACTCTCAACATTTTTCAACATGTTAAGCAAATCAATGAGGCGATATCTAGCTTGTTCATATGAAAAATTCACAACAATTGTGAAAGGAGTCCGGAGTGAGTGCAAGAACAAATCTTGGCTCAACTCTCCATCCATGAAAAACCATTGTCCTAATTGATCAATCAAATTGATTATGTTAAGAACTTTTTCTGCATACTTATAGTGCCATTGGCCATTCTAGATCGGAAGAGCTCCTTAGATATCGATATCTATCTATCCTACTTTCCTCAACATCAACTACTTGATGTGCGGGAATATAGTAGAGCATCCATAGTTTCATCTTGTGACGCCAAGCTCGTTACTCATGGATGCTAGCATGATGCATTGAGCCAATCAGTGCATCATCTTGCCACTTTCTAAAAGTAGCAATCTCTTCCTCGAGGCATTGTTGCGCAACCATTGCGAGGATAGGCGTATTAAGGACATAAGATAGCTTTTCAAATATGAGAACTATTCTCAAATTCCTTAACCAATCCGCTTAATTGGCCCGGTTAATTTAGCATCTAATATGCTTCGCAGTGATAGTAATTTAGACATTGTAAAATTCTGTAAATGAATTTGTAATTAACAACATTTTAACATACATTCTTTTATTAATTACCAAAATAATTTAGGTCTTATTTTAAATTGGTATCTCCCACTATTTTCTTCAAACTATATTACCCTCACTTATATAGTTCGGCAAAATCTAATTAAAGATTTGCTAGTGAGAATAAGGATCCCATTTCAAATGTATATAGCCTTGTGGTGACACAACAAACTATATATAAATAAATAGGTAGACAACTTTTGTCAATTACATCAACTATGCAACTCCTTTTCTTTTGCCTCTTAGATTATTTTGATCAAGTGGTGGCACATCCAGAATCAAAATTATCCAAGTTAAGTCCGACCCTAGCACTCCATATATTCAAAAAGAAAAATATCATCCTTGTGGTGACACAACAAAACAATATTGTTTAATTTTCTTTATAAGCATCAAATGTGATAAATTAACATCTTAAATACTTAATACTTGCCTTGTGGTGACACAACAAACTCATATTAAATATTTAATACTCTATTAATTTTATCATGCTAGAAAGCTTACGCTCGATATTCCAAATATCTTTGAACGCTTAGGACTTAATATAAAAATATGAGGGGTTTGTTATTAATTTGTCTCATCTTGTTTAGTAGCGTGCATTATATATATATATATATATAAAAATACGCGTCATATTAATTTACATGCCAAGCATGTTTGCATAATATATAATATATATAGTATAAGCATGCACATATAGAATACAATATTCTACCGGATTGATTATGGACTTTATTCTAGTTTGGTTCACTAGAGCCACCAAGTGAACCGTAGGTCAAACCCTAAGGGTGCAAGAATTAATATATAAATATAACTATTGCATTTAAACCCTGGCTCCATTACAAATCGGGTCTTCTTGCCTTGCTCCTTTCCTTGATCTCCAATTTTTCAAAATTAATTCTAACTATTCCTATTACAAAACTATTTAAAATAAATAGAAACCTTGATCGGATCGAGGAAAGTACATAGAGAGAAATAGAATTTACATTAAGAAAAATTAGAGAAGACGAGGTACGCAGACCCCATTTAATAAAACCCATACATTCATGCATCCAACTAAAATAAAATCCAATCATATTGGTCAATAGTCCATAATCAATCTCATTTATTATCATACATATCACCATATGCATCAATACATAACATTCATCTGATGAATAATAAACATTCAATATATATATTGATATCATTTAATGGGCAAATTTAGATAGTATAAAATCTATTTTTGAATCAAAATAAACTCCTTTATTTTAATCCAAATTTAAATCAAAATAAAACTATTTTATTTTAATTTATCCAATTTTGAATAAAATAAACTATTTTATTTTAATCAAAATCTTTAATCAAAATAAACTCCTTTATTTTAATTAATTATGGAATCCAATTCCATGTAAAAAAATATCTTTTTATAAAAGGAAACACGGGTTCTCTTTCCTATTCACAAATAAACTCCTTTATTTTGAATAATATGAAATCTTATTTCATATCTAAATAAACTCTTTTATTTAAGGAAATACGGATTCTCTTTCCTATTCACAAATAAACTCTTTTATTTTGAATAATATGAAATCTTATTTCATATCTAAATAAACTCCTTTATTTAAGGAAACATGGAATCCAATTCCAACTCTAATTAGTTAGCATGAAATTCAAATTTAAAATTAAAATAAATCTTTTTATTTTAAAATTAAAATAAACTTTTTATTTTAAGATTAAAATAAACTTTTATTTTAATTAAAATAATTAAGAATAATATTATATATATATATATATATATATATATATATACAGTACGGTAATATATTATATATATATATATATATAATATGAGTGATCCTACTCCCTTTTCTTGAAATCACGTGAATCATACTGTTTACTACCCAAGAATGAATCAGAGTACTAAAACATGGTTACTACCAAAATATATATAATCTGATTATATATTATTCTATGAATCAATCCTGGGCCACGTGATTAAGACACAGAAAATCAGTTGGTAGTTCACGATTCGCGAATCTCCTTATTTTTTTAAAAAAACGATTTTAGATTTCGCAATTTTTTTTTAATACAATAAAATTATGCCCAATTAAATTGTTCTAAACACATATCAATATACATATCAAATCAAACAATTAATAATTTGCATAAAGGTTTGGCTCTGATGCCAATGTTAGATTTGTAATATTCATGAACGCAATCAAATTACAAAAATAAGCGGAAATGTGTAAAAATCAGAGTTTAAAAATTTTACAAACCATATACCCGGATCACCCTTTATGCACAATTATTAATTAAACGAAAAGATGAAGGACAAGAATCATACCCTTGAAGATTCGAGCTTCCTCAGGTACAAGTTCACCTCCAATCCTTTTCGCGTTCAACTTGAATCCACCGGGTTTGGTTCCTTCTTTTGATCGACGTTAGCCACCCAAGTGTTTGGCCTCTAGAGGTGATCCACCAAGGAAGAAGAAGAATTCAAGAAGATGGGTGGTTGGCTAAACCCTAGTTTTTCTATCTCTATAGAAAAGGAGTCATCTCTCAACAATTGGAATGACGTATTTTGATATCCGATATATGACTCCTCTTATAAAGATATCAAGTAACCCTATTACAATAAGGTATTATTTAATTAAACTCTTTTAATTAAATGGGCTCCTAATCTTATTAGGGATAATTAATTAAACTCCTTTAATTAATTTTCCTCCCTAATCCTATTAGGAATAAATGAGAGTACTTATATTAAATTAATTCCTAAACTCTTTTAGAAATTAAAACAATAATAATTGTAATAATATTAATAAGACTCCTCTTATTAATTTATATTTAATATTTCTAAAATATTAAATAATAAATATTAAGCTATTTAATTTATTCTATCACCATAGATTAAATTAAATATACATAACATATTATTACGATTATGCCATTAACTTCTTAAATAATTATTCTTCCTTTTATGGTGTGACCCTTAAGGTTCTCCATATTAAACCTAGGTTGTGAATAAATCAATTAGAACAATTCTAATCTTATTTAAATAAATAAATTAAATAATTTATTTATTTAAATAAATAATATTTATTCTACATATAGGATAAGCCTCCCCAAATGATCAACGACTTTCCGGATAATATAGATTTCAACATTAATCATAAAAGAACCTTTGAGTAAATAGTTACCGTGCAATTCAATCCTTCCACCATACAATGTCCCAATTAAATATAAGGCATGGAATTCTTGTCAAGTCTTATTTTATTTAATTATATGTATTTCGATCCTTAAATGCACAACACTCAAATAATGCAAATTAGAAACTCCTTTCTAATTTCATTCTGCCTTGGCTAAGGACTACCGGGTTGTCATTTATCGAATCACATAGGACATTTCTCTTCTTTTAATAGAAGTGGTAGATTCTTTATTGATCATACATTATCTCCATGTACATCTTGTTATACCCAAGCATACCCTTTGATATACCCTAAGGGTCTTAAGGAATAAGTCAAAGTATAACTCATCATACACAAGATACTATGATGATCTCAAATCTAAGGATCACTTGTACTACTATCATTACAGGAATTCCTGTTGACATGCAAGTAAAACTCCATTAGGTATTCCTTAGCGAGCCACGTTCAGTGAACTTATTCTCTAATAAGCACCTACATACTTGCTTTAGTGTCTCCACATAAATGATCATGAGATCAATCATCCTCATCCAATGAGCAAGCAACGTATGTACCAATCTATCCGGATTCACTAATCCCCAATTTAGTAATCCAATGATTGGGAACTATTTTAGTTTTAAGCTTTCTAAGAATTTAGATCTCATTAGAATGATCATCATCATTATTCCAAAAGCATTGCTTAAAACTATGGGTTTATCACATATTATAAAACAGTATTATGTAGATAATTAAAAGCCTTTAATAAATTAATACTTTTTATTAATAAATGAATAAGAATGTTACAAAGTATATGCTTTATCATCAAACATGATTGGCTTGTGTGCATACTACTTTCAGATTCCCTGCTCTGGAGAGCATTTGGGAGTTGGTTTTGAGGATGGGTACCCGATTGGAGTAGAGTACGTCATTTCCACCCGCAGGATTCCTCTCTTTACAGATGGAGGATGGGAGCTCTATTTAGGAGAGCGTGCTATTAGGAGCACTACAGGAGAGATTCATATACCGATCTTGCCTCCTGTCAGACGTTATTGGCCTGTTTTGCAGTCACCCATCATTGACATCCCATTGATGGGGATTGACGGGTTTACATTGTCAGAGGGCCCCTGTTCTCATGAGATGTTCCAGTATTGGTGGATCCCTTGTACGATTGGAGCTTAGACCAAACCACCACGCTTTATGGGGATATGGTTCCGGATCCGTGATGATGATGCGGATTAGCTAGCTTTGACGTAGATCCCGACTCATGTGACATAGATTGACAGATTGACTCGGCAGCTGGACCGGTCACATCTTTTCATTCGGCATTTGGGTAGAGATCCTGTAGAGATAGATACTTTTGATCCTTCCAGCTCTGGCGCTGGTCCCTCAGGTGACCCATATGGTTTTTTCGATGCAGATCCTCCCTTGTATCGTCCTAACATCCTTGTATATAGAGATCCAGTGACTCAGGAGGAGTTACATCAGGTGGACAAGATCGATGATGTAGACATCGACACTCTTGACTTTTTTTGATGTATTTCTCGCTATCTCTTTTGATAGGCCTCTGTTGTATGTTGGGTAGCTTCTCCCTATTTCCCTGTATTTTAGTTGTACAGAGATGTATTAGATGATGATATACTTAGGAATGTATGTACAGTTTTCCATTCCCTATATCATATTGCCTTCTATTGTATCATGCATGATATTATTTTATGCATATGTATGTATGTCCAGAGATATTCAGCATTAACCCCTGGATGGTCTTATGACACGGCCCGTACAGATGTCTTCTTCGACAGTTAGCCAAATTGATCATACCCCACCATTTGTGGTGGTAACTGGTATGCGCTCATGGTATGATAGTATATCACCATTTGACATGGTGATCATAGATGATTTGCTCCAGCATACTATGACCTTGTTGATGTTTTAGGTTCCCACAAGATTTGTAGAGGGTATGCTAGAGCACTGGGTATCGGAGAGGTAGGTTTTCAGATTTGGGACCCAGGAGTTGACTCTTACTTTGGAGGAGTATGCACGGTTGACGATGCTGACGCTGGACAGACCTTGCGTGCATATGTCTATTGGAGACATGAGCAGACAGTTCATGAACGTCACCGGATTGAGATGTAGAATGGTCCAGGACAAGATTACATCCGGCCACGTGATATCCCAGTGTTTCTTATTTTATAGGTTTGGCTCTAAGGACAGCTATGCACGGCATTCTGGGGATTTCACCACACCGGAGGATCATTGGCGTTCAGCCAGAGTAGATGTAGTGCTTCTATGCATATTGTCATACGTCTTCATGCCGCGGTAAATGGATGAACTGGATATTGGCGTCATTAAGGCAGTGAGAGCTCTCAGAGAGGGTCGTACCATTGTCTGGAATGATTATCGCGAGAGACACGAGGTCGGCTACATCTTTTTACACTTATCCGGCGGAGAGTGTTTTGACAGTAGCTTTCGGTCATACTTTATGTGGTTTATGTCACACTTGAGACCGATTAGCAAATTTAGACGACGGGGGTTTTGTTTCACCCGTAAGATAGCCATGTCATACTCCTTTCACTTGTAGAGTGCAGATCTTTTTGTCGTGGTCGATTTTCTGGCGAGGATTAGGGATCCGTTTGCCATATTGCAGTGTGTTCAGGGCTTAGTTCACCCTACAGCTTCATTACTCATGCTCCGGCATGGATTATCTCCTCCGGGCCGGATTGAGGGCATGATCACTTACCACCCACTAGCCGTGATGTGTCGACCGGACCGGTTTGAGATTTTCATCCGTATGAGGGGCGATGGGTCGTCACGCTTCGCTTTACATCGTTTATCACCGAGGACAGATCCGGTCAGTATGCTGTTGGGATCGGCCAGAGTCGGGCCGAGTTTTCTATCGGTCATCCGAGTTGTTGCGAGTATTCAAATGGATGGAGACAGAGATCGCATCGGTTGCAGCGGTATCCACAAAGGTCACGAGGATTGATTCTGACGATGAGGAGCTATAGAGAAGGTCATTATTCCCATCGATGATTTGACTCTTGAAAAACCAATATTTGTGATGTATTCTCCCCACCCCGAAAAGCCATCAACATTTCAAGATTCTAAGACAACATTTGGAGCAGAGCTTACATCCGATGACCTATGATAGAAATCGGGCTAGGGCGCGATGTTGTGACTCTTGATGAGAGATATCGCTCTGTTAGAGAGGATGAGGCTAGATCACCAGAATGCATTGAGAGTGGAGCGGATGCCGCTTTATCTGTTAGGGATGTGGCCATCATTGATAGTACTTCAGTTAGATCCCAGATGACTGTCAGTCTTACCGACATGAGTGCTTACATTGATGAGCATTATGCCACCATGCAGTTAGCCTCTGATCTGCTAGCTCGTGTAGATACCCTTGGGCGTGGAGCTTGCGATTATACCTCCGTCTTCAGAGAGGGATGCTATGTTAGATCTGATAGTCCGCATACACAATGATCTGTAGATAGCTTTGTATTTTCCTGCACAGACTAGCTTAACCATTTTATCATTACAGCACAGATGTATATATCAAATAGTATTATGTATGGCAAGGAAATATATTTTGATTCACTTCCCTTTTAGTTATGCCTTGATACTTGCTTGATATTTGCTTGTTTCTCCAGGGCCTTGTGATCTTGATGCATTCTGAACGTATCCTTAATAGATGGACATTGAGACGTCGCCAGATCTCTCAGAATGGATAATTAATTTCTGTAAATCCCTACAATCTTTGGTGTCTTGGGACCGGTATCTGTATGGAAAAGTGGAGAGGAGGGTGGTTTCTTCCTCTCTGAGATTGACCGCACTTTTCCACGGATGGTCATGGGGTACTTCTATTCGTGAGAAGCCTAGTTAATTCCATCTCTTATGGGTTGGTATTGCTCTTTGAGGCACGATCGCAGCTTAGATGGTCACCGAATCTTCTATTTGTGAGAAGAGGTTGGGTAATTCCTTCCCTTTGATCTGAAACCGATGAAATGGGGCAAATTAAAGGTAGATCCGATGCAAGTGTGACAAGTATGTTGTTACGGTAGGGGTTAGATCGCACCATGAATGGTACGCCACGTACTCTCTATAGAAGAGGAGATCAAGTCTCATAGTTCGAACTCGGTGTAAGAGGTTCAATCTTTGAATCTTGGCGGATGGGTGTAGAAGTATTTTTGTTGTTTTTGTTGTTTTATAGAGAAATGGCAGAAATGTTTTTGATGTTTTTCTTTATTGCGATCGGGCCATATAGAATATGGTTGCCTACGTACCCCCGGGTATCAGGGAGATCAGGTCGATGTAGTTCGCCCCTCAGGACGAATTTAAGGCGAAGAGAAGTGTGAATCCCATGTGCAGGCTCTACTGCGGGGAGAAGAAAGTTTGATCCCATAATGTGGTCAAACTTCAAGTGTGTAAAAAGTTTGATCCCATCCTTAGGACAAACTGCAGGCGTAGAAAAGTTTAATCACGTCTTCAGAATAAACTGCAGCTGTGAAAGGTTTAATCCCATCTTTAGGATAACCAAAATTGTGAAGGGTTAAATCCCATCTTCAGGATAACCGAGATTGTATGAAAGGTTTGAAATGAAGTAAAACCAGGCTGCTGGCTTGAAGTGTATGTTTCCTTGAGGGGGAAAAGAGCATTCAAAAGGAAAGGGTTCAAAACCAGAATGACTGGTGATTTGATGATCAAAACCAGGATGTTTGTTTGATGGTAACTTCAGACATAGTACCGTTTCATGGTGTCCGAGTTGATATGCTGTGGAAATTCATCGCCATCCATTTCCTGCAATATGAGAGCACCTCCTGTCAATACATCCTTGATAATAAATGGGCCTTCCCAGTTAGGAGCGAATTTTCCCTTAGATTGATCTTGGTTGTCAATGATCTTCTTCAAAACCAAGTCATGTCGTTTGAATTGTCGTAGTCGGACTTTTATGTTGTAGGATCGTGCGATCCTTTGATGATATAACTGACCATGGAAGATAGCCGTGGATCGCCTTTCGTCTATTAGAGACAATTGGTGATACCTGTCTTGTACCCATTGGTCTTCATCCAACTGAGCATCCATCAATACTCTGAGAGATTCCATTTCCACTTCTATGGGGAGCACTGCTTCCATCCCATAGACTAATGAGTATGGGGTTACCCTAGTGGAAGTTCGCATGGAAGTTCTATAGGCTAATAAAGTTCGAGGCAAGAGGTCAGGCCATCCTTTGTGATTGGAAAACATTTTTTGCATGATCTTTTTGATGTTTTTATTAGCAGCTTCAACAGTACCATTCATCTTTGGACGGTAGATGACAGAGTTGTCATTTTTTTGTTGAGGTTCTTAGCATTGTCTGACACAATGACCTCTGGTTGTCTATATCGATAGATGACATTATTTTTGATGAAAGCAATGATAACTTCTTTAGTAACTCTGGGGAAGGATGTTGTTTCTACCCATTTGGTGAAGTAGTCGATCATGGTGAATATGAATTGATGTCCATTACTGGATTTGGGCTCGATGGGCCCAATCACATCAATTCCCCACATTGAGAAGGGCCGTGGTGAACTCATATTGTGGAGTTCCCTTGGAGGGGCGTGGATAGCATTCCCATGAATCTGGCATTGATAGCACCTCTTGACATGATCATCACAGTCAGCTTTGAGTGTAAGCCAATAATGTCCCGTTCTGAGAATTTTCTTGACAAGTAGGGGTCCTCTCATGTGAGGGCCACATACTCCACCATGGATCTCATCCATGAGTCTCTGAGCTTGGTCTTTATCCATACATCTAAGGAGACCTAATCCTGAATCTCTTTTGTAAAGTGCATCTCCATTTAGGTAGAATTTCATAGCAAGTCGATGAATCCGCCTCTTCTCAGTTAGGCTCACCTCAGCGGGTGTAGATCCATCTCGTATATACTCCTTGATGTGCTGATACCAAGGGTTGTTGATGGGAGGTATCTCATCCGATACTTCTCCAATGTAATTCCCATAAACTGGGGCTTTTTGCAGAGCAAACGTGATGCTTGGCATGTTTTCCTTGTCCGGTATGTAAACCAAGGAGGCCAACATTGCTAATGCATCTGCAAAATCATTCCTATTACGAGGAATGTGTAGAAAGGAGATTTCTTTGAACTCCAAAGTCATCTGTAAAACTTGCCGATGGTAAGGCAGCAAATGTAATTCTTTAGTTTGATAAATTCCTGTGGATTGCTTGACTACCAATTTGGAATCCCCAAAGACAATTAATCTTTGATGCCCATTGAATCAGGCAAGTTTTAGCCCCATAATCTGACCTTCATACTCACCGTGTTTGTTGGTGCCGATAAACCGCAATTTAACGACGACGGGATAATGCTCCCCCGTCATCAATATTAAAAGCTTCTCGGCTCAGAGCCTTACGTGTTAATGCTCCATCAAAATATATTCTCCACGTACGGGATGTATCGTACTGATGTTGTAGCTGAATTGTCATTACTCCTTCATCAGGAAAGTATGTTTCTAAGGGTTTGTAATCCCCTGTAGCTGCGGCGGCCAGTTGATCCACAATTCCCTAACCTTTGACAGACTTTTGCATCACATAGACGATGTCAAATTACTGTAGGATCAACTGCCATCTGGACAGTCGACAATTCAGTATGGGCAGACTGAACACATACTTGAGAGGATCCATTCGGGATATGAGATGTGTTATGTGACCATGGAGGTAATGATATAACCTCATGGAAGCCCATGCTAAAGCACAACAAGTCTTCTCAATCAGAGTGTACTTGTGTTCACTGATGTTGAATCTTTTGCTGAGGTAATAGATAGCTCGTTCTTGGCCTCCATTATCTTTCTGCCCCAGCATGCAGCCCATGGCATTGTCATTGATGGACATGTACATGAACAGGGGGACACCATCCCTGTGAGGTACCAAAACAGGAGCGTTAATCAGTTGCTCTTTGATTGTGAGGAAGGCTTTCTGACACTCATCATTCCATTTCATGGAGGAGTTTTCCTTAATAGCTTGAAGATAGGCTCACAGGTTGCTGTGATTTGAGAAATAAATCTGCTAATGAAGTTGATTCTTCCTAAAAATCCCTGTATTTCCTTCTCTATCTGAGGAATGGGAATTTCTTTGATGGCCTGGATTTTGGTAGGATCCAGTTCAATCCCTTTGTGGCTGACTAGGAAACCTAGAAACTTGCCTAACTTAACACCAAAGGCGCACTTGGCGGGATTCAACTTCAAGTTGTACTTACGCAACCTGCTGAAAAGATTTTTGAGATGGTCTAAATGGTCAACCTCCTTCTGAGATTTGACATTGATGTCATCCACGTAGATCTCTATCTCTTTGTGCATTAAATCGTGGAAAAGAGCCATCATAGCTCGCTGATAGGATGCCCCGACGTTGATGAGGCCGAATGACAACCGTCTGTACCAAAGGTTCCCAAAGGCATGATGAAAGCAGTTTTCTCACGATCTTCCTCAGCGACCATAATTTAATGGTAACCCGCAAAGAAATCAGCAAAGGAGTACATGTCGTATTGAGCAGTATTGTCAATAAGAATGTAGATAAAGGGCACGAGAAAGCTATCTTTAAGACAAGCTTTGTTCAAATCCCGATAATCCACGCAAACTCACACCTTTCCCCCTGGTTTAGGCACGGGAACAATGTTGGATATCCACTTCAGATGTGTAGACACCATGATGATGCCAGCTTGAAATTGTTTCACAATTTCCTCTTTAACTTTTAAACTCCATTCAGGTTTCAATCGTCTAAGCTTTTGCCTAACTAGCTTGAACCCTTCTTTAATGGGAAGGCGATGAAGAACAATGTCAGTGGACAAACCCACCATGTCTTCATGAGACCATGCAAACACATCCTAGAATTGGGTTAATAGTGCAACCATGTCATTCCGTTGATTTGTGGTAAGGTCTGAACTAATCTGGATTAGCTTAGGGTTGTCTAAGGTTCCGAGATTGAAAGGAGTAGTTTTTATCAAGATTGGGTTTGGGTTGGTCTGCGACCCATTCCTTAATCTCTTGAGGTGTCTCAATGTCCTCTTGGATGTCCATCAAGTCTGAGTCCAACTTTGCATCAAAGTTACAGCCCTTGTGGAGAGAAGGCATGTCATCAGCAAGGACATGTACATCTAAATTCAGAGTCCTGAAACAAAAGATGCTTTCACTTAATATATGCAACTGTTTGATCATACAAAAGTGTTAGCATGTACTTGATAAAATAACTGCTAGTGCTATAAAGGAAAGCAAGAAATTAAAGTTATCTACAGGGCAGAGGGATTTTCTGCCAATTTTACCCTCGTCGACCAATGAATGGAGTGTTGCTCCAATTGTTGAGGGAAAAGTCCTGATGGACTGTAGTGATGGAAGGATCGTCATTGTCTTCCTTCTCTCGAATGATAACCATGACATCTGGACAATCATCGTATGGGGTGTATCTATTTGTATGTTCATCATGAACAATGATGCGAATGCCTGCCATCATCAAGGCAAGGTCATGTTTACGTTTTCGTTCCTTTTCTTCCGCCTCGGGATCAGAAATCAGCACCTCTTTTGCTTTGATTGGCACTGGTTTCAAAAATAGCATAGCCACGATATGGGCTGGAACCTTTACTGGAGATTGCATAAACTCATGAGGTAAAGGTATAGAGAATCGCCATGCAGTGGAAGCTTGAGGAACCTGCTTGTACATATGAGGATTCCTATAACTGGAACTGGCAGAATAACCTAGTCCAGCTGTTCCAATTTGACTGGATATTTGGATAGGGTGCTTAATACCCTGCTTATCCTTACTAAGCCCTTGTCCAAGTTGATGACCCAATAACATCACTTCTTGAGTGGCCCACATAACCTCGGCAGAAATCTTGGGTACGGGAAGTGGCGCTCCAATAGAATGGTATTGTGTGTTACTCACTTCCAGAGTATGGAAACTGGTCGGTTCAACTTCTAAATTGAACCTGATAATTGGTAGAGCTCCTTGTTTAGGACAATCCGGCTCAGCGTTGACAGTGACTAGATTATTGTTGATAATGTATTTGAGTTATTGATGTAAGGTGGAGGGAACAGCTCCAGCCATGTGTATCCATGGTCTCCCCAATAGCAGGTTGTATCCTGAGTATATCTTGAGGACGTGGAAGGATACATTGAATGTATTTGGACCAATCTCCATTGACAAATCAATCTTTCTGATGGCATTTTGTCGGGATCCATCAAAACCTCTGATAACAGTATGGCTGCTTTGGATCCACCTGAGATTGACATTCATCTTCACCAAGTTGGCATAAGGACGGATATTTAGAGATGAACCCCCATCTATCAAAACTCCAGCTAGCATGTACCCATAAGATAAAACTGTAATATGCAATGGCTTGCAATGACCGGTCCCTTCGGGAGGTATGTAGTCATCAGTGAAGGATATCACATTGTTGTTGAAAATATGATCAACCAAATGTTGAAATTTTTCCACATCCACTGATTTTGGCAAATTGGCTTCTACTAAAACCTTCAGTAAGATCTTCCGATGATCCTCGGAAGAGAAAACCAAGTCCAGTATTGAAATATGGTGTAGAGCTTCTCGCAAGCTTAAAACCACTTTGGCTTCATTGTGGCCCATAGTGCGGAGGAATTTTTCAATCTTCTCCACGGGAAACTTCCCCTTTACTTCGCAAGTAGGTTTAATAACCCGTTGAGGAAGATATAGTGGATTCTCCTTCGACACTGTAGTAGTATGAGACGTGGATTCTTCAGCTTTTCAATAATTCCATGGAACTTTGTGTAAGCTGACAACATGATGTTGTGGTCTGAAAGGTAAAGGAATTGGCTCTGGTGCGGCCACTTTCAAAGGATTGCCAGCTCCTTTGAGTTGAATTGCTTGCATGGGAAATACTTTGACAGTCTCATCATCCACTTCGGATATAATTGCTACTGATCCCTTCCATTTGGTAGGACATGCATTCACACCTTTGAGCTGCATAGTGTAATCATCTGCTATTTGCAGGACACCGCTATCAATAATATTCTGAATGAGGTGGTGGAGTGCCCAGCATTCTTTTATGTTGTGACCGCGAGAATGTGAATGATATTGACACATTTCATCAGGATTGAACCGCCCTGAGCGGGGATTGATGGGAGGGAGAAGGAATGCAATTCTTCCTTCATTGATCAATATTTGAAGTATCTCCTCCATAGATTGGCCCAAATAGGTGAATTCCCTCTGATTGGCAAAATCCCGACAGGCTTTAGCATTTGCTCGCTTCACAACCTTATCCTCCATAGCTTCGCTTTCTGAAGGTGGTGAGGAGGCATTCATAACAAACGGAAGGAAATAAGCATGCTCCTACCTGATTAATTGGCGTGTGACTTGATGCTGGTGGGTCACCATTTCTGCCAATTATTCAATTTGTTTGGAAAGATATTTCATCTTTCGTTCCATAGTAAACTGGAACTTTGCATAATACCATTTGTCAACACCATATTTGATGGGTTGGGATGATTCGCCGTTAGAATTGGAACCTTGTACAGTGCTCCAACTGATCATGTTGACCTCTTCTTCTTTGTGTTGAGGAAGAGGGTTATCTTACACATGAGGTTGATCTGGTTTAGTGACCACTATCTCACCGTTGTCTATTAGATCTTGAATCTTATGTTTCAAGGCCCAACAATCTTGAGTATCATGTCTAGGAGCCCCGACATGATAAGCACACTTCCGAGTAGCATTAAAACCCCTCCCATTAGGGTTGGCTGGTGGAAGAAGATGTGTAATTTTCTTCTGAGCAGTCAGAAGAACAAGAATATTCTCGAGCGAGCCCCCTAAGGGTGTGAACGTTGGAGGTCGCTTTACTTCTCCACTTTTAGGCAATGGAGGGTTTGAAGATTGTGCTGAAAAAGGGGAGTAGTTTCTCCTCTGCATAGGCATGCTTGGATTGCCTTTTTGTCCTTGTAGTATCAAGGAAACATCCTCCTCTTTCTTTTAATGGACCCTCCGGGGGTTCTTTCCATAAGATCCGGATTGGATGTGCTCAGCAACAGCTTTAAGAGCGACTAGGTCTTGAATTTTACCGGACTTTAATCCCATCTCAGCCATCTCGCCGTGTTTGATCATTTCAGAAAATGGTTTGCCAATACCAGCTAGAACTCTTTCATAGAAAGGAGCTTCATGTACATTTATGAAAGTCATGACCATTTCTGATTCTGTCATGGAAGGAATAACTTAAGCAGCAAGGCGCCTCCACCTTTGAGCATACTCTCTAAATGACTCATTAGACTGTTTCTTGACCTTGGCAATTTGGTACCGGTCAGGAGCCATCTAAGATTAAAAATTGTATTGAGTGAGGAATGCATGAGCCAGCTCTTCCCAGCTATGGATCTTAGAGTTGTCTAATATGGTATACTATGAACGGGCTTCTCCAGTCAGACTTTTCTGAAACAGCTGCATTCGGAGCTTTTCATTTTCTGCGTAAGACCCAAGATCTCCGATAAACACATTTAAATGTGTATAAGGATTCCCTAATCCGTTATATTTCTCAAAATCAGGGGTCTAGATTTTCTCTGGATATTGAACAACAGGAAATATGCAAAGGTCTGTGTATGAAACACTGCCATGGGTTCCAATCCCTTTTAGAACGCGGATGGTTTCCTCCATTTGGAGGACCTTCTTCCTGATATCACTGGTGTCTGGATCTCCTTTGAGATGGGTGTTTTCAGGGTCTTTGTTGTTTGTATCCAACTGATGTTCTGGAATTGTTTTTTACAGACCTTGAACTCCTGTTTGTGTAGAGGATTCTGTATGTGTAGGTATCTTCGTACCCTGAGTAGACTGGTGTAATTCTTTTAGTAGAACAGCCAAGTCTGTGATTTGTTTACTCAATCCATCAAATTTTTCTCAGGAGACAGTATTAGAATGGTCAGAAGAAGACATGATTGGCGGTGAGCTCATGACCTTTTTTGGACTTTGAAGTGTAATAACAGCCCAATTGCTTCCCTACAAAAGACTTACGTGAAGTTTAGTCTTAGGGTAATGTAAATGTTATCATAACATGTCCGTTTAGGAATTTTGTCTTGCAAAACCGGTTGTTAATTGATAACATGTCATTCTTGCACAGATATTCTTCATATTTTCCATTACATATGAATGAACATGGAATAAAATTACAAGTAAATGTTTTTACAGGTAATTTAAAATGGAAAGTATGAAGAGACTTCCCTCTGCATTTGGTTTATCAGAGTCTGACCTATCTTAGGGTTACTCTCGCGGCTTTTTGGCATGAAGGTTCCCAGATCATCGCAATCTACTTGGCGGGAAGTTAATCCGGTCGTTCAATTGGAGGGAATCTGAGTTGTACCTTTCCTGAGCCCCAGGGAATCATTCTTCCCACGAGTCCAGTAATCAAACACCGACAGGATAACCTTCTGGTGGAGGGACCACACAATATACATTCACATACAACGTGTCTCACCGTTTATGCAAAATGATGACATGTGCGAAGCACTAATATCACAGATAGATATTTAGCGGTACAGTAATTAAGATGCATTTGTACACATTCATCATAAATGTAAATGCAACATTCACACAAAAGCATATAACAATTTTGAAAAGCTTAAAATAGCGGCTTAAGCCTTCCTACTGGAGTCCCCAGCAGAGTCGCCACCTGTTGACGTCGGGATTTTTGAGTGTCCCTTTTCTTTACTTGTTCTTTGGTGATGTCATGTTAATGTGAGATTTGTTTGAAAAAATAAGTGAAAAAAGCTCCAACATGTATAATGTCGACGATTTGACTTTAAGAGTCGCCAGTTGGTATATTTAACTAGTTGCACCAACGCAACCGAAAAGATTTGCACAT
Organism: Panax quinquefolius; assembly: GCA_020205615.1. Lineage (NCBI taxonomy): Eukaryota > Viridiplantae > Streptophyta > Magnoliopsida > Apiales > Araliaceae > Panax > Panax quinquefolius. The sequence goes on along the minus strand of CM035156.1, from coordinate 116,362,786 downwards.
TGACCCAGTGTTTTGACACTGCTAGACGGGTCTGTGAAACCGAGATTCATTTTGGGTTCGGGGGCTTGATTATGCGGAGGGAAGGTGTTAAGCACCCCCCGACATCCGTGTTACCACGGTGACCGCCACTTTTTAAAGAAATTGTTATATGAATGTGTGTGTGTGTGTGTGTGGATCCATGTGTAATTATTTGAAAGTAGTGTGAGGGCTCGTTCGCACCTATATACACAATGTTTGAATTTTATAGGAAAATTTAGTTTTAACCAAGATATAGCAATGACGTTTTATAAAAGAGGTTTTTCAAACCCTGTGCTCAATAGGAATTGAGACCTTTTCATACTTCCATTTTATTATTAAATGTTCTATTGTTTGCTTTTATTTTCTAGATGTGAAGCATTCTCGAGAAAATAATATACTGAAGCAGCTTCGAATCGCTCATAAACATGATGACCATCCAAGGAAATTCGAACAATTGTAAAATAATGTACAGTACCATACACTAAAAAATGTCCATCATGGGAACCGAATCTAGATTTAGTAAACTGAACCTGTGATCACGTGATTCCTAGGCTCACATGATACTATAATTTGTATGGAAAGTAGTAAGCAGTTATATTTATATAAAAGTTGTAAATATATATATAAACATGATCAACCGCTATGAAGTAAACTCCAGGCGGGACAAAATGTAAATAAAGCTGTAAAAGCGATCAACTGCCACAAAGTAAACTCCAGGCAGGACGGAATGTAAATAAAGCTGTAAAAGGCCATGAGGTAAACTCTAGGCCTAACAGAAATGTAAATATATATGTACAGATATATATATATATATATATATATATATATATATATATAAGCAGTTAACGCACTGGATGTGAATCCAGGCTCATCGGATAGTTTGACAGCAATTATATGTATGTTTATATATATATAAGCGATTAAACGCACCGGATATAAAATCTAGGCTCATCAGATAGAGTCTGACCACGGTTTATATATATAAGTATATATATATATAAGCAATTAAACGCTCCGGACCTAAGTCTAGGCTCAATCGAGGCATAACTTGATAATGTTAGTCCATATATGAAATATATACGTATATATAAGTATATATATACAGACAGAAATGAAAACCACGGACCGAAGTATGGGCAAACACACTCACACGACTCTCAACGTGTACAATAGTGTGTGCTAATATGAGAAGAAGGCTTTATAGAATATAAGAAGGCTTACAATGGGCTGCCAAAGTAGTCTTCTATTGACTTTAAATGGATAAACACTCAGCTCCTGCTGGATAAAAGATAACTATATGTGAGCTAACTAGTGTTTAGAAGTGGGGAAACACTCAAAAGATGTGTATGCAGAGTAAAATGGACAGGGCTTCCTTACCTTTTACCCTCCCTCTTCTTCTCAAATGGCTGACCCCAAGGCTTGTATATATAGACGGATGGCCGCAGGTACACCTGTGGCTGGTCGTGATGCATCCGAGCCTCGCGGGTCCCATCGTCTAGTAGTACGTGCACTCATGCACTGTAATGTACGCTCGAACTTGTAGAACTTCAATCTGAGCGTCCGAACGAGGTATATCTGACCTTCTTCGGACTGCTTGTGTCGAGAGTTACGCAATGACATGGATTAGAGGTTGTACGAAGTCAAGAAGAGGGGTCTATGCCCATGGCCTTCAAGCTTCAAATTCTATCCAAAGTACTGTCACACGTAATAGTCACTCGGGATTGTCAATCCTCGGTTCTTGTGGAACATTGTTGGATGTATGTATGTATGAAGTGTTAAGAAGACGTGCCATTGTTGGATGACGTTGTGACTCCTCACTGGGGTTATCGCCGGTTTAAGTGGAAAGCAGACGTTGCTTTCGTGGTTACATCTAAGATTGAATCGCTTTGCTTGTTTGTATGTCTTCATCGCGTATGTGGATATTCTGTGCGCTTTTGTTATCTCTCGAGTCTCGAGGTGTGTATGCCTTGACAGGATGTCTGTGGTTGAAGCTGATTGCATATGTTTGAAACAAGCATTTTTGGGGTTATCATGGGAATCGCAATGACATCTCTTGGGGCTATCACCAAGGATGGGGTTCTTACTCGATGTTGTCTCTAGGATCGGCCGAAGCGTCACGGTGTTATTCTTAGAGACAGTAATCGTCCTCTCCTGTGTTGTTCTTGGGTCTTTTGATCTGCATATCTCGGGGTTATCTCCGAGATTGGAAATGACATTCCCGGTGTGTGTTCCGGGTTTGAGATGATGTTCTCGATTTGTGTTCCGGTTGAGCTAAACTTCCTAGTAGTATCCTAATGGATGTAAGCCGCCTTCTTTGGGTTATCTCCAAAAGATGAATCTACCCTCCTGCAATGTTAGTAATAGGAGCGCAGAAAATTTCGAGTGTCTACACCTCCTAGTTCTTATCTCACATCTCAGCCATGGATCATATCCTTAAGCTTTGATACCAACTGTGACGCCCCCAAAACAGGTATACATCACCCATCTTGAGTCGCCAAATACATGGTACAAAACTCAACTACAAACTTAATTATACAACTGTCTTGCAAAATACGATAAAACATAGCTGAGAGTTTAAACACGAATATTGCCTTCTAGACAATATCCACACTCAATGGAGTCCTCATTACAATTACTATCACACTATTTCACAGAATAGTGAGGACTACTAAAGTCACTTATCCTGGATCGTCACTCCATTCCCCGACTCGTCCCAACTATATTCTCATTTCCTGAAGAGAACAATGAAAGAAAAGGGTGAGCTCAACTAGCCCAGTATGAAATATTATGACTAAAATAATGTAGAATAAATTATCCTTAGCCTTCAACAGTGTTAAACTGATAAAATACAATAAACATCAAGTTTAACTGTAGCGGAATAAGCAATCCATTAGAAGAGTCAAGTAAAACATAATGTCTACTATCTCTTCTAGATTAAAATTCTATCGTTAATATTTCATTCCTGTAATACTCAACAACAATTCTTTGTTATACCCAAGACAAAATGAACTATCATCATCTGTCTTCACCTAAACCACCAAAGATTATAGTTAAATCCACAATTCATATTTATAATCATGTAAATCAACAGTTTCTCCTTGCCACAAAGGCTTAATAGGACATTTACTCAATATCCTTACCCCAAAGGCTAAAGATATTCAAATGTAATAACAATGATCATACTAATCAGTTGTCTATCTTTTCACTACTGGTCAAAGATATTCAACTATAAAACCAATGGTCATGATCATACCAATCAATTGTCTGTCAGTGCACTTCGGCCAAAGACATTCAACTATTAACTAATGGTCATGATCCTGCCAATCACATCATCAAATTATCCCTTCACTACGACCAAGGATATTCGTTAGTATCACCAGTGGCCATGATCATGTCATACACCTGTACATCTTTGCACTACGGGCCAAAGCTATCAAACAACATATCATCTTTAACATTACGGGTCATGATTATACCGAATAATCCCTGGTCATAATCATACCAAGTCCATCTATGCACGTAAGCCAAAGATGACTTTCACCACAATATAAGCATGAGGATGATGACAATAACATAATAATTCAATAAAACAAGTTCAAGGATAAATTTTAAAGATTTATAATTTAATTTATCCAGAAATCAATAACGTCCAATTTGTCAACATGATTATGCTTTTTAGAGTAAAATTTGAGAATAATGTTCATGTACCAAAAATATTTTGGACATAAAAGAATTAACTTTTTGTCATGAATAGTACCCTGTGAATAGTACTTCGGGAATAGTACCTCATGAATAGTACTCTGGCATGAAATGTACCCCATATACTCGAGTGAATAATATTCGGGTGAATAGTAATTTAGGTGAATAGTAACTCGTGAATAGTAACTCATGAATAGTACTCCGGCATGAAAAGTGCCCCGAATACGCGAGTGAATAATACTAGAGTGAATAGTAACTGGGTGAATAGTAACCCGTGAATAGTAACCCGTAACAGAAAAATACCAAATAAAATGATATTTCATGACGAGTACAAAAGAAATGATAGTTCATACGAGTATAATAGAATATACGAAACTGCAAATGGATATTCATCCGCCATGCGGTAATCCGCGTAGACAGATCATTTCCACAATTTAATAAAGAATGAATACGAAAGGTCATTCACCATGCATGCGGTAATCCACATAGACATGTTATTCCAATAGAATAACAAAGAATGGAATAACAGAAGAATTCAGCAGGCATGCGATAGACTGCACATACATGTTATTCCAACAGAATAATAAATAATGCAACCAGGTCTTGCGTAATACACATAGACAGGATATTCCAATAGAATAATAAAGAATGGAACTAGGTTATGCGTAACATGCACAAACAGGATATTCCAATAGAATAATAAAGAATGTAATAACAACAGAATTCACCAGGCATGCGATAGACCGCACAGACATGTTATTCCAACAGAATAATAAAGAATGGAATAATAGAAGAATTTCAACATGTATGTGGTACTTGGATGACAAAAGTTATTCCAACATAATAATAAAGAATGGAATAACAACCCTTACGAGTATTGAAAGAAAATAACTCTTTTCATGAATACGAAAGAATAATATCCCTTACCTCAGAAGAAAATTGTATACTGGAATAGTGAGGTAGCAGACTTCTCTTCTTCTTTTTCTCTATAATTTCTCTCTATAATAATTACTCTATAGCTTTAGTAAATTGGTGAGAAATGAAGGAAGAATGAGCTTCTATTTATAGGAAAATATAGTTTCAATAATTTCACATTTTGGGGCTCGAAATATTACAGTATAATACCTTCCCCTTTTTCTTTCTTTTTAATTTAGTCTTGCAAGTATTATCAAACTTGCACCACCTCCCCTAATAGTAAATCAAATGAATCAATAGTAAAATTATGTGACTCAATAGTATAATCATGTGAAAAATACGAATTATAGTATAGTACCTCCATCTATATCTCCATTTTTAACTTAGTCATGCAAGTATTATCAATTTTGCACCACCTCCCCTAATAGTACATGAATGTGAATCAATAGTACACATATGTGAACAAATAGTTACAATCATGTGAATTAATATGACTTAATTGCTCATTTATCCGATTAATTACTCGTTTGGTCAATATAACTTCCAGACATCTATTATTATCGAAATAAATATCGATTTCCACTAATACTAATAATCCCAACATAATAGAACTATCAATTTCATCTTTAATCAACACGAACTTATTCATCATTAATATTATAAATCACAATATTTAACAACCAGGTCGTTCCCAGGAAAGAGTGGGCTTTCCGTTAAGGATTTCTTCTTATTAGCGCACAATTAGGTGACCAAACCTCTCCTTGACATAACTTCTAGACATTGTCAATATTGCAAATAATAATATGAATAACTTTGTCGTCTCAATTATTGATTTAATAATATAAAATATTGTGACAATAATTGAATCAATAATATGAGAGATATGATGCAACAATTACTGTAGCAATAATTGCGTATAACTGAGTGACTTCTGACATAAGCATCAATAATCAATACCGTGTGCTACTATGCAACCAAGCGTATTACTGTACTTTTACTACCGGGTAGTTCAACGGTTTAACGGTAAAAACTTTCATTTATTATTTTTATAAAAGATAATTACGTGCGTTTTTAAATACGACAATACTTCCATTTTGGGGTCCACCAATGATTGTGTCGTCGCACGAATATTCCCTATTAAAACGAATATTTCCCGACACAATTTTCAAAATTTTGCTTACTTTGCAAAATTTTCAAATATCACCCTTAACTTTAAACTTTTATCAATTTAACTATTTACCAAAATAGAATAATTATATGAAAATTGAATACTTTCATTTCATAAAATTTGGAGTCTCACAATTGTGTTATGTGATTAATGTTAATTATTATAGAGTTGATTAGGTAAACCCTAATTAAAATTTAAAAACCCTAATTTCTAAAAGTTAGAAACCCTAAGTAGCTAATTAATAAACCCTAATTTGATAAAGAGGAACCCTAATCGCTAAATGATAAAGCTTAATGCTAATTAGTGAATTTTAAACCCTAATGTTCTTATATAAGGTAATTAGAAACCTAATCTAATTAAGGAAACGCTAATTAACAATTTTTAGAAACTAATTTTTTGTACAAACCCTAATTAGAAATCCTACATTTTTTTGTGCTAAACCTTAGGGTTAAACACTAAGGGTTTGCCATGTTACATGTTTGCCATTAAAATCACAATCATATTGACCATTTTGCCCGTCTTGGATTTTTATTAGGTTGCTTGTGAAAATTGCCAACGCTTTAGTTGTTTGCCAACTCCCACTAACACCGTGTGACCTAAAATCTCCAGCAAATCAAGCTACATCAGCCAATTCATGCATCTAAGATTTATATATATAAGATTGGAGAGAGAAAGTGACACAATTAAGCTCATTTTTCACAAAACAGTCAACCATTTTCTCTCAACTCTCAACCATTAAGCTCATTAAGGATATTAAATTTATTTAATAATTATATTAAATAAATAGTTTTAAAATGGTTTTATTAATCATTTAAAAAGGATATAAATGAATTAAAAACATTTTAAGTTATAATTAATAACTTTTAATATTTTGATAAATAGTACATTAATATTTAAATATTAATGGTAATTATTTAAAATGATTTTAAATGTTTTAAAAATCATTTAAGGGTAATAGTAGTACTTTAAAAATATATGTTAAGTTATTATAAATAACTTTAATATTTTTGGCAATGGTTTCATTAATACTTTAATATTAATTAAATATTAATGATAATAGAATTATTTAATATTTAAATCATTTAATAATGATTCCGGTGTTTGAAAAATTATGATAAATTATAATAATTAATTAAAAATTATTATAAGTCATCAAAAAATAATATGATTGATATTTACAGTTATTGAATTACAGGATAGAGTCTTAGACTCGATAATTACCTGTTAAAGTCGTTGGTACACCGACATGTTTCTAAAATTGATCTGAACTTAGACAATTTGATTAGATACGTATTTGGTTTTAAACTCTGATAAATATGTAAATTAAGTTTGGTATCTATATTATCGTTATTATTATTAGTATTATTCCACTCATAGAAATGGTATCGTGAAGCACCGAGTTTGGGTTTCAAGTTCCTAAATTTGGTGGCGTCACATGAAAAGTGTCCCAAATACCCGAGTGAATAATATTTTAGTGAATAGTAATTAGGTGAATAGTAACCCATGAATAGTAACTCATGAATAGTACCTCGACATGGAAAGAGTCCCAAATACTCGAGTGAATAATATTATAGTGTATAGTAACTAGGTGAATAGTAACCCGTGAATATTACCCCGGGTGAAAATATTGATATTTAATAAGAAAGTTCAGAACAATATTCCAATAAAATGATACTGGATGAAGCGCAAAACTCAAGAATATTCCACTAATTTCAAGGATTATCGAAGTAATACTTACCATAGTAAGTTTAGATTTAAAAATATGAAAAGAAATAACATACGAAACTACAAATGGATTTTCACCTGTCATACGGTACGTAATCCGTGTAGATAGGTTATTCCAACATATTAAAGGATGAATACGAAAAATAGTATTCCTTATGAATACGAAAGAAATAATATCCCTTACGAATACAACAAATAATATCCCTTACCAAACAAAAATAACATCCCTTACCTTAGTAGAAGACTGGATATTGCAATAGTGAAGTTGCAGAATACTCTTCTTCTTGCTCTATAGTTTTTCTCTCTATAGTGTCTCTTGTGAATCTCAGCGAATTGGTGAGAATGAAAGAAGAATTAAACTTCTATATATAGGAAAATGGACTAAATAGTAACTGGTTCACGAACGGTCCAGATTGATTTAGTATTAGAACGGACGGTCCATATTGATTACTATTAAAACCACAACCGACAGTCCAAATTGATTTACTTTTAAAACCACCATCGACGGTCCATATTGATTTACTATTAAAACCCCACCGATGTTCTAGATTGATTTACTATTAAAATCACCATCGACGGTCCAGATTGATTTACTATTAAAACCACCATCAATGGTCCAGATTGATTTACTATTAAAACAACCATCAATGGTCCAGATTGATTTACTTATTACACTTTGGTACCCTAAAGTTTTCCAAGTTTGCATTATTCCCCTTTAACTTTTGTAATTCACTTATCCTTAATAAACACATTTTTACTATTTTAACAATTATTCATAATTAATATTATAACTTACAATATTGACAACCAGATCATTCCCAGGTAAGAGGGGGCTTTCCGATAAGGATTTCTCCCTATTGGCGCACAATTAGATGACCAAACCCCTTTCCTCGACAGAACATTCTAGACATTGTCAATAATGTAAATAATCATATGAATAAATATATTTTCTCAATTATTGATTTAATAATATAAAATATTATGCAGATGATACTGTGACAATAATTGAATCAAATAACGTGAGATACTATACAATAATTACTGTAGCAATAACTGAGTAAATTGACTAGCTTCTTACGTAAGCATCAATAATCAATATCGTGTGCTACAATGCAACCGCGCGTATTACTGTATTTTTACCACCGGGTATTTGAACAGTTTAACGGTAAGACTTTTACCGTTATTTTTATAAAAAGTTATTTCTGTCATTTTCAAACTCCGACTATTATTCCATTGTGGGGTCCACCAATGATGGTGTCGACAAAAGAATATTCCTCGACCAAACGAATATTCTCTGACACAACGAATATTTTATATCAACTTGCTTTCTTGCAAAATTTTCAAATATCACCCTTAACTTTAACCTTTTATCAATTTAACCATTTACGAAATAAAATAATAATTATAAGAAAATTGAATACTTTCATTTCATAAAATCTGGGGTCTCACAAAATGCACAAGATATATATCGATCCATACTCATTTTATCATTTCAAATGATTTGTCGCTATATATACAATGATGATCGGTCCTAACTCCCAGACGGAGAAAATTGAACCAATTTTTTTTTTTTTTTTTTTAAAACAACTAAAAAATTAATATTTTATAATCGAATTTTTCATAATACAATGTTTTAGGCGTGATTTGGATACCTATACCAAAAATGTATGTATAGTCCGCATGCATCGCATGCGCATTTATATTTTGTTATACGTATCCAAATCACATCCAAAACACTGTATTATGTAAAAATTCCAGCTCCATAAAATATTATATTTTATTTTAGTTGTTATAAAAAAAGCAAAAAAAAAAAGAAAAAAAAAGTCCGCATTTTAAAAAAATGCAGGAGTCCGGACTGGATCCGGACTATATATATATATATATATATATATATATATATATAAAAAAATTCAATTAAACGCTTCGGACTCATCTAGGCTCAATCGATGCATAACTCGATAATGTTAGACCATATATATAAATATAAATATAAATATATATATATATATATATATAAGTATATATATACAAACAGAAATGAAAACTACGGACCGAAGTTTGGGCATACACACACAACACGACTCTCAATGTGAAGAAGAGTGTGTGCAAAGATGAAGAAAAAGGCTTTATAGTGTGTAAGAAGAATTACAATGGGCTGCCAAAGAAGACTTCTATAGCTTTAAGTGGATGAACACTCGGCTCCTACCGATAAAAATATAGCTATATGTGAGCTTACAAGTGTTTAAAATGAGAAAGCACTCAATATAAGGTGTGTACAGAGCAAATTTGACAGGGCTTTCTAACCTTTTTTCTCTTGAATATGGCCACCCCAAGCCCTCTATTTATAGAGAGGGACTCGCAGGTGTACCTGCAGCAGCCACAGATGCACCTGCAGCTACCCAGGATGCCCCGGGCTCCGCGTGCAACGTGATGTCCGTTCGAACATACAGAACTTCAATCCGAGCATCCGATTGAGGTGTATAAGACATGTTTCAGACTTCTGTTGTCAAGAGCTATGCAATGACATGGGATTAGTGGTTGTACAAAATCAGGAAGATGGAACCATGTCCTATCTCTTCAAGCTTCAAATTTTATCCGGTGTTCTGCCTTGCGTAGTAGTCACTCGGGATTGCATCTTCTTGGTTCTTGTGGGACATTGTTGTGTAGAATATATGTTGAGATGTTTGTTTACTGAGATGGCCCCATCTGGGGTTAAGGTGGAAAATTGACAATCTTGCCTTTCACCGGGGTTATCTCCGATTTTGGCTGATAAAGTAGATGTTGCTCAGGGTTATCTCTGAGATTAGGCTACTGAAAGTGTTGAATGCCCTCAGGGTTGTTTCTGAGGTGTGGATGTCCTCCCGGGGTTATCTCAAGGTTTGGGAGTTGAGTGCCCCGGTGTGAGTCCCGAGGTTGATGCTGACTGCATGGGTTGAAACGAGCATCTACGGGGTTATCTCTGGAACTGCAACTGCACTCCTTGGGGTTATCTCCAAGGTTGACATTATCTTTCCCGGTGTTATTTTCGGGAATGAGATTGAACTTATCGGGGTTATCTCCAAGATGAATCGGCCTTCTACGACGGAAATTCAGGTATTTGCATTGCTTTTCTCGGGGTTATCTCTGAGGTGGGGAAATGATACTCCCTGTGTGTTTTCCAGGTTGAAACTAAACTTTCGGTGGTATTTCTGAGATTAAGCTGAGCTATCTTCTAGGGTTATCTCTGCAAGAAGATTCCACTCTTCCTGCAATGTTAGTAACAAGTTGGCAGAAAATTTTCAGTGTCTACAGATGCCCCTCTTTATCATATTCATGCAATGCAATGGCATGGATAGGATAAAGAATACTAGACACTTAAAATGCAACAAGATGATTATGATGCAATGCATGATGCAAATGTATGTTGTTTGTTGGATTGTTCTCCAACATGTTGGGAAGATTGCTGGCTCCGTGTTGCTTCTACCGGGGGCGGCAATAAATAACCAGCCTGATGAACTATCTTGGACGCATGATCCACAGCTACCAGGAATCTCTAGGATTGTTGACGTTGGAGTTATCACCAAAGTCTTGAATCCTTGATACAAACTTTATCCTGAAGATGCATCTCTCATATACAAGAGATTCTGTGGGGATATAACTTTGTCTGTTAAGGATGTGTATAACATATTCCATCATCAGTCCTCCCCAATGACGATGTTCTTCCCTGGTTTGTATCACCGGGTCTCCGCTGCTCTATTGGACTTACTGCCAACAGTCGGTGTTATCAGGGTTGCCTGACCTTCATTGACATATGTATCAACTGATGAGATCCATGCTGGGGATAATGTCAAGGATACTTGACCTTCATTGACGTGTGCATCAATGATTGAAAATGTGTGACATCCCCGCCAGGGAAAAAGAAGGATTTAGGGTTACGACCCTGAATTGACGGAATTGAACCTGCGCAAGGTATTACCGAATGTAATTTGCAACAACTGAGATCATCAGTATAGTGTACCCTATATTTGGGTGAAGACGAATGAATGATATGTACAGCCACAGTTTAGCCCGTGAAAACCAGGATTTCAGGCTATTCCCCTCAATCGCGTAACATTTTTATTCCTGATTTAGCCTTTTTAGCTTGTAAGAACTCTTTTGCAACTCAAACTGGACTGAGTCGGAGGGGTGGGCCGCATTGTCGCTATATCATTTGAGAGGCCTCTATTATAGTTTGGCGTCTATGCCCCATTTCCCTGTATTTTTAGCTGTACAGAGATGTATTATATGATGATGTACTTAGGAATGTATATATTGTTATTCCCTACATCATATTGCCATTTATTGTTCATCATACATGTATTATGTTATGCATATGTATGTATGTCTAGAGATATTTAGCATTGACCCCTGGATGGTCTTATAACACGGCTCGTACAGATATCTTCTTCGATAATTAGCCGTATTAATCATACCCCACCAGTATTGGTAGCATCTCGTCTAAGATCATAGTATGATAGTATGTCACCTTCAGACAGGGTGACTGTAGATCATTTATTACAGCATATTATGACTCTTCTAATGTTTCAGGTTCCCATAAGCTTCATAGAGGGTATGATGGAGCATTGGATACTGGAGAGACAAGTCTTCCATTTTGGCATCCATGAGTTGACTCCTACTTTGGAGGAGTATGCACGGTTGACGGCGCTGCCTTTAGGCAGACCTTGCGTGTGGATGGCCATCAGCGACATGAACCAATAATTTATGACTCTCACCGGGCTGAGGCGTACAGTTGTGCAGGATGAGATCACATCCGGTCACGTTGTATCCCAACATTTTTTGGTGGACAGATTTGGCTCTGAGGATAGTTATACACGGCACTCCAGGTATTTCACCATACTGGAAGATAATTGGCACTTAACAATAGTAGATGTACTGGTATTGTGCATATTGTCATATGTATACATGCCACGGTACATGGATGAGCTAGATATTGGCATTATCATGGCAGTGAGAGCTCTCAGCGAGGGTCACACCATTGTACCGATGATCATAGCAGACACGCTGAGGCCAGCTACATATTGCAGTACTTACCTTGCAAGGGTATTCACAGGCAGCTCGGTCATATTGTACGTGTGGTTTATGTCACACTTGAGACTGATTGGCACTTTCAGATGGCATAGGTATTGTTTTATCCATGAGATAGCTATATGTCGCATCCTTTCGTAGATCCGCTTGATATATTGTCGGTGTTCGTGGCTCACCACCCTGACTTCATCACTCATGCTGCGGGCATGGATTATCTCCCTCTAGTGGTTTGAGGGCATGACTACTTACCACCCACTGGCTGATGTGTCAGTTTGACTAGTTCCAGGACTTCCATCCTTTTGAGGGGGCATTGAGTCAGCGCTTAACTTCTCGCCACTTATCTACAGAGGATAGATCCAGATTGTATGCCTGTTAGGATCAGTGTGAGCTAGCTGAGTTTTCCGTTAGCTATCCTGGATTGTTCTACAGAGTATTCTGCATGGATGGCGACAGAGACGACATTGACTATGGCAGTATCCATAGTGCAGGGGATTGATTTCGATGATGGGGAGCCTATGGAGGAGACTTATATTCCCATCGAGGTGGATTTAACTACTGGGTTTCCAGCAGTTGTGATGGATTCTCCCACTATGAGTGCTACTATGATTCAGCATTCAGCATAGTATCTGGAGAAGAGTCTTCATCTGATGACCTTTGAGAGAGATCAGGCTAGGGCCTTGATGTTGACAGCTCTTGATGGGAGAGACGCCACTTTATTGGAGAGAGACGAGGCCACATCAGCTAGAGATTCATTGATTATAGAGCAGGATGCTTCCCTATCTGCCCAGGAAAAGGCCATCATAGATAGTACTTTAGTGAGATCCCTTATGACTGACATCCTTGCCAATATGAGTGCATACATTGATGAGCATCATGCCACCATGTAGTTAGCCTCAGATCTACTAGCTCGTGTAGATACCATTGGGCAGGAGTTTGCAGCGTTACCTCCTTCTTCAGAGAGAGATGCTATGTTAGATCTGATAGCACACATACAAATAGATCCGTAGATAGACTTGTATTTTCGTGCACAAACTAGCTTAGCCATTTTTTAATGTACAACATATATGTATATATAAAATAACATTATATATGGTAGAGAAATATATTTTTATTCACTTCCCCTTTAGTTGTGTATTAATACTTGCTTGATATTTGTCTATTTCTTCAGGGCTTGTGATCTTGATGCATTCTGAACTCATCCTTGATGTGTCTACATTGAGAAGTCATAGGATCTTTCAGAACAGATCATTGATCTGTGTGTATCCCTACCATCTTTGGTGTCATGAGACTTGTTTCTGTATGGAAATGAGTAGAGGATTGTGGCTTTTCCTCTCTGAGATTGATCGCACCACAGATGGTCTCCAGTAATCCTATTTAAGAGGAGCCTAGTCAATTCCTTATCTTATAGATTGGTGTTGTTCTTTGAGGCAAAACCACATCTTAGATGGTCGCTGAATCACCTATTTGTGAGGAGAGGTCAGGTAGTTCCATCCCTTTGGTCTGAAGTCGATGAAATGTGGTGGATTGAAGTTTGATCCCAATACCGTGTGATAATTATTTGTGTTTTGGTAGGGAGTTAGACCAAACCATAAATGGCTTCTTATCTACTCCTATTGAAGAGGAGATTAGGTCTGCGTAGTTTGAACCTGGTGTAAAAGGTTCAACGCTGAATGGTGTAAGGGTAGAAATGTTTTTGTTTTTGTAGAGAAAGGGAAAAAATGTTTTTGTTGTTTTTGTTTTTGTAAAAAGAGGGTAGAAATGTTTTTGTTTTTTTTATTGCGACCGAGCCATATAGAATATTATTGCCTACGTACTCTCGGGTATCGGGGAGATCAGGTCGATGTAGTTCGCCCCTCAGGATTATTTGCAGCCGAAGAAAAGTTTGAATCCCATGTGCAGGCTAAACTGCGGGGGGAAGAAAGTTTGATCCCATGTTTGGGACAAACTGCAGGTGTGAAAAAGTTTGATCCTAAATTCAGGACAAACTGCAGGTGTGAAAGGTTTAATCTTTGGTGGGATAACCGAAATTTTATGAAAGGTTTGATATGAGGTGAAACCAGGCTGCTGGCTTGAAGAGTATGTTTCCCTGAGGGGCAGAAGAGCATGAAGAAGATTTTGTATGGAAGAAAGGGTTAGAAAACCTGAATGACTGGTGATCTGATGATCCAAAACAAGGATGTTTGCTTGATGGTAACCTCAGACATAAGACCGCTTCATAGTGTCTAAGTTGATGAGTTGTGGAAATTCATCGTCGTCCATTTCCTGTAGTCTAAGAGTGCCTCCTGTTAATATCTCCTTGACAATAAACGAGCCTTCCCAGTTTAGAGCAAATTTTTCCTTAGATTGATCTTGGTTGTCAATGATCTTCTTCAAAACCAAGTCATGTTGTTTAAACTGCCGTAGCCAGACTTTTCTGTTATGGGATCTGGTGATCCTTTGTTAATATAACTGACCATAGAAGATAGTTGGGATTCGCCTTTTGTCTATTAAAGACAATTGGTGATATCTGTCTTGTACCCATTCATCTTCGTCAAGCTGAGTGTCCATTAATACTCTGAGGGATTCCATCTCCACCTCTATGGGGAGTACTTCTTCCATCCCATAGGCTAATAAGTACGGGGTTACCCCAGTGGAAGTACGCATTGAATTCTTGTAGGCTAATAAAGTTAGAGGTAAGAGGTCAGGCCATCCTTTGTGATTGGTGGACATCTTCTACATGATCTTCTTGATATTTTTATTAGCCGCTTCAACATCACCATTCATCTTTGGACGGTAGATGACGGCGTTAAAGTTTTTGATATGGAATTTATTGCATAGCTCCTCCACCATTTTGTTATTGTGGTACTTAGCATTGTCTGACACAATTACCTCTGGTTGTCCATATCGACAAATGACATTGTTTTTGATGAAAGCAATGATGACTTCTGTGGTAACCCTGGGGAAGGAGGCTTATTCTACCTACTTGGTAAAGTAGTCGATCATGGTGAAGATAAACTGATGCCCATTACTAGCTTTGGGCTCGATGGGCCCGATCATGTCCATTCCCCACATTGAGAAAGGCCAGACGAACTCATATTATTGAGTTCCCTTGGAGGGGCGTGGATAGAAATTTCCATGCATTTGGCATTGATAACACCTCTCGAAGTGATCATCACAGTCAGCTTTAAGCGTAAACCTGTAATGCCCTGTTCAGAGGATTTTTTTAACAAGTAGGGGGGCCACTCATGTGCGGGCCACATACTCCACCATGGATTTCATCCATGAACCTTTGAAGAGACCTAATCCTGCATCTCTTTTGTAGAGTGCATCTCAGCTCAGGTAGAATTTCATAGCCATTCGATGAATCCACCTTTTGTCAGTCGGGCTCGCCTTAGCGGGTGTAGATCCATAGGCTAGAGCCTTTTGTAGGGTAAATGGGATGCTTGGCATGTTTTCCTTGTCATGTATGTTGATCAAGGAGTCCAAAGTTGCTAGCGCATCCGTAAAATCATTCCTACTCCGAGGAATGTGCAGGAAGTTTACTTCTTCAAATTCTGAAGCCATATGTAAAACTTACCGATGGTAAGGCAGCAAATGTAGCTCTTTGGTTTGATAGATTCCCATGGTTTGTTTGATTACCAACTTTGAATCCCCAAAGACAGTTAACCGTCTGATGCCAATTAAGTGAGCAAGTTTTAGCCCCATGATACAGCCTTCATACTCAGCTGTGTTGTTAGTGCTGACAAACTACAATTTGACGGTGATGGGATACTGCTTCCCCGTACCTGATACTAAACCTGCTCCAGCTCCAAAACATTCTGTGTTAACAGCTCCACCAAAATAAATTTTCTACGTATGGCATGCATCATACTGATGGTGTTGCTGAATTGTCATGAACCCTTCATCGGGGAAGTATGTTTCTAAGGGTTTGTAATCCCCTCCAGGTGCGACGGCTAGTTGATCCGCAATTCCTTATCCTTTAATGGACTTTTACGTCACGTACACGAAGTCAAATTATTGCAGAATCAACTGCCATCTGAACAGCTGACAATTCAGTATGGGCTTACTGAACATGTATTTGAGAGGATCCACGCAAGATATGAGATGGGTTGTGTGTCTATGGAGGCAATGTTGTAACCTCATGGAAGCCCATGCTAAAGCACAACAAGTCTTCTCAATCAGATTGTACTTATGTTCACTACTGCTGAATCTTTTGCTGAGGTAGTAGATAGTTCGCTCTTGGCCTCTATCGTCTTTCTGTCCCAGCATGCAGCCCATAGCATTGTCATTAATGGACATTTACATGAACAGGGGAGCATCATCCCTGGGAGGTACGAAGACATGAGCGTTAACCAACTGCTCTTTGATTATAAGGAAGGCTTTTTGAAACTAATCATTCCATTTCATGGAGGAGTTCTTCCTTAATAGCTTGAAGATGGGCTCACAGTTTTCTGCCAGTTGAGAAATAAACCTACTAATGAAGTTGATTCTTCCCAAAAATCCTCATATTTCCTTCTCTGTCTAAGGAACAGGCATTTCCTTAATGGCCTAGATTTTGGTGGGATCTAGCTCAATCCCTTTACGGCTGACTAGGAAACCTTACAACTTGCCTGATTTAACACCAAAGGCACACTTGGTTGGATTCAACTTTAAGTTGTACTTACGTAACATATTGAAAAGCTTTCTAAGATGGTCTAAGTGGTCTCCTCCCTTCAGGATTTGACAATGATGTTATCCATGTATATCTCTATCTCTTTATGCATTAAGTCGTGGAAAAGAGCCATCATAGCTCGCTAGTAAGTTGCTCTGGCATTGATGAGGCCAAGTGATAACCGTCTATAGCAAAAGGTTCCCCAAGGCGCGATGAAAGTAGTTTTCTCACGATCCTCCTCATTAACCATAATCTGATGATACCTTGTAAAGTAATCCACAAAGGAGTACATGTCGTATTGAGCAGTATTGTCAATGAGAATGTGGATAAATGGCACGAGAAAGCTATCCTTCAGGCAAGCTTTGATTAGATCCCGGTAATCCAAGCAAACTCGTACCTTTCCTCCTGGTTTAGGCACGGGGACTATGTTTGATAACCATTCAGGGTATGTAGACACCATGATGATGCATACTTGAAATTGTTTCACAATTTCTTCTTTAACCTTTAAACTCCACTTAGGTTTCAATTGCTTGAGCTTCTGCCTGACTGGCTAGAATCCCTCTTTAATGGGAAGGCGATGAAGAACAATGTCAGTGGACAAACCCACCATATCTTCATGAGACCATGCAAACACATCCTGGAATTGGGTTAGTAGCGTAACCATGTCATTCTTTTGTTTTGGAGTAAGGTCTGAACCAATCTGGATTAGCTTAGGGTTTTCTAAAGTTCCAAGATTTAAAGATGTGGTGAGATCAAGGTTAGGTTTAGGTTTGTCTTCGACCTATTCCTTAATCTCCTGAGGTATCTCAATGTCCTCTTATATTTCCATCAAGTCTGAGTCCAACTTTTCATCAAAGTTACAGTCCTTGTGGAGAAAAGGCACCTCATCAGCAAGTACATGAACATCTAAATTCAGAGTCCTGAAACAAAATATGCTTTCACTTAATATATGAAACTGTTCAATCATACAAAGTGTTAGCATGTACTGATAAAACAACTATTAATACTATACAGAAAAGTAAGCAGTTAAAGTTAGCTATAGGGCAGATGGAATTTTTGCCCATTTTACCCTCGTCGACCAATGCATGGAGTGTTGTTCCAATTGTTGAAGGTAAAGTCATGATGGACTTTAGTGATGGAGGGGCTATCATTGTCCTCTTTCTCCCTAATGATGACCATGACATCTGGGCAATCATATTCTGGGGTTATTCTTTTGGTATGCTCATAATGGACAATGATGTGTATGCCTGACATCATCATGGCGATGTCTTGTTTACGTTTCTGTTCCTTCTCTTCCACTTCGGGATCAGGAATCAGGACCTCTTTTGCTTTAACTGGTATCGGTTTGGGAAATAACATAGCCATAACATGGGATGACACCTTTATCGGAGATTGTACAAACTCAGGATTTGCAGGTGGAGACAATCGCCGTGTGGCTGAAGTTGAAGGAATCTATTTGTGCTTATGAGGATTCCTGTGATTGGAGCTAGCAGAATAGCCTAATCCAGCTGTCCCTATTTGACTGGGCACTTGAATCGGGTGCTTAATACACTGATGATCTTTTCCCAACCCTTATCCAGGTTGATGATATAATGACATCATCTCTTGTGTAGCTGACATAACCTTGACTTAAATCTTGGGTGTGAGAGGTGGCGCCGCAATGGGATGGTAATGAGTGTTGCTCATGTCCAGGGCATGGAAACTGATCGACTCAACTTCTGAATTGAAGCTGATTAGTGGCATGTCACCTTGTTCAGGACATTTCGGCTCAACATTAATAGTAACTAGGCTATTGTTGATAATGTACTTGAGTTGCTGATGAAGGGTGGAAGAGACAGTTCCAGCCATATGAATCTATGGTCTTCCCAACAGTAGGTTGTATCCTGTGGCTATTTTGAGCACATGAAAGGATACACTAAATGTATGTGGATCAATCTCCACTGGCAATTCAATTACTCCAACGGCGTTTCGTCGAGACCCATCAAAAGCTTTTATAATCATATGGCCGCTTTTGATCCTCTTGGGGTTGATGTTCATCTTCTCCAAGGTAGCATAAGGACAAATATTCAGAGATGAACATCCATCTATCAAGACTCCTCCTACCATATATCCGGAGGACAAAACCGCTATGTGCGACAACTTGCAATGACCGGTCCCTTAAGCTGGTATGTCATCATCGGTGAAAGATATCACATTGTTTTTGAAAATGTGATCAACCAGATGTTGGATATTTCCACATCCATAAATTTCTGTAAATAGGTTTCTTCCAAGACCCTTAGCGATATCTTCATGTGATCTACAGAAGAGAAAACCAAGTCTAGTATGGAAATTTGTTGTGGAGATTCTCTCAAGTTTAAAACCACTTTCGCTTCGTTATGGCCCATGGTATGGAGGAACTCTTCAATCTTCTCCTTGGGAACTTTCCCATTTGATTTGGTGGTGGGCTTCATCACCCGATGGGGTAGATACAGTGGATTTTCCTTCGACACTGCAGCAGTTGTATGTGATGTAAATCCTTCAGCCTGCCCAAAATTCCATGGGACTTTGTGTAGGCTAACAATAGGATATTGTGGTCTGAAGGGTAAGTTAATTGGCTCTGGTGCAGCCACTTTCAAAGGATTGTTAACTCCTTTGAGTTGAATTGCTTGTATTGTGGGTGGTTTAGCAGCCACATCATCCTCAGTAGATATAACTGCTATGTCGTCCTTTAATTTTGTAGGACATGTGTTCCCACTCTCGAGTAGCAACGTGTCATCGTCTGCCATTTACAGGACATCTCTATCAATTAAATTCTGAATACGGTGGCAGAGTGCCCAGCATTCTTCTATGCTGTGACCGCGAGAGTGGGAGTGATACTGGCATACTCCCTCAAAATTAAACCGTCTGAAACGGGGATTAATTGGAGGTAGAAGGGATGTAATTCTTCCTTCATTGATCAACATCTGAAATACTTCCTCCATAAGTTGGCCAAGGTATGTAAATTCTCATTTATTAGCAATGTCCCGACGGGCTTTGACACTTGCTCTTTTTGCAACTTTATCCTTCAGTGTTTTACAATTTTAATGTGAGGATGGAATATTCATGACAAAATGATGGAGACTAGCATGCTCCTGACAGATTAATTGGCGTGTGACTTGGTGTTGATGAATCACCAGTTCTGCCAACTGATCTACTTGTTTGCAAAGAGCCTTAATCTTTCGCTCCATCATGAACTGGAACTGTGTATAATCACATCTGTCAGCACCATCTTTGCTGGTCTGGGAAGATTCAACAATGTAATTGGAACTTTGTCCACTGCTCCAATTAATCATATTGACCTCTCCTTCTCTGTGTTGAGGAAGAGGATTATCTTCCACATGAGGTTGGTCGGGTTTAGTCACGACAATCTCCACATTGTCGATTAAGTCCTGGATCTTATGTTTCAAGGCCCAGCAATCTTGAGTGTCATATTCCGGTGCCCCGGTATGATAAGAACACTTTCGAGTAGCATTAAAACCCTTCCCATTCGGGTTGGCTGGTGGAAGAAGATGTGTAATTTTCTTCTAAGTAGTTAAAAGAGTAAGGATATTCTCGAGTGAGTCCCATAAGGGTGTGAACACTCGGGGGCGTATGACTTCTCCACCTTTAGGCAATGGAGGGTTTGAAGACTGTGCTTGCAAAGGGGATTAGTTTCTCCTCTAGGCAGGCATGTTCTGATTGCTTTTTTGACCTTGTAGTATTAAGGAAACATCTTCCTCTTTCTTTTTATGGACCCTCCGGGGGTTGTTTCCATAAGTTCCAGACTAGATGTGCTCAGCAACTGCTTTAAGAGCGGCTAGGTCTTGAATCTTTCCTGACTTCCATCCCATCTCAGCCATCTCTCCGTGATTGATCATTTCAGAAAATGGCTTGCCAATGCCAGCTAAGACTCTTTCATAGAAATGAGCTTCTTGTATGTCTATGAAGGTCATGACCATTTCTAATTATGTCATGGAATGAATGACTTGAGCAGTAAGGCGCATCCACCTTTGAGCATACTCTCTAAAAGACTCAATAGATTATTTCTTGACCTTGTAACTGCACCCCGGCCAGAGCCATCTAAGATTGGAAGTCAGATCGAGTAAGGAAGGCATGAGCTAGTTCCTCCTAGCTATGGATCTTTGAGTTGTCTAATCTAGTATACCATGTCCGAGCTTCTCCAGTAAAACTCCTTTAGAACAGCTGCATTCTGAGCTTCTCATCCTCTGAATAAGATCTGAGTTCTCCTATGAACACCTTTAAATGTGTACATGTTTTCCTGCTTAAGTTCCAAGAACTTTACTTCCATCCGAGCTTGCAAACTCGATGAGAAGTAATTCTCAAAGAACAACTCCTTAAATCTTGTCCATGCTACCAGCGTTGTACCAGCTCTCGCCTGATTAGTCTCCCACCAGTAGTTAGCTTCTCCCTTCATTAAGTATGTTGCAAAAGTCATCTTTTGCTCTTCCGCCACTCGCGCAATGACGAACGCTTTCTCCATCTCCTTTACCAAAGTTTGGGCTTCAATCGGATCCGTGGTTCCCTTGAATTCAAGCGGTCCTACCGCCTTAAAGTCCTTGAAGTTAGCCAATCTATCAGCTGGCTGATTCCTCGCTCTTCTTCTTGCAGAAGAAGCTCTATTCTCCATAGCTTCGGCTATCATATTTGCAAAGTTTTGCATTGGGTCAGATTCACCTCCTTCGTTATTTACCGACTACTCTTCTCGTTGGTTTCGATTCTGTCGTATAGGCAGCATGATCTGATAAAAATCTTATATTAATTTCCTTTCTCTATACAAATTCTTAACACAATAAGAATTCAACACATAGTTCTCATGTACTCGCATATTTATTGAAATAGTACATATATAGTACATATAGTACTTAACACATATTACTATCCCTTTTAAAATAATTATAGGATTAACATACTCAACTTTACATAGGAAGCTACAATTCTCTAACTTTACACAAAAAGTTGCCATTTACCAAATTCACATATCTAATCCCCGTTCATCAAACTTACCACACTTAGGAGTTCAGTAACTTGCCACAATTATATGAGTGTATGAACTTATCCTAGTCAGACCTTTGGCGTCCATTCGCTGAGGGGTTCAAAATATTTCATATCAACATAATCTTAATCTTATATTCATATAGAAAATAAAGATTTCATTCATTCAAACATATATATATATATATATATATATATATACATATGCTTAAACAGCATTCTCGATATTATAACACTTACTATCATAAGCTTCTAACAAGAGATACTATTACATATATCTAAGTTGTCTACCGACCACTCCCTTCACCACTCTTCTTCTTGTTGGGACACTTGTTAAATCCGTGACCCGTTCTTCCACATGAGAAACACTTCTTCATATTCGGCTTAGGACAATGTAAAGAAATATGTCCTTCCTGCTTACATTTGAAGCAGACGTTCTTCCACATCATGCATTCTCCCACATGAGTCTTTCCACACTTGCTGCAAGCTTGTCTCTTCTTCGGGTTTGACTTTTCAGAGTTTTCGATGTTGTTATCCATCTTTCTCTTCTTCTTGTCTTTCTTGCTGGTTCCTTTAGAAGATCTGCCACCTTTAGTCTTCATCCTCTCCACCTGTGCCTTTAGCTCGTTCCGTTCTTCAGTCATTTCGCATAACGCCTGTTCTGTCTTCCACAACTCCTCCAAGATAAATACCTTACTTCGGAGTTCCTGGACTTCTACAGTTAGCTGATCTTGTTCTCCAACTTTGATCTTATTCTTCAACTCCACCTTAGCTTCTTCAGACTCCGCCTCCTCATCACCACTTAAATATATCTCGGGATAATCATCATGATGGATCTCGAGATTGATCATTGGTTCATCTTTCTCCATTTCTTCCACTAACTCACTCTGCGCTGGAACCTTGGCTAATGACACTAGTGCGACAGCGACTGGCATCTCCGTACTCATCTTATCTTCTCCCGACATCCTACAATCAGTTTAAACAATTTGATTAATACTTCACCAGTACACACTCCTCACACTATGTTTCTACTTATCTCACTATCGATACGCTTCAACAATCCCTCACTTAGTACTCTAAATGAGTATTCTCTATCTTGCTCATGGTTATAATCCTAGGCTTTTTCCCCACCCCACCTAAGGTTTATAACCTACAGCTTTGATACCAACCTGTGACACCCCCAAATCCGGGTTACCTGACCCCCGAGTTTGGGGTTCACGATCCACAATATAATACCATCTAACTACTCATTTTAATATAAATAGGAATACATAACTTATTAATATAGATTGTTAATACATAAGTCCCAGGTCTACTAACCTTAACATTACAGACATACCCCTTTTGATATACAAAAAGGGTTTACAATACAATACAACATAATAATAATATTGTTCATCATAATTAATTTATAACTATTCCTTTTCCTCTGTTCTTCTTCGCATCACCTTCTGCAACTTCGTCCCTAGCTGAAAAGTTTTATTTATAGCAAGGGTGAGGAACAAGTTTGCTCCGCAAGTTAAGAGATATAATAAAGATATAGAAATCAATATCAAACCTTCTCATATTCTACACAATAATAATTTGATAATGAAAGAGTATAACGCTTTCAAGGTTTCTACGATATTCAAACGAATAATCAAGAATTAATTCTACGAAATAGCAAAGTGGAATGTTTTCCAGATTTATGTTGAGCGATCCATTGGATCTTGAACTTCTCTTCTCGAGTAACTATCAAAGATTTACTTGGATATACCCAGGTGTATCAGATAACCATAAAGATTAAATCATACCCCTCTGCAAGTATATAAAGTGATCAGCTTTAGTATACCCTATATTATGCATAATAATACTTAATCGCTAGAAAGGCGTCAATACTCGACCGATAAAATATTCCCTTTATATAAAAGGTTGTTCTTCTCAGTCTTAGAATCAAGATTTTGATTTTACAACGAAATACTGTGATTTCAAATTCTATTTACTTCTCGATCTAGCCGAAATAATTGGCATCGATCTGTCAATAACAATTGAATTCTCTTCTCGAATCTATCAAGTTCTAACAAATGTTCGTCGAACCAAAATAATTGGCTAAGACATTTCTCAACATAATTCGACAATAAACAGGAATTATCTGTACTGTCTATTCTAGCTTCTACGGATATGTATATCCAACAACAGTTATTCTACGAATGTATATATTTCGAATCAGTAATTCAATTTGAATTATTAAGCATGCACTAACTATGAATAATTAACAATAAATCCCTAGACGTGGTCTATTTAACAATAATTAACCACCAATAATAATTAAACAATATTAACTCAAGGTTGAGTTAGGAAACTTGCCTCTTCCGCTGATTACAGCTACACAATAAACTTATCTGCGTTCGTAAGACCTATAACCAATAATATCGGTCTCATAATTAGCACAATAATTTATAACACATAACACTGTAATTCACAGTCAAACTTCTCC
Organism: Panax quinquefolius; assembly: GCA_020205615.1. Lineage (NCBI taxonomy): Eukaryota > Viridiplantae > Streptophyta > Magnoliopsida > Apiales > Araliaceae > Panax > Panax quinquefolius. The sequence goes on along the minus strand of CM035156.1, from coordinate 116,338,081 downwards.
TAGACAAATTACCACATAGCCACATCAGTGTTTATAGCCTAGATAAACACTTATCAAGTCTAACTATTTCGGTCTGGTTAGACTTCGGTCCATTCTTGGTGATCTAGTCACCCTATCCGACACTTAACACAGCTATTGTCAATTAAACTCGGTTTCTAAGCTTCAATATTATGTTAGATATGTTAAATATCATTTATCCCCGTAGGGACCTCCCGAGTATTCAGGTGGTGAACCCAGAGCTTCTGGGTGATTTGAGTCGACACCCCTCAATTTACTTGTATGCAAATGAGGTACAGAATTAAATTTTGATCTTCCTTCTTTCCTATTGATGAGGAGTAAAGGGTTCTTGTGTTGATCTTCTTTGTGATGTAGGTTCCTAGCTTTACATAACCTAGAGGAAACTGGTTCAATATTTACTCCATATACCAGGCTCTGCATCCTAACTACAGAGCGATCGTGCATAAGCGGGGATTTGGAGCTTTCTTTTCCATCCTTCCCCGCCGTTGTCCCTGGGGTTACCTTAGGGCATTGTCTGAGCGCTGGTTTCACCAGACTCAATCACTCCATTTGTTGGATTGTGAGGTGATGACGACGCCAATGGATTGGCGGTTATTCACATGTATTGAGTTTGGAGGGGCACCAATGCCTTGTACGGTGGATATTACTCAAGGGTAGGATTGTTCGTACAGGTCCTTTGAGCGTAGATGCTATGAGTGGGCTATCGAGTGAGCCCATACCCGCTGGTGTGAGAGTCAGGGATCGCATTCTTCAGTGATTGTTCCTGATGATCGTTAGGGGCTGATTCATAGATGATAACTCTTCTACGATGTCATTCACTTTGATCAGCGCCACACGACACGTGGACCATATTAGAGAGTATGATTGGGGTTCCTACACCTTTGCCTATTTCCTCAGTGGAATGCGCATGCGTTTGTAGGGCTTGATGGAGGCTTAGCTAGGATTTTACCCATTTTTGCTGGTGAGTATTTCTCTTGTACTTTCCCATGTACAAGTTAAGAGTGTTGATTGACAGCAGATGTTTGCCTTTATGTTGGCAGTTCTGGGCCTATGAGAGGCTTACATGCTTACGTTCGGTGAGTGTATTAGGATTAGATACCTACCAATGAGGACGGCGATGGCATCATTCCATACTAGCGGAAGTTCTTGTGGTGGAGGGTTTCACTCATAGCCACCTACAGCTGGAGTTATTGACAGCTGATGTCATCTCACGGATTCCCTATTCAGGGGAGCATTTGAGCATTAGTTTTGAGGATGGGTACCCGATTGGTATCGAGTACATGATTTCCACCCGTAGGATTCCTCTCTTCATAGATGGAGGATCGGAGCTCTATTTAGGATAGCGTGCTATCAGAAGCGCCACATGAGAGATTCATATACCGATCTTTCCTCCTGCTAAGCGTTATTGGCCTGTTTCGCAGTCACCAGTCATTGATATCCCATTGTTGGGTGTTGACGGTTTTACATTATCATAGGGTCCCTGCATTCAAGAGATATTCCAGCATTGGTGGTTCCCTTGTACTATTGGAGCCTAGACCTGCGCCACTCAGTTCATGGGGGATATGGTTCCTAGATCGGTAATGATAACGGATTGGCTGGCCTGTGTCCGAGATCCGACTCATTTGACATAGATTGACAGTTTGACCCAGCAGTTGGACCAGGAACATTTCTTTATCCGACACTTAGGTAGAGATCCTTCAGAGGCAGATACTTTTGATCCTTCCAGCTCTGGCGCTGGCCCCTCAGGTGACCCATATATGGCTTTGCTTGTGCAGATCCTCCTCAGATAGACTGACATCCCCGTGGATAGAGATCCAGTGACTCAGGAGGATTTACATCAGGTGGACAGGATTGATGATGTAGACATTAACATCATTGTCTTCTTCTGATGTATATTCTCATTATCTCTTTTGATAGGCCTCTGTTAGACATTAGGTGGCTTTCCCCCATTCTCGTTATATCTTTTAATAGGCCTCTCTTAGATGTAGGGCGTCTGAGCCCCATTTCCCTCTATTTCTAGCTGTATTAGATGATGATATACTCAGGAATGTATGTACATTTTTCCATTTCCTATATCATATTTCCATCTATTCTTTTTCATGCATGTATTATGTTATGCATATGTATGTATGTCAAGAGATATTCAGCATTGACCCCTAGATGGTCTTATGAGACGGCCCACACAGATGTCTTCTTCGATAGTTAGCCGCTTTTATCATACCCCACCAGTATTGGTGGTATCCCTTCTGAGATCGTGGTATGGTAGTACCTCACCTCATACAGGGTGACTATAGATCAGTTATTGTAGCATACTCTGACTCTCATGATGTTTCAGGTTCCCGTAGGCTTTATAGAGGGTATGCTGGAGAATTGGATACCGGAGAGACAGGTCTTCCGGTTTGGCATCCACGAGTTGAATCCTACTCTGGAGGAGTACGACGGCCGACAAATACACGCCATTAGACGTACCTTCTTGCGGCGGATGGCCATCGACGACGTGAGTCGATGCTTATGACTCTCACCAGGCTGAGGCATAGAGTTATGCATGATGAGATCACATCCAGTCACGTTGTATCCCAACGTTTTTTGATAGATAGATTTGTCTCTGAGGATAGTTATATACGACACTCTGGGGATTTCACCATGCCGGAGGATCATTGGCACTCGGCCATAGTAGATGTCTTGCTACTATGCGTATTGTACTATGTATATATGCCACAGTACATGGATGAGCTATATATTGGCGTTATCATGGCAGTGAAAGCTCTCAGGGAGGGTCACATCATTTTATCGATGATCATCGCAGAGACACTGAGGTCAGCCACATATTGCAGCATTTACCCTGCAGGGGCATTCATAGGAAGCTCGGTCATGTTGTACGTGTGGTTTATGTCGCACTTGAGACCGATTGGCACTTTCAGACGGCATGAGTATTGTTTCACCCATGAGATAGCTATGTCATACTCCTTTCAGCTTACGGAGTGTACAGATCCTGCATCTTGGTCCATTTTCCTGGCAGAGATCGGAGATCAGTTTGATATATTGTCGTGTTAAGGGCTCAGCTCACCCTACAACCTCATCACTCATGCTCTGGGCATGGATTATCTCCCTCTAGATGGTTTGAGGGGCATGACTATTTGCCACCCACTGGCCGTGATGTGTTAGTTTGACCAGTTCCAGGACTTCCATCCTTTTGAGGGGGCATTGAGTCAACGCTTAGTTTTTTGCCACTTATTAGTAGAGGATAGATCCAGGTTGTATGCCTGTTGGGATCAGCGTGAGCTAGCTGAGTTTTTCATTAGCCAACCGGGTTGTTCTGTATAGTTTTCAGCATGGATGGCGACAGAGACGACATTGACTGTGGCAATATCCACAATAAAGGGGATTGATTCCGACGATGGGGAGCCTATGGAGGAGACTTTTATTCCCACCAAGGAGGATTTGACTACTAGGTTGCCAACAGTTGTGATGGATTCTTCTAGTACGAGTGCTATTGTGATTCAGCATTCAGCACAGTATTTAGAGTAGAGCCTTCATCTAATGACCTTTGAGAGAGATCAGTCAAGGGCTTTGATGTTGACAACTCTTGATAGGAGAGACGTCGCTCTATTGGAGAGAGACGAGGCCAGATCAGCCAGAAATACATTGATTGTAGAGGGGGATGCTGCCCTATCTGCCCGAGATGTGGCCATCACAGATAATACTTCAGTGAGATCCCTTATGACTGGCATCATTGCTGACATGAGTGCATACATTGATGAGCATCATGCCATGATGCAGTTAGTTTTGGATCTGCTAGCTCGTGTAGACACCATTGGGCAGGAGCTTGCAGCGTTACCTCCTTCTTCAGATAGGGATGCTATGTTAGATCTGATAGTCCGCATACATACAGATCCGTAGATAGACTTATATTTTCCTGCACAAACTAGCTTAGCCATTTTGTCATGTATAACACATATGTATATATCAAACAGCATTATATATGGAAGGGAAATATATTTTGATTCACTTCCCTTTTAGTTCTGCCTTGATACTTGCTTGATATTTGCTTGTTTCTTTAGGGCTTGTGATGTTGATGCATTCTGAACTTATCCTTGATGTGTGGACATTAAGACATCGCAGGATCTTTTAGAACAGATCATTGATCTGTGTGTATCCCTACCATCTTTGGTGTCTTGGGACTGTTTTCTATATGGAAATGAGTAGAGGAGTGTGGCTTCTCCTCTCTAAGATTGACCGCACCACAGATGGTTTCCAGTACTCCTATTTAAGAGGAACCTAGTTAATTCCATCTCTTATGGATTGGTGTTGCTCTTTGAGGCACAACCGCAGCTTAGATGGTCGCCGGATCTCCTATTTGTGAGGAGAGGTCAGGTAGTTCCATCCCTTTGGTCTGAAGCCGATGAAATGTGGTGGATTAAAGTTTGATTCCAGTACTGTGTGATAAGTATTTATGTTTTGGTAGGGGGTTAGACCGAACCATAAATGGCTGCCTACCTACTCCTATTGAAGAAGAGATCATGTCTGCATAGTTCAAACCTGGTGTAAGAGGTTAAACGTTGAATGTAAAAGGGTGTAGGAATGTTTTTGTTGTTTTTGTTTATGTAGAGAAAGGGTAGAAATGTTTTAGTTTTTTTTTATTGTGATCAGGCCATATAGAATATCGTTTCCTACATACTCTCGGGTATCAGGGAGATCAGGTCGACGTAGTTCGCCCCTCCAGACGATTTGCTGCCGAAGAAATGTTTGAATCCCATGTGCAGGCTAAACTGTGGGGGAAAGAAAGTTTGATCCCATGTTTGGGACAAACTGCAGGTGTGAAAAAGTTTGATCCTAAGTTCAGGACAAACTGCAAGTGCAAAAAAGTTTGATCCTAAGTTTAGGACAAACTGCAGGTGTGAAAGGTTCAATCCCTGGTGGGATAACCGAAATTGTATGAAAGGTTTGAAATGAGGCAAAACTAGGCTGTTGGCTTGAAGTGTATGTTTCCCTAAGGGGCAGAAGAGTATGCAGAAGATTTTGTATGTAAGAAAGGGTTAGAAAACCTGAATGACTGGTGATCTGATGATCCAAAACCAGGATGTTTGCTTGATGGTAACCTCAGACATAGTACCATTTCACGATGTACGAGTTGATGAGTTGTGGAAATTCATTGCCGTCCATTTCCTATAGTCTGAGAGCGCCTCATGTCAATACCTCCTTGACAACATACGGGCCTTCCTAGCTTGGAGCAAATTTTCCCTTATATTGATCTTGGTTGTCAATGATCTTCTTCAAAACAAAGTCATGTTGTTTAAACTACCGTAGCCGGAATTTTCTGTTGTAGGATCTGGCGATCCTTTATTGATATAACTGACCATGGAAGATAGTCGCGATTCATCTTTCGTCTATTAGAGACAATTGGTGATATCTGTCTTGTACCCATTGATCTTCATCCAGTTGAGCGTCCATCAACACTTTGAGGGATTCCATCTCCACCTGTATGGGAAGCACTTCTTCCATCCCATAGGCTATGAGTAGGGGGTTGCCCCAGTGGAAGTACGCATTAAAATTCTGTAAGCTGATAAAGTCAGAGACAAGAGGTCAGGCCATCCTTTGTGATTGGTGGACATCTTCTGCATGATCTTCTTGATGTTTTTATTAGCCGCTTCAACAACACCATTCATCTTCGGACGGTAGATAACGGAGTTAAGGTGTTTGATGTGGAATTTACTGCAAAACTCCTCCATCATTTTGTTGTTGAGGTTCTTAGCATTGTCTGACACAATTACCTCTGGTTGTCCATATCTACAAATGACATTATTTCTTATGAAAGCAATGATGACTTCTTTGGTAAACCTGGGGAAGGAGGTTGCTTCTACCCACTTGGTGAATTAGTCGATCATGGTGAAGATAAATCGATGCCCATTACTGGCTTTGGGCTCGATGGGTCCGATCACATCCATTCCCCACATTGAGAAGGGTCAGGATGAACTCATATTGTGGAGTTCCATTGGAGGGGCGTGGATAGCATTTCCATTAATTTGGCATTGGTAGCACCTCTTGACATGATCATCACAGTAAGCCTTGAGAGTAAGCCAGTAATGCCCTGTTCTGAGGATTTTCTTAACAAGTAGTGGTTTGCTCATGCGTGGGCCACATACTCCACCATGGATTTCATCCATGAGCCTTTGAGCTTGGTCTTTGTCCAGACATCTAAGGAGACCTATTCCTGCATCTCTTTTGTAGAGTGCATCTCAGCTCAGGTAGAAATTCATAGCCATTTGATGGATCCGCCTTTTTTCAGTCTGGCTCACCTCAGCGGGTATAGATCCATCTCATAGATACTCCTTGATATGCTGATACCAAGGGTATTGGATGGGAGGTAGCTCATCTAATACTTCTCCAACGTAATTCCCATAGGCTGGAGTCTTTTGTATGGAAAATGGGATGCTTGGCATGTTTTCCTTGTCATGTATGTTGATCAAGGAGGCCAAAGTTGCTAGCACATCCGCAAAATCATTCTTACTCCGAGGAATGTGGAGGAAGTTTACTTCTTCGTACTCTGAAGCAATCTATAAAACTTGTCGATTGTAAGGCAGCAAATGTAGCTTTTTAGTTTGATAGATTCCCGTGGTTTGTTTGATTACCAACTTTGAATCCTCAAAGACAGTTACCCGTCTGATGCTCATTGAGTGAGCAAGTTTTAGCCCCATGATACAGCCTTCATTCTCGGTTGTGTTGTTGGTGTTGACAAACTGCAATTTGACGGTGACAAGATACTGCTCCCCCGTACCGGACACTAGAACTGCTCCTGCTCCAGAACCTTCCATGTTAACAATTCCATCAACATACATTTTCCATGTATGGCATGCATCGTACTGATGGTGTTGCTGAATTTCCATGACACCTTCATCGAGGAAGTATGTTTCTAAGGGTTTGTAATCCCCTACAGGTGCGGTGGCCAGTTGATCCGCAATTCCGTATCCTTTAATAGACTTTTGCATCACGTAAACGATGTCAAATTGTTGCATAATCAACTGCCATCTGGACAACCGACAATTCAGTATTGGCTTACTGAACACATATTTGAGAGGATCCACGTGGGATATAAGATGGGTTATGTGACCATGGAGGTAATTGTGACACCCCCGAATCCGGGTCCTCTGACCCTGGTTCGGTTATCACGATAAAACATAAACATCCATCTCTAAACAACATACGATAACTAAAATGCAAAATATAATAAACGTAGGTCGTTCATTCAAAAGGTGTTACTAGTCCCAAGATACGATAACCTTAATATCATCTTACAAACATACCCTAAAATAATCATTAGGGTTCATATAACATAACAGTAATTTAAACTAAGCGCAAGGTAAAGTCTGCTCCTTGCCACTATTCTACATATTTCCTTTACCCTTGTCCTTCCCTAAGGTCTCGGGCTTAACTGGAATATATTAATGATATTGCAAGGATGAGCAACAAGTTTGCTCAAAAAGTTTAAATACAACAATAAGGATATATCATGATGAATGGAAAAATAACTGACAATGAATTCAACAATATGAATATCTGAAGGATTCAACAATATGAATATCGCAAGCAAAGATAATGATTGCTTTTAGAATAACTGCTAGTCAAATAAACTTTGAACTATAACACTCCAATGGAATCAATAGCTAATTGACCCTTTGGTTACTGACTACAGAATAAGTACTTGATGGGATCAGCCTCACGTACACTATGTATATGCATAACATTTAAATCTGCTCTGTGTATCTTATATTAGATACCTGGTACTCCCCTATCATAGAAAGGGTTGTTCTTTCAGTCTAAGAATCCTTACCCACAATAGGTTTGGATAGATTTTATAAAACTTCACACTTTTGTCTGACCGAACAATGGTTTAGACTCTATCTAATATAGTTCAAGAATTATTGAACTTTAAATGATGTACAAGTCCAAGACTGTACGAACTCAAGTGGACTAAGTGCGAATATCAATAATATCGATGTGGAATAATTGTAAAGTAATTAAACCACTAAATAGCATGCTTGGAAATAAGATTCAAGCTTAAATGAATAATTTTCAATTCAACAATAACCTACTCAATACAATATGCGAAGGATAAGAAACTTTCACAACAAACAAAGTTGTGTAAGTTAGGAAATTTGCAACACAATAAAATAGTGTTCGAATACTAGCTCAAGTAAAAGAGTAAGAATTCAGGAACTTGCTCAATAATAATTTGAGTAAGGTTAGGGGAAACTTACTCAATAAAAGTAGGGTTCAAGGAACTTGCACAATCAAAGAGTGAAGTTCAAAGAAACTTGCTCAATAATAATTGGAGTAAGTTTAGGGAAACTTGCAATCAACATACGAATCGTATGAAATTCAAGAACTTGCACAAAATCCAAAGTTTGTGTAAGTTAGGAAACTTGCTCAAGTAAAAGAGTAAGAATTCAGGAAACTTGCATGTTTTCTCAACTACAATATAATACTAGCTTTAACTAACTCACGTTGAAATGACCTAACATAAACAAGTTGGTCTTTCAATTAGTATGTGTAAACTAATACGAGTCAACACTTAAAAGAATCAAGTCATCACATAGCATGCTTGGCAACACATTATATGGCATATTGGTCATATATTATGAGGTAAAGAAATCATATAAGCAAGCCTTGAAACTTTAAACCAAAAACATAATCTATTTGTGGATCGCAGGATTTGCAGAAATTGCTACTCGTCTCAACTTAGGGACTACAAGAATCAAGATTGTCCCCTGCCGCACTGTGTTTGAGCTTTGCTCTCCCCGACTTCAAATTCAACTCTAGAGAACTAATTACACATACATTTTAACATACATGCATGCTAGAGTTTCACATATAACATATGACCATACTTGAATTCATTACTTCAAGTTTAACTTACAAGTTTTAACTAACAACTAGCATCACAAGATTATGTAGTTATCATGGTTTTATAACTTGACTATATATCAATATAGAGAATTTCAAAATATGTTATTACATATGTTAAGGATGTTTATATTGTTTATTCACAACTAACATTGTTTAACACTTCAATCACGCTTTAAACTCATGTTAGGTATACTTATCATCATGCGCAATACATATGAATTATGTCTAGGAGTATTATAGTCATAACATGACATCTTACTTCTTTAGAATCTAAACATACATGTGATACAACTAAATTTTTGAAAACATGATCAAGGTTGCTTTTTGAAATCCCTTTATCATTAATGATGCAAGATAGCACGTATAAGACCACTTCAAAACTCTTTTCATAAGGGTTTAAGTCATGATAACCTCTTTTAAAGATCAGAATCTACATCTTTTAGCATTTGTGTTCATTAGCCTTAACTAAGCTTTTCTTTTCAAACTAAGTTCTAGCACAAAGCTTATCAAGTTGGTCATAGATACAACAACTATAAATCACATAGCATGATCATTTACGTTCCAAATCAGTCATGTATATGGCCTCATAAGTTCAGAACTTGTAAGACATATATTACTTCAAAGTTTGTTCTCTAAACTTTAAGTTTTCATTACAAATCTCTTACTAAAATGTGTTGATCACTTCATACTACACAAGAAAACCTTACATATCATGTTATACTCTTCTATAGGTATGTATCGAAGTCATAACATCAAGTTAATAACACATATAACCAACAGAAACCAACAACTGGATCTGAGGTACGGCACAGCTGCGCTGCACCCTAGTACAACTAGGGCGCAGCTGCGTTATGCCTACACCAGAAGTAGTAAGGTTACTCTGTTTTGCAGAGTAACTACCAACTTGTTTTCCAACAATTCAAGCATGCTCCAAATCATTATTAAAGTGTTCATACATGTTAGAAAACTTCTTACACACCTAATAACATGCTTGTTCATATCAATTAACAAATGAATTCAAGAAATTCCAATAATCAAATAAGACCCATTTCAAGAGCATAGTTAGAACTTATACCTTCTTAAGCTTGGATTGGATTCCTTACACACTAAGTATGCTCCCAAAATTTCTCAGCAACTTAGAGTTCTCAATATCAGACTTAGCAAACAACAAAACTGAAAATTAGGCTACTATTTATAGAAGAACTTTGGACTAGATATTCATATTGCACTAAGGTTGAAGCTCATGGTGCAAAGGAAGAACACATTGGTTGCTAAGAAGTGGTTCAACAACTCCCTATAGGCCATTGGCCTTGAAATCATTGCTTAAGTTTAAAACATTTGAAAGTTACGTGTTTTAGCTTCATACTATTGTTCGTGTTCTATGGTGACACTCATTTTGGGACAAGAAAGAAATCTCAGCATACTTGATCAACTAAGGCTTGGTTTGGACACTATAATTCCCATAATTTAATATAAATGTGTAAATGTTACTACACAAGCAAATTTGGGGATTATTTATGTACTCACATTATATAACCCTTGTTTATTAAATACACGCAATAAAATAACGCAGTTAAGTATTATTAACCGGGTAGTTCCATAATTATCTCTACTACTCACTTAGCCATATTATAACATTATTTAATATTATATATCCAGTGTGCACACATAACTTCTTTTCAAATTTCTGGAATACACAGATATTTAATTATTTCTGTTTAACAATCACTTATGATTTTATTGCACTACTTGATACTCCATATCATTAGAATATATTCTTATTATATGATTCTATGCATGTCACACATTACACTAATGTTCCAATTCATTTCCTATAGCAGAACTTAACTGTCTCAAAATCGACATCAAGCGTAGCTTACGCCATTTTGTATTTCATTGACTGGCCAATTTTGCTACGGTCCTCGGCAAAGGCTAAAATAGGTTAGCTTCAAGCTAGTTCCAATTTTTATCACCACACAAGTTTTATGTGAGATAATTTAACTTCTACAATGGTGATATACCCACAATTGACATAAATCAATATGTTCAAATCTCGTCACTATATTCAAATAAATTGAATATTTAATCATTAAAAATCCTAACAATTCTTTGATATCAAACTCTTAGGGTTAGTCCACCAATTTAAATAACTATTAGTGACTCCATTTAATCTTTTCATAAATTCACATAACCACATAAGGTTTAAATAGACTCACAATACTAACTCATTAAAATTTAATCACATATTTAATTAATACGGAGTTTCAAATTCGTGGACGTTACATCCCTCCCCCCTTATAAAAATTTCATCCTCGAAATTGTAAAAATAAGGTTACTCAAATAAACACAGATAATTCGCTCTCATTTTCTCTTCTAGCTCCCATGTAGCTTCTTCTACTGCGTGATTCCTCCAAAGAATCTTAACGGAATGGATAATCTTATTCCTCAATTTCTGTTTGTTCCTATCTAGTATCTGAACAAGAACTTCCTCATACGATAAGTCTTTCTCGACTTGAATTGGTTCATAGGAGATAACGTGCTTATAGTCCGATTTATAGGGTCGCAATACTGACACATGAAACACATTGTGAATGTGCTCAAGTTCAGAAGGTAACGCTGCCTCGTACGCCACTTCGCCGACTCGCCTCAGAATCTCGAACGGTCATATGAACCTAGGGCTCAACTTGCCCTTCTTCCTAAAATGAATCTTCCCTTTCCAGGGAGAAACTTTCAGAAATGCATAGCTCCCTACTTTAAAATCTCTCTTCTTGTGATGTAAATCCGCATACTTCTTCTGGCGATCTTGAGTGGCTACTAATCGTGCTCTTATCACCTTGATGATTTCTACTGTCTGTTGTACCAATTCTGGTCTCAACAGTCGACGTTCTCTAACTTCGTCCCAACATAAGGGCGTTCTACATTTCCTCTCATACAGTGTTTCATACGTTGGCATTCCAATACTAGCCTGATAACTATTGTTATACGTGAACTCTACTAATGGAAGGTGATCCTCCCAACAACCGTTGAAGTCTATCACACATGCTTGGAGCATGTCTTCAAGTGTTTGAATTGTTCTCTCGCTCTACCCATTGGTTTGCGGATGATATGCGGTACTCATTCGTAGTTGTGTCCCCATTGTTTCTTGAAGACTCTTCCAAAGGTTTGACGTGAATCACGGATCTCTATCTGATACAATAGATTCTGGCACCCCATACCTCGAGACAAACTATACTTAATCTCAATCGACAAAAAGTGAGCTAACTTAGTAAGACGATCTACAATTACCCATATGGCGTCGTGCCCTTTCTGCGTTGCCGGAAGTCCCACCACAAAGTCCATTATTATGTGCTCCAATTTCCATTCTGGAATCTCTAATGGTTGTAATAACCCGCTTGGTCGTTGATGCTCTGCCTTGACTCTCTGACAAGTTAAGCATCTACTTATGCACTCCACAATCTCTCTCTTCATGTTTGGCCACCCGATGTGGTGACACAAATCTTGGTACATCTTCGTGCTTCCTGGGTGTATCGAGTATCTCGTACTGTGCATTTCTTCCAGAATTTCTTCTCTTAGTTCTGGTACTAATGTTACCCAAATTCGTCCTTCAAATCTTAGTAGTCCAATGCTATCAATCTTAAATTTTAACTCATCACCTTCAGTTAATGGCTTCTTGATGTTATTGCAATCATCATCCTTTTCATGTGCCTCTTTAACCTTATCCAATAAAGTCAGACTCACTGCCATTGTAAATAATTGTTCGTTGATCTCCATAGGATACTTAATCTCCAAGTCTAGTCGTTCGAAATCTTTCACCAATTCATCTTGAATGGTCAACTTCAATAACTTCTCTCTGCCTTTTCTGCTTAAGGCATCTGCCACTACATTTTCTTTTCCTGGATGGTACAGAATCTCACAATCATAATCTTTGATCAATTCTAGCCATCAGCGCTGCCTCATGTTTAACTCTCTCTGCGTGGAGATATACTTCAGACTCTTATGGTCTATATATATCTCACACTTCTCGCCATACAAATAATGCCTCCAAATCTTCAAGGCAAAAACCACCGCTGCTAACTTCAGATCATGAGTCGGATATCTCTTCTCATAATCTTTTAACTGGCGTGAAGCTTACACAATGACTCTTCCGTGTTGCATTAGTACACAACCAAGACCCTTGTGTGACGCATCACTATACATTATAAATCCTCCTGTGTTGTCCGATAAAGCCAACACATGTGCTTGACTAAGCCTCTTCTTCAATTCCTGGAAACTCTCTTCACACTTCTCCGTCCAAATGAACTTAACTGTCTTTCTGGTAAGATTGGTCAACGATGATGCTAATTTCAAAAAATCTCTAATGAATCTTCGATAGTATCCCACCAATCCCAAGAAACTCCTGATTTCTATCGACTTCTTCGGCTGCTCCCAATTGATAACCGCTTCTACCTTCGCTGGATCCACTGAAACACCATTCTTGTCGATAACGTGCCCTAAAAACTGCACTCTCTGCAACCAAAACTCACACTTGGAAAATTTTGCATACAGCTTCTCCCTCCTTAATGTCTCCAACACCATCAGAAGATGTTCAGCGTGTTCTTCCTCCATCTCTGAATACACTAGAATGTCATCAATGAATACGACAACAAACTTATCTAAATACTGTTTGAACACTCTATTCATCAAATCCATAAATGCTGCTGGCGCGTTCGTTAATCCAAATGACATTACCAGAAACTCAAAGTGTCCATACCAAGTTCTGAATGCCGTCTTTGGAATATGCTTCGGCCTCACTTTCAGTTGGTGATAACCAGTCCTCAAGTCAATCTTTGAAAAGTATTTTGCCCCCTTCAACTGATCAAATAAATTGTCTATCTTGGGCAACGGGTACTTGTTCTTAATGGTGACCTTGTTCAACTCTCGGTAGTCAATAAAAAGTCTTAACGACCCTTCTTTCTTCTTTATGAATAAGACTGGTGCTCCCCACAATGATACGCTCGGTCGAATGTATCCCTTATCTATTAACTCTTATAATTGAGCCATTAGTTCTTTCATCTTTATCGGTGCCATACGATACGGCGCTTTGTATACTGGTGTTGTCCCTGGTGCCAAATCAATGACAAGATCAATCCCTCTATCCGGTGGCAATCCCAGAATCTCGTCTGGGAAGTCATCAACGAAATCCCTCACAATAGGTATCTGACTCAGTTCACCCTCGACTCGTCGAGTATCAACCATGTGAGCCAAATAACCTATACAACCCTTCCTAAGCAATCTCTGTGCTTGCACCATCGTCAGACAATGAGATTGTCTCAGCGATTTACTACCATAAAATACCACCTTTGACTTATTCGGAGTCTTAAGGTGTACACACTTCTTCTTATAGTCTATAACTGCTCCATGAACCGATAACCAATCCATTCCAAGGATTACATAGAACTCCCCCAAACGAATCGGTATCAAATCCACTTTGAGCTTAAATCCTCGTAATTCGGTATAACAATTCCTATGAATGTATTCTATGGGGATAATTTCTTTGTTCGTTACTTCTACATTCATAGGGTGTTCTAATCTCTCACGGGGTAAGTCTAACTGTTTAGAAAATTCTTCGGATACAAAAGAGCAGGTAGCACCCGAATAAAATAACACGTATGCATTTATATCATTGATCAGAATGATACCTGACACCACGTCCTTAGACTCCACCTCATCCTGTATGGTCATGTTGAACGTTCGTGATGTTGGTCTAATAGCTTGACTGACTGACCCTCCAATGTTCTGTCCATTGTTGTTGTTATTGTGGTTACCGCTAGCTACATCGCCCTTTTTCTTCGGCTAGTCCTTAATTTGATGGTCTGTGGCCCCACGTGAGAAACATCCTGCCTTCTGTTTATTCGGACACTGAGGAGCCATGTGCCCCGATTGTCCACAACGATAACAAACACTCTTTCCCTTTATGCACTCCCCCGAGTGATTCCTCCCACAGTTGTTACACTTCATACTTTTCTTAGCCTCTCCCCCAGACTTATTACCTCCAGAGGATTGGCTCTCTATCCATTTACGCTTATTGGGGTTGCTGCCTCCGCTGCTTCCCCATTTCTGTCCTTCTTGACCTATCTTATTTTCTTGTTTGAATCGAGCGATGGCTTCATTGCCTCCTTCGGCAATGATAGCCCTTTTCCAAAAGATCAGAGTAAGTCTTAATCTTTAACACAGCCACTGCCTTATGCACCCATGGTTTCAGTCCTAATTTGAACCTCCTTGTCTTCCTGGCCTCCGTGTCAACTTGATGTGGAGCGAATCGGGCTAACTCGTTAAATCTCGTCGCGTACTCTACGACAGACATGCTACCTTGCTTCAGTTCAAAAAATTTAACTTCCATATTCTATTGCGTATTCTCTGAGAAGTAATTCTCGAGGAATAGTTCCTTAATTCTAACCCCAAGGAATAACTCCTTCATCTGCTCAGCCCCAATTGGCTTTCCACTAATAGTTAGCTTCGCCTTTCATCATGAAAGTGGCAAAACTCGTCTTCTGTTCTTCGGCCACACTTGCGACCTCAAACACCTTCTCCATCTCTTCTATCCATGCTTGGGCTTCAATTGGGTCGAGGGTGTAAGACCCCGAAATTTTTAAATAAAAAGGAATTTCCTTTATTTTGAAATAGTAAGGGTTGATTTGATTAATGTGGATAGTTAAGGGTTAAATACGCAAATATTTCAAAATAAGCAAGTGGTTATAAAATATTCATTGTTGTCGGGGAATATTCGTTTGGTCGTGGAATATTCGTCTTCGTCGGGAATATTCGTATTTACTAGTGCAGCCATGTGTGGGCCCCATAACGGAAAGCGATTGGATGAAGAAAACGACAAATATAAGTTGTTTTTAAATAACGGCGTAGTTGTTAAGTATTAATCTTGAATACCCGGTGGTTAAAACACACTAATACGCCGTTGTTGAACAAGAAGATACCAGATTGCACCAATTATTGATTCTTACGTAAGAAGGCACTACTCAATAATGGTTACAGTAATTACTTTATCAAAGATTTTATCGAGTTAATAATTGTCGCTGATATTTTATATTGTTGTTGTTTCAATAATTGTCATTACACAAGATCTTTCATTATCGAAGCAATAATTCATATTATCCTAATAATATTATTAGATAACATTATTGGCAATGTCTAGAAAGTTCTGCCTAAGGAGAGGTTTGGTCATCTAATCATACGCCAAAGAAGAAGAAATTTTTATTGAAAGCCCCTCTTCCTCGAACCGCCTCGTCATCAATATATTGTGATTCGTAATATTATTTGTGAATAATTAATTATTGATTTATATGATGAGGAAAATATTGATTTTATGTGGATATAGATGGAGAAAATTTTTAAAATGACAATTGTTGAAAATTAATATTTTATCTTTTTCTCGATAAAATAATTCATTTAAATATATTATTTTAATAATATATTAACTATGATATTTTTACAATGAATGTGGGATATATGAGTATATGAGGAGGAAGAGTATTTTTGTGGCATTAAATGTTTAACACATGTTTTGTGTGTTGGTGGACACAATTATTGACCAAAATTTGATTATAAATTTGTAAAATCATCCGCTTGTGGATTTCGGTCAATTTTTGTTTGGAATTTGGAAAACTTTCTTCTGCAAAGTTGTAGAGAATTGAATTTCCTATAAAAACTCAAGCGAGATTCGAATTTTCTGATGAAAGGGCTATTTATTATGAATTATTGAAGTTCAAGTTCAAATAATTAATTTTTGGAGTTTTAGTTAATTATTTTGAGAAAACGTTTTTTGCAACTAAGTTGGCCTCACATGTGATTTAAATGGGCTGAGATCAGTTGTCTAAGGTGGGCTAAAGAAAATGTGAAAAATATATTAATATTATATTCAATTTTCGCTTTGGTGTTCTAAGCATTTTCCTATAAATAGGGTGCTTAGGTTAGAATTGAAAAACACACCGTAAACCCAAGTTTCTCTCTATTTCTCTCTCGATATTTTGAGCGTATTCTTGTGAGTATTTTGAGTATACTTTGAGTATTGCTAGACAAAGGTAAGTTCCTTCAAAGACTATACCCTAGATTCTAGCTAGAAGTACCGATCTTTCGAGGTAAGGGATATTATTTTTTTATAATGATATTATTTCTTCAATATCATTATGTTTGAAATGTTGATCTGAAGTTTTATCAAATTTGGAACTTTTTCATGCTCTGGGGTTACTATTCACGAAGTTACTATTCACGGGTTACTATTCACGAGTTACTATTCACGAAGTTACTATTCATGAGTTACTATTCACGAAGTTACTATTCACGAGTACTATTCATGGCAGCGTGAAGATGTTTTTGTGGAATTTCTATCTTTTGGTGTCTGAGTTACTATTCACGTGATACGACACTTATTCACGTGATACTGCAGACTATTCATGTATACTGCACTATTCACCAAAAAATAAAATTTCTTCTTTTTGTCCAAAATATCTATTCGGATACTAGCTCCGATTGTATCCATGTTTTGATCATTCTTGAATTTTACACCACTATGATTATTTTTGAGGTATTTTGACGTGGATAAAACCAAGTACTAATCCTTAATCCTTAATCCTTGTCATTTTGTTTCATCGGATTCGCTTTCTTTAAAAAAATATTTTCATCATCCTCGCCTTAAATGATGATATTATGGAATATCTTTGGCCAGAAGTGCAAAAGATGAATGATTTCATAAGAATATCTTCGCCTCAGAGTGCAAAGATGAATGATTTCAAGAATATCTTTGGCCCAGAGTGCAAAGATGAACAGTGTTGAGATGAACATGACCGATTGATTAATATCTTTGGCCTCAGAGTGCAAAGATGAACAGTGTTTAAATGAACATGACTAATCGATGAATATCTTTGGCCCAGAAGTGCAAAGATGAATATTTGATTCCGTGATGTATATCGATTGATGTTACAGGATAAAATATTGATGATGGACCGTTAAATTCATAGATTATAGTAGATTTCATTCTCTACGTAACTCTTCTATGAATTATTATTTCATTATGAATATTGATCCGAAACTTGTTGTCTATTGTATTCTATCGATTTTTCCTCGTTGAAGACTAACGATAATTTGTTGTATATTATCTTAGTCATAATATTCTTTATCGGGCTAGTTGAGCTCACCCTTTTCCTTGTTGTTCCATTTTTCTTCTCGTGAGGCGGCGAGAATGTAGCGAGTACTAGTCGGGGTATGGAATGAAGATTCTAGAGAGAGTTGTTTAGTAGTCCTCACCATTTTTGTAAAATAATGAATCAATAATGTGATGAGGATTTATTTGAGTATAGATATTGTCTAGAAGATAATATTTGTATTCAAACTCACAGTTTTACTTTGTAATAATAAAGTTGTAGTTGGTTTCGCACCATGTATTTGGCGACTCGTAATGGGTGTTGTGTATACCTATTTTGGGGGCGCCACAATTGGTATCAAAGCTTAGGATATGATCTCTCCAGCGAGATCGGGAATAAAACTAGGAGGGAGAGACGAGTAAATCCTTCGCTAAGTGTGTCCTACCTAAGCTTATTTGTTAGTCGTCAAGATATAGGGATATTATGTGATATATTGATTTCTTTAATTAACCCTTATTTTATGATAGTATTTGAGAATGTCGAATCGAGAATATTAACAAAGGAGTAAATGAGACCGTGGAGATGCCTCAGACTCACCAACGAGGAGAACGTGTAACAGTCGGGTAATGTTCCTCCCGTGAACAACACCACCGAGCGATGATGAACGAGGGGATGTTTAGAAGCTTTTTGCGCTTCATGCAAAATCGATTTAGGAGACTCGTGTTCAAAATACAGAGGAGGAAATGATAGCAATTCACGGTGGTCACAAACAAGCAGCTTCAAAGAGTCGGGACCACCGCACTCGGGAAAGCCGGATCCGATTAAGGCGAGACGGGTCAAACAAATTACCAAGATATTCGATGTCTTGATGCACGGAGGAACAGAAAAGTTCCATTCGCTACCTTTATGTTCCGTATGGCGAGGCAGACATCGGTGGGAATCAGTGAAGCGCACCCATCCAAACCGCACTCAAAGATGTCATGGGAGACGTTTGAACAGCTTCAATGACAAGTACTTCCCCGAAAGTATTCGGCTATATGAAGGAAGTGGAGTTTATTAGACTAGAGCGCAAGATAACACGACGGTTGTCCCAAAGACGAGGCGAAGTTCATGCGGAGTTATCGAGTTCAGACCTCATTTGGTGGAGAATGAGGAACGATGACGCGGATGTTTCGAGAGGTTTGAAACCCGACATACGCCAAGATCTCATTTCTCATAAATTTTCTCTCTTCGGGATGTTGTCAATGGGCTCAGCTTGTTAGAGCGAGATAACGAAGTACGCTCAACCGAGGGACCATAACCAGGATCATACCAAGATAGCAATACCATCGTAATAACGATAACCAGTGGGAGAAAGAAGAATACGTATAAAGGCTAAACACTACCTCGTGGTAATCGTGGCCATGAAAATAGAAGAAGCGAGCCTGGGAGGAGATTTTAAAAAGAGGAGATTCAACAACGACCACGTGAAGACGCCGTACCATATAGCAACTAGTTTTAGGGAGGAGAACGACCACCGGTCAGATGTTACAAAATGCGGAAAAGAGGGACATATCACCAAACCGCCCACAACAGCTTAAGGTATGCTATAGTTGTGGAAAGGAAGGACATATCGCCGAGATTGTACGGAGAGCGAAACCTAGTTCAATGGGGATTTGGTGACTCAAAAGATCGTCCCCGTAAAAGTCAAAGTCAACGATTCCGGAAGAGCGTTTGTCGTGACCGTCAAAATGCGAGAACCCGAACGGTTAGCACTCAAGTTAGTTAATTATAAATTCTTGAAGTATATACCTTACTAGATATCGGTTCTACCCATTCTTTTATCTCTCTACTTGCGCCAACGCTTAAACTTGACTCGAGAGAATTAGACTTTGACCTATCTGTGGAAACTCCGTTAGAGAAACTTTCATCACATCCAATCGCTTATAAATCTTGCTTGATTCAGTCAGCACTATCACATTACCTCGTTAACCTTATTTCTATAGAGATATTTGTTTTTGATGTGATTTTAAGGTTAACTACTCATCATGCCAAATTGATTGCTTTTGTAAGGTTGTTAGTTTTCATATTCCTAAGCAACTCGTTATTCAATTCAAGCAATCAAACCATTGTAGTCAAACATTTTCATATCAAGCCATGAAGTCATTCGCTTATTACGGATGTCAAATTTTCTTAGTCCATGTTATGGATTTGAATAAAGACACGCCGATTTGAATAATATTCCGTTGTTATTGATTTTCCCGACGTATTTTCAAAGAATTTCTTGGCTTACTCCCAAAGCCCGATATTAAATTTTGTATCGACTTTGAACCCTAGACAAAACTCATTTCTAAAATCTCATATCGAATGGCTCCTATTGAACTTCGTGAGTTAAAAATTCAACTATAAATTTGGTACCGAGCCTTTATCTTGTGACTTCCTTTGTGGAATGCACCGCCGCACTCTCAGTAGGGGGACGCCATATTCGTGCGATAGTAGTAAATCGATAGGTGTCATTGTGACGTATATCCAAGATTTGAATATGAGTCACAAATGAGAGCAACCTAAGTCAGCTTATCAAATACGTAGCTTTCAGGCTTAGTTGGTTATTATCGGAGATTCGTTGAAGGATATTCTCAATCGCTATTCCGTTAACTTAGTCGACTCGAAAAGATACAAAATTCGTATGGAGCGAGGAATGCGAGAAGATTTTCCAAGAGCTCAAGAGGCTACTCATTTCGCACATATTCTAACCATACCATCTTGAAAAGCTCGAACGTGGTAGTACGACGCGTTGAGTAGAAGATCATATGCGGAACGAAAAGGATGATGTCAAGTATACGACAGAGCCAACTTTAATAGAAAAGTTAAGGTTGCTCAAGCCACCGAATCGGAGTCGATGCGAAAGAAATCTACAAGAAGGAGCTATTCCTAAGCGAGAATTGATGAAGAAGGAATACTTCGAGTCCACTCTAGACTTTCAGGTTCCTAACGACTGATTTGAAGCATAGAATCATGATGGAGGCACACAACACATTGTTTGCAATCCATCCAGGAGTAACAAAATGTATTATGATCTTCAACATACATTTTGGTGGAGCAATATGAAGAGAGAGATTGCAAAGTTTATCTCGATGTGTTTAACTTGCTAACGCAAAGGCGAGCATCTTGTACCTAAGGGTCCGTCTGCAACCACTTGAGATTCCTAATGGAAGTGGAAACACATTACTATGGATTTCATTACGGTCTTCCTCCTACGGTTTCTCAAGGCATCAATGCTATTTGGGTTATTGTTGATAGATTAACCAAGTCCGCTTATTTCTTATCGATACGAGAGACTTATTCCTTGAACGCCTTTCTCGTATGTACGTAAATGAGATTGTGAGATTGCATGGCATGCCAGTATCCATAGTTTTGGGTTAGTTTGTAGAAAGCTATGGGCACGAATTTACGATTCAGTCAGTTGGCATACCATCCTCAAACGGATGGGCAATCGAAAAGGACTACTCAAACTCTCAAGATATATTAAAACTCGTGTCCTAGATTTCAAGGAAGTTGATAAGTACTTGCCATCGGTGGAATTCTCATACAACAATAGTTATTAAACAAATATAGGCATGGTTCCATTCAAGCATTATATGGACGAAAATGTCGCTTCCAATATGTTGGGATGAGGTGGGTGAAGCAACATTGTTGGGACCCGAAAGTTAGTACGTATGACTAATGATTCGACAACGATACAAACGGCACAAGATCGACAAAAAAGAGTTATGCGAATCTTCATCGAAAGGACGTGGAATTTAGTGTAGGGATCATGTATTGTTGCGAAGTTTCTCCATGGAAGGGAGTTACAAGATTTGGGAAGAGAGGAAAGCTCAATCCACGATTTATCTGGCCCATTTCAAATTCTTGACCGAGTAGGAAATGTAGCCTATAGACTTGTGTTACCTTCGAGTATGTCTCGTGTTCATAATGTGTTTCACATATCCAGTTTCAGAAATATGTGAAAGACCCGAACCACGTTATTGAAGTTAGAACCGGACGAGATAGCCAAGACTTAACGTATGAGGAGGTACCACCAAGATTTTGGATAGAAGGAGCATGTCCTACGCCAAGAAAGGTTATACCACAAGTTAAAGTTTTGTGGAGGAATCATGCTATAGAGGAAATGACCGAATTGGAAACAAAATGAAAGCGAGGTATCCTCACCTTTTCAAAACACTGTATCGTACGCCAATTTCGAGGACGAAATTTCATAAGGAGGGAGGTCAGAAGACCCCAAAATTTTTAAATAAAAGGAATTTCCTTTATTTTGAAATAGTAAGGGTTGATTTGATTAATGTGGATAGTTAAGGGTTAAATACGCAAATATTTCAAAATAAGCAAGTGGTTATAAAATATTCATTGTTGCTTCGGGAATATTCGTTTGGTCGTGGAATATTCAGATCGTTGGGAATATTCGTATTTACTGCCAAAATGCCGTATGTGTGGGCCCCATAACTGAAAGCGATTGGATGAAGAAAACGACAAATATAAGTTGTTTTTAAATAACGGCGTAGTTGTTGTTGCCAAGTATCACCGCTTGAATACCCTATGGTTAAAACACACTAATACGCTGTTGTCGAAACAAGAAGAGCACACCAGTATTGCACCAATTATTGATTCTTACGTAAGAAGGCACTACTCAATAATGGTTACGTAATTATCGCTCAAAGATTTTATCGAGTTAATAATTGTCGCGTTGATATTTTATATTGTCATTGTTTCAATAATTGTCATTACACAAAGATCTTTCATTATCGGCTAATAATTCATATTATCCTAATAATATTATTAGATAACATTATTGGCAATGTCTAGAAAGTTCTGCTCTAAGGAGAGGTTTGGTCATCTAATCATGCGCCAAAGAAGAAGAAATTTTATCGAAAGCCCCCTTTCCCTGAACCCGCACTGTTGTCAATATTGTGATTCTCGTAATATTATTTGTGAATAATTAATTATTGATTTATATGATGAGGAAAATATTGATTTTATGTGGATATAGATGGAGAAAATTTTTAAAATGACAATTGTTGAAAATTAATATTTTATCTTTTTCTCGATAAAATAATTCATTTAAATATATTATTTTAATAATATATTAACTATGATATTTTTACAATGAATGTGGGATATATGAGTATATGAGGAGGAAGAGTATTTTGTGGCATTAAATGTTTAACACATGTTTTGTGTGTTGGTGGACACAATTATCGATCAAAATTTGATTATAAATTGTAAAATCATCCGCTTGTGGATTTCTACTCAATTTTTGTTTGGAATTTAGAAAACTTTCTTCTCTGCAAAGTTGTAGAGAATTGAATTTCCTATAAAAACTCGCGAGATTCAATTTTTCTGATGAAAGGGCTATTTATTATGAATTATTGAAGTTCAAGTTCAAATAATTAATTTTTGGGAGTTTTAGTTAATTATTTTGAGAAAAACGTTTTTGCAACTAAGTTGGCCTCACATGTGATTTAAATGGGCTGAGATCAGTTGTCTAAGGTGGGCTAAAGAAAATGTGAAAAATATATTAATATTATATTCAATTTTCTGCTTTGGTGTTCTAAGCATTTTCCTATAAATAGGGTGCTTAGGTTAGAATTGAAAAACACACCAGAAACTGAAGTTTCTCTCTATTTCTCTCTCGATATTTTGAGCGTATTCTTGTGAGTATTTTGAGTATACTTTGAGTATTGCTAGACAAAGGTAAGTTCCTTCAAAGACTATACCCTAGATTCTAGCTTTAAGTAATCGATCTTTCGAGGTAAGGGATATTATTTTTTTATAATGATATTATTTCTTCAATATCATTATGCCGAAATGTTGATCTGAAGTTTTATCAAATTTGGAACTTTTTTCATGCTCGGGGTTACTATTCACGAAGTTACTATTCACGGGTTACTATTCACGAAGTTACTATTCACGAAGTTACTATTCATGAAAGTTACTATTCACGAGTTACTATTCACGAGTACTATTCATGAAGCGTGAAGATGTTTTTGTGGAATTTCTACCTTTTGGTGTCTGAGTTACTATTCACGATATCGACACTTATTCACGATACTAAGACTATTCATGTATACTGACTATTCAATTAAAAAAATAAAATTTCTTCTTTTTCCAAAAATATCTATTCGGATACTAGCTCCGATTGTATCCATGTTTTGATCATTCTCGAATTTTACACCACTATGATTATTTTTGAGGTATTTTTGGACGTGGATAAAACCAAGTACGAATCCTTAATCCTTAATCCTCATATTTTGTTTCACCGGATTCGCTTTCTTTAAAAAATATTTTTCATCATCCTCGCCTTTTAAATGATGATATTATGGAATATCTTTGGCCTCAGTAGTGCAAAGATGAATGATTTCATAAGAATATCTTTGGCCTCAGTAGCAAAAGATGAATGATTTCAAGAATATCTTTGGCCCAGAGTGCAAAGATGAACAGTGTTGAGATGAACACGACCGATTGATTAATATCTTTGGCCAGTGCAAAGATGAACAGTGTTTAAATGAACATGACTAATCGATGAATATCTTTGGCCTCAGAGTGCAAAGATGAATATTTGATTCCGTATGTATATCGATTGATGTTACAGGGATAAAATATTGATGATGGACCGTTAAATTCATAGATTATAGTAGATTTCATTCTCTACGAACTCTTCTATGAATTATTATTTTCACCATGAATATTGATCCGAAACTTGTTGTTCATTGTATTCTATCGATTTTTCCTCGTTGAAGACTAACGATAATTTGTTGTATATTATCTTAGTCATAATATTCTTTATCGGGCTAGTTGAGCTCACCCTTTTCCTTGTTGTTCCATTTTTCTTCTCGTGAGGCGAGAATGTAGCGAGTACTAGTCGGGTATGGAATGAAGATTCTAGAGAGAGTTGTTTAGTAGTCCTCACCATTTTGTAAAATAATGAATCAATAATGTGATGAGGATTTATTTGAGTATAGATATTGTCTAGAAGATAATATTTGTATTCAAACTCACGCTTTCTCGTTGTAATAATAAAGTTGTAGTTGTTTACATGTACCATGTATTTGGCGACTCAGAATGGGTGTTGTGTATACCTATTTTGGGGGCGTCACAGAGGGTTCCTCGGAACTCCGGTGGTCCTATAAATTTAAAGTCCTTAAAGCTAGCCAAGTGTTGTCCTGGCTGCCCTGCTACTGGTGGGGATCTGTTTTGCATTGCCTCCGTTAACAGGTTAACGAAGTTCTACATTGGATCGACATTTGCCCCTCCACCATTGTTAACGGATCCTTCCTCCTTCTGATTCCGCTGATTTCTTCTAGGCGACATGATCTGAGGAAAGGAAGAAAATTATTAGGCTTTATGTGATATGATATTCATGTTAGCATTAAGAAGTTTAAGACGTCTATTAATAATTTTTGATTTAAATAAACAACTTCAGTATCACAATAAAACTCGATGAATTTCCTCAACCCATCCTTACATACTATACTTGAGTTTTCTACTAAGGTTATAACCTAGGTTTCACATTCCTAAACAGCTCTGATACCAACCTGTAAACTAGACGTACGTCGTTCATTCAAAAGGTGTTGCTAGTCCAAAGATACGATAACCTTAATATCATCCTACAAACATACCCTAAAATATTCATTAGGGTTCATATAACATAACAATAATTTAAACTAAGCGCAAGGTAAAGTCTGCTCCTTCCCACTATTCTACATATTTCCTTTACCCTTGTCTTTCCCTGAGGTCTCGGGCTTAGCTGCAATATATTCATGATATAGCAAGGATGAGAAACAAGTTTGCTCAACAAGTTTAAATACAACAATAATGATATATCATGATGAATGGAAAAATAACTGACAATGAATTCAACAATATGAATATTGCAAGCAAAGATAACGATTGCTTTTAGAATAACTGCTTGTCAAATAGACTTTGAACTATAACACTCCAATGGAATCAATAGCTAATTAACGCTTTAGTTACTGGCTACATAAAAAGTAGTTGAGGGGATCAGCCTCACGTACACTATGTATATGCATAACATTTAAATATGCTCTGTGAATCCTATATTAGATACCCGGTACTCCCCTATCATAGAAAGGGGTATTCTTTCAGTCTAAGAATCCTTACCCTCAATAGGTTTGGATAGATATTATAAAACTTCATACTTTTGTCTGACCGAATAAAGATTCAGACTCTATCTAATATAGTTCAAGAATTATTGAACTTTAAATGATGTACAAGTCCAAGACTGTACGAATTCAAGTGCACTAAGTGCGAATATCAATAATATCGATGTGGAATAATTGTAAAGTAATTAAACCACTTAATAACATGCTTGGAAATAAGATTCAAGCTTAAATGAATAACTTTCAATTCAGCAATAACCTACTCAATACAATATGAGAAGGATAAGAATCTTTCACAACAAACAAAGTTGTGTAAGTTAGGAAACTTGCAACACAATAAAAATAGTGTTCGAATACTTACTCAAGTAAAAGAGTACGAATTCAGGAACTTGCTCAATAATAATTTGAGTAATGTTAGGGGAAACTTGCTCAATAAAAGTAGGGTTCAAGGAACTTGCACAATCAAAGAGTGAAGTTCAAAGAAACTTGCTCAATAATAATTGGAGTAAGTTTAGGGAAACTTGCAATCAACATACGAATCGTATGAAATTCAAGAACTTGCATAAAATCCAAAGTTTGTGTAAGTTAGGAAACTTGCTCAAGTAAAAGAGTAAGAATTCAAGAAACTTGCCTGTTTGCTCGGCTACAATATAATACTAGTTTTAACTAACCCGCGTTGAAATGACCTAAGATTAACAAGTTGGTCTTTCAATTTGTATGTAAACTAATACTAGTCTACACTTAAAAGAATCAAGTCATCACATAACATGCTTCTTAACACATTATATGGATTATTGGTCATATATTACAATGTAAAGAAATCATATAAGCAAGCCTTGAAACTTTAAACCAAAAACATAATCTATTTGTGATCGCAGGATTCACAGAATTGCTACCGGTCTAAAGCTAGGGACTACAAGCAATGCATTGTCCCCCCAGCCGCACTGTGTTTGAGCTTTGCTCTCCTAACTTCATTCCAACTCTAGAGAACTAATTACACATACATTTTAACATACATGCATGCTAGAGTTTCACATATAACACATGACCATACTTGAATTCATTACTTCAAGTTTAACTTACAAGTTTTAACTAACAACTAGCATCACAAGATTATGTAGTTATTATGGTTTTATAACTTGACTATATATCCATATAGAGAATTTCAAAATCTGTTATTACACATGCTAGGGATGTTTATATTGTTTATTCACAACTAACATTGTTTAACACTTCAATCATGCTTTAAACTCATGTTCGGTATAGTTATCATCATGCTCAATACATATGAATTATGTCTAGGAGTATTATAGTCATAACAAGAAATTTTACTTCTTTAGAATCTAAATATACATGTGATCCAACTAAATTTTTGAAAACATGATCAAGGTTGCTTTTTGAAATCCCTTTATCATGAATGATGCAAGATAGCACATATATGACAACTTCAAAACTCTTTTCATAAAGATTTAAGTCATGATAACCTCCTTTCAAGATCAGAATCTAGATCTTTTAGCATTTATGTTCATTAGCCTTAACTAAGCTTTTCTTTTCAAACTAAGTTCTAGCACAAATCTTATCAAGTTGCTCATGGATACAACAACTATAAATTACATATCATGATCATTTCGGTTCCAACTCAGTCATGTATATGGCCTCATAAGTTCAGAACTTGTAAGACATATATTACTTCAAAGTTTGTTCTCTAAACTTTAAGTTTTCATTACAAATCTCTTACTAAAATGTGTTGATCACTTCATACTACACAAGAAAACCTTACATATCATGTTATACTCCTCTATAGGTATGTATTGAAGTCATAACATCAAGTTAGTAACACATATAACCAACAGAAACCAACAACTAGATCTGAGGTACGGCGCAGCTGAGCTGCACCCTAGTACAAATAGGGCACAGCTACGCCATTCCTACACCAGAAGCAGTAAGGTTACTTTGTTTTGTAGAGTAACTACCAACTTGTTTTCCAATAATTCAAGCAAGCTCCAAATAATTATTAAAGTGTTCATACATGTTAGAAAACTTCTTACACACCTAATAACATGCTTGTGTTAGGTTTGTAATATTCATGAACGCAATCAAATTGCATAAAAAATGCGAAAACGTGTAAAAATCAGAGTTTAAAATTTTTTACAAACCATATACCCGGATCACCCTTTATGCACACTTATTAATTAAACGAAAAGATAAAGAATAAAATCATACCCTCGAAGATCAAGCTTCCTCGTGCAAGTTCACCTACAAATCCTTTTATGCTCAACTTGAATCCACCGGGTTTGGTTCCTTCCTTTGATCAACGTTAGCCACCCAAGTGTTTGGCCTCTAGAGGTGATCCACCAAGGAAAAGAATTTTTTCAAGAAGAAGGGTATTTGGCTCAAACCCTAGTTTTCTATCTCTATAGAAAAAGGGGGCGTACTCTCCAACTATTGGAATTATTACGTATGTTGTAAAAGTCAACAACTACACCACCCATAATAAGAATCCTCTTATTTATAGATGTGGGCAACCCACCTTAACAATTAAGGAATTGAAATTTATTTAATTAATTAAATTCTTTTAATTAATTAATCTCCTAATCTTATTAGGGATAATTAATTAAACTCCTTTCACTAATTTTCCTTCCTAATCCTATTAGGAATTAATGAGAGTATACTTATATTAAATTAATTTCTAAACTCTTTTAGAAATTAAAATAATAATAATAATTGTAATAATATTAATAAGACTCCTCTTATTAATTTATATTTAATATTTCTAAAATATTAAATAATAAATATTAAGCTATTTAATTTATTCTATCACCATAGATTAAATTAAATATACTTAACATATTATTACGATTATGCCATTAACTTCTTAAATAATTATTCTTCCTTTTATGGTGTGACCCTTTAGGTTCTCCATATTAATCCGATTGTGAATAAATCAATTAGAATAATTCTAATCTTATTTAAATAAATAAATTAAACAATTAATTTATTTAAATAAATAATATTTATTCTACAATAGGGATAAGCCTCCCTAGCGATCAACGACTTTCCAGATAATATAGATTTCAACATTAATCATAAAAGAACCTTTGAGTAAATAGTTACCGTACAATTCAATCCTTCCACCATACAATGTCCCAATTAAATATAAGACATGGAATTCTTGTCACAAGTCTTATTTTATTTAATTATATGTAGTTCACTCTTAAATGCACAACTCAAATAATGCAAATTAGAAACTCCTTTCTAATTTCATTCTGCCTTGGCCAAGGACTACTGGGTTGTCATTTATCGAATCACATAGGACATTTCTCTTCTTTTAATAGAAGTGGTAGATTCTTTATTGATCATACATTATCTCCATGTACAACTTATTATACCCAAGCATACCTTTGATATACCCTAAGGGTCTTAAGGAATAAGTCAAAGTATAACTCATCATACGCAAGATACTATGATGATCTCAAGTCCAAGGATCACTTGTACTACTATCACTACAGGAATTCCTATTGACAGGCAAGTAAAACTCCATTAGGTATTCCTTAGCGAGCCACGTTCAGTGAACTTATTCTCTAATAAGCACCTACATACTTGCTTTAGTGTCTCCACACAAATGATCATGAGATCAATCATCCTCATCCAATGAGCAAGCAACGTATGTACCAATCTATCCGGATTCACTAATCCCCAATTTAGTAATCCAATGATTGGGAACTATTTTAGTTTTAAGCTTTCTAAGAATTTAGATCTCATTAGAATGATCATCATCATTATTCTAAAAGCATTGCTTAAAACTATGGGTTTATCACATATTATAAAATAGCATCATGTAGATAATTAAAAGCCTTTAATAAATTAATACTTTTTATTAATAAATGAATAAGATTGTTACAAAGTATATGCTTTATCATCAAACATGATTGGCTTGTGTGCATACTACTTTCAGCTTGTTCATATCAATTAACAAGTGAATTTAAGAAATTCCAATAATCAAACAACACCCATTTCAAGAGCATAGTTAGAACTTATACCTTCTTAAGCTTGGATTGGATTCCTTACGCACTAAGTATGCTCCTAAAACTTCTCAGCAACTTAGAGTTCTCAATATCAGACTTAGTAAACAACAAAACTGAAAATTAGGCTAGTATTTAGAGAAGAACTTTGGACTAGATATTCACATTGCACTAAGGTTAAAGCTCATGGTGCAAAGGAAGAACACATTGGTTGCTAAGAAGTGGTTTAACAACTCCCCATAGTCCATTGGCCGTGAAATAATTACCTAAGTTTTAGCCATGTGAAAGTTATGTGTTTTAGCTTCACACTATTGTTCATGTTCTATGGTGACACTTATTTTAGGACAAGAAGGAAATCTCAACATACTTGATCAACTAAGGCTTGGTTTGGACACTATAATTCCCATAATGTAATATAAATGTGTAAATGCTACTACACAAGGAAATTTGGGGATTATTTATGTACTCACATTATATAACCCATGTTTATTAAATACACGCAATAAAATAACGCAGTTAACTATTATTGACCGGGTAGTTCCATAACTATCTCTACTACTCACATAGCCATATTATAACATTATTTAATATTATATATCCAGTGTGCACACATAACTTCTTTTCCAATTTCTGGAATACATAGATATTCAATTATTTCTGTTTAACAAACACTTATGATTTTATTGCACTAGTTGATACTCCATATGATTAGAATATATTTTTATTATTTGATTCTATGCATGTCACACATTACACTAATGTTCCAATTCATTTCATATAGTAGAACTTAACTGTCTCAGATCGACATCGGCGCAATGTTCTTGCCATTTTGTATCACTGACTACAATGTGGCCCTCGATAAAGTGCTAAAATAGGTTAGCTTCAAGCTAGTTCCAATTTCTATCACCACACATGTTTTATGTGAGATAATTTAACTTCTACAAAGGTGATATACCCATAATTGACATAAATCAATATGTTCAAATCTCGTCACTATATTCAAATAAATTGAATATTTAATCATTAAGAATCCTAACAATTCTTTGATATCAAACTCTTAGGGTTAGTCCGCCAATTTAAATAACTATCAGTGACTCCCTTTAATAATTTTATAAATTCACATTACCACGTAAGGTTTAAATAGACTCACAAAACTAACTCATTAAAATTAAATCATATATCTAATTAATAAGGAGTTTCAAATTCGTGGACGTTACAATAATGTTGTAACCTAATGGAAGCCCATGCTAAAGCATAACAAGTCTTATCAATTAGAGTGTACTTGTGTTCACTGCTGCTGAATCTTTTGTTGAGGTAGTAGATAGCTCTTTCTTGGCCTCTATCGTCTTTCTGTCCCAGCATGCAGCCCATAGCATTGTCATTAATGGACAGGTACATGAACATGGGAGCATCATCCCTGGGAGGTACCAAGACAAGAGCGTTAACCAACTGCTCTTTGATTGTAATGTAGGCTTTCTGACACTCATCATTCCATTTCATAGAAGAGTTCTTCCTTAACAGCTTGAAGATGGGCTCACAGGTTGCTGTGAGTTGAGAGATAAACCTGCTAATGAAGTTGATTCTTCCCAAAAATCCTCGTATTTCCTTCTTTGTCTAATGAACAGGCATTTCCTTAATGGCCTAGATTTTGGTGGGATCCAGCTTAATCCCTTTGTGGCTGACTAGGAAACCTAGGAACTTGCCTAATTTAACACCAAAGGCGCACTTGGCTGGATTCAACATCAAGTTGTACTTACGCAACCTATTGAAAAGCTTTCTGAGATTGTCTAAGTGGTCTTCCTCCCTTTGGGATTTGACAATGATGTCGTCCACGTAGATCGCTATCTCTTTGTGCATTAAGTCATGAAAAAGAGCCATCATAGCTCGCTGATAGGTTGCTCCGGCATTGATAAGGCCAAATGACAACCGTCTATAACAAAAGGTTCCCCAAGGCATGATGGAAGCAGTTTTCTCACGATCATCCTCAGCAACCATAATCTGATAATACCCCACAAAGCAATCCGCAAAGGAGTACATGCCGTATTGAGTTGTATTGACTATAAGAATGTGGCTAAATGGCACGGGAAATCTATCCTTAGGGCAAGCTTTGTTCAAATCCCGATAATCCACACAAACTCGCACCTTTCCTCCTGGTTTAGGCATGGGGACTATGTTTGATAACCATTCAGGGTATGTAGACACCATGATGATGCTCACTTGAAATTATTTCACAATTTCTTCTTTAACCTTTAAACTCCACTTAGGTTTCAATCGCTTGAGCTTCTGCCTGACTGGCTTGAATCCCTCTTTAATGGGAAGGCGATGCAAACACATCCTAGAATTGGGTTAGTAGTGTAACCATGTCATTCCTTTAGCTTGGAGTGAGGTCTGAACCAATCTGGATTAGCTTAGGGTTTTCTAAGGTTTTGAGATTGAAAGATGTGGTTTGATCAAGGTTAGGTTTAGGTTTGTCTTTGACCCATTCCTTAATCTCTTGAGGTATCTCAATGTCCTCTTGTATTTCCATCAAGTCTGAGTCCAACTTTTCATCAAAGTTACAGTCCTTGTGGAGAAAAAGCACCTCATCAGCAAGTACATGCACATCTAAATTCAGAGTCCTGAAACAAAATATGCTTTCACTTAATATATTAAACTGTTTAACCATACAAAAGTGTTAGCATGTACTGATAAAACGACTACTAATACTGTACAGAAAAGTAAGCAGTTAAAGTTATCTACATGGCAGATGGAATTTCTGCCCGTTTTACCCTCATCGACCAATGCATGGAGTTTTGTTCCAATTCTCGAGCGTAAAGTGTAAAGCCCCCAAATCCAGGTACTTGAAACCCGAACTCCGTGCTTCACGGTACCATTTCTATGAGTGGAATAATACTAATAATAATAACAATAATATAAATAACAAACTTAATTTACATAATTATCAGAGTCTAGCTCCCCAGGTACGAGACCTTTAAACATTCATTACATAGCATGATAGATAATATATATCATTGTCTTAATAATACCAAACTATTACATAAACTACCACAAATCTTATTTGGTTAGCTTTTCTTTTCCTTTGTTTCTTCATGAGCCTTCTAGTTCTTCACAATTTGCTGAAAACATTTAAATTAAGCAAGGTTGAGCATTTGAGTGCCCTACAAGTAATAGCAAGTGTATATATATATATATATATATATATATAAGCTGAAAGAATTTAAATATTTTCTTTATACTACCCTTCTACAACAAATCAATAGTTGTGAAGTAATCTGAACCGATAATAACAACGTAACAACCCTCTTTCAAATTTTTGAAACTACGTACTGACTATAAATAGGGTTAAGGTGACATACTATAAACATTATTTTCATTTTCAAAAGGTTAAATGAACTTCATCTCAAGAAATAAATATAATAACTAACTTACGCGCAAGTGATCAACCCGTTGTACCTCAGATTGATCAATACTACATGCAAGAATGATGTTATCGTTCACTCTGTCCACCTTAGGTGCATAAAAAGTTTTCCCGTGTAAGGGATGTTCATACTTGTCTGGGTTCCAAACCAAAGCATTTCGGTTGGATAATAATAAGGTTTTATCTTGTTCAACAATAATCTATAATTCAACATATATATATATATATATATGGGTAATTAACAAAGGTGTATCAACATGTGATTAAATACAATGATTATCCAAGTGGGGACACTTGTATAACTGATAAGTGTATTTTATATACGCGATTTAATATCCAATTCATGCTTATTTGCTGCTATATTCTTGTGATCATGTTTACTTTTACTTGTTTTATGCTATTTCATGTGTAGAATGGTGGTTGTGGCACTCAACATACATTTGGAGATATTTGGTGTGATTTGGAATCAAATGGAGC
This sequence comes from Panax quinquefolius, assembly GCA_020205615.1. Lineage (NCBI taxonomy): Eukaryota > Viridiplantae > Streptophyta > Magnoliopsida > Apiales > Araliaceae > Panax > Panax quinquefolius. The sequence continues at coordinate 116,303,958 of CM035156.1, read as the reverse complement.
ATAATTCAAAGCAAGTTAGCAGAGCAGCAAAGTCAGTTAATAGAAGATAGGCGTCGGTGAGCATGAATAATTATACACCCGTAGAAGTGGGTCTTACACTCGATTAATCAGAACATAGTTCATTGGGCTGCATTATTGAACTCACACACACCCGTCGAGGCATGTGTCTTCATACGAAAGCAAGTCAGAGAGGCATAGCCACCATGAAATGAACTTACATAAGATATAAATCCACGGGAGAGGAGGTGGAAAATCTGAGTGTCCTGTTATGTTTGCAATTCCTTTTGGGCAAGAAATTTTAGTTATTTTCATGGAAATATAACTCTATTTGATATAGAATTCGCTTGGGACTTATGTGTTGGACATGATATACAAAAGGAATAACAACTACAGGAGAAAGAGAGACATATTACGAAGATCTACGTTTAGGTTTTGATAGCAAGTGTGGAGGAGTATTTTGAAGAGTTTTTCAAGAATACTGTAATTCTAGTCAATGTGAAGGGTGTTTTTCAATATTCTTCGTGTTAGATTATTATTTGTAATTGGAAGAATGATTGCTATAGTTTATTCGGTGTTTATTTCGTTTATTATGAACTAATTCACTTTTTAGGCTTGTGATGGATCCTTAAGTGAATCGATGGTTTTGTAAACATTGATTTCCAATTTAATAAGCTATCTCCAGTTTATCTATATTGATTTGTGCTTGAATCTATGAATTGCCTGATCAATAATACTTTGTGGAGTTGGATGGAATCGAGAGAGGATATTCAAATCTAGACCTAATTGATATAGCATCTGTTCAGGATTTTGTTAGTAGCTTAAACTTGATGAGTGTTAAGGTAGAGATATGCTTGACACCACATGTAATCAGATAGGGAACTTATTCTTCAACCTTCTTCAATTGTAATTCACATAGAGATATAGTGGGTTAGTTGATTAAGGTGTTTAGCGGATTTCTATCTTAATTGTGGATTGATGTTAATACTGTATTAGTGCATCGAGAGGTGGTTAATACTACGTTCGTGTTCTTGATTAATAAACTGGGATAGTGCGTTGAATTGGGATAAAGGTGTTAAAATCAAAGTGAAGCTTAGGGTGAAATCATAAGTCTAATTCTCCATTAAATGTTTGAAATTTCAGATTTCGATATTCGTGATTGTTTTGTGTTAGTTTAATTACTCTAAATTTTAGATGTGTTAATTTGAATTATTGAGTTGATTTGTTTAATAAAATTAGGGTTAATAGAAGATTGGTAATTGTAAGTTAAGGTTATTGCTAATTAGTCTCTGTGGGAACGATACTTTACTCATCACTCTATTACTTGTTGACCACGTATATTTGTGTGTTGTGCGTAATTAAATTTTACCTAACAAGTTTTTGGCGCCGTTGCCGGGGACTATAGTATAATTCTTAATAATTTTATAATATCAGTTTAATTAATATTTTTATTTAGACATTTTTATTTTTTTTTGTTTTGTGCTTCCTATTTCAGGTGTGGAAGTAGTTTATAGAATCCCTGGTCCCAAAATCCGCACTTCACGCTTTTGAGGACGACATTGAGAAAAGGTTTCAGAGGTTGAGTGAGTGGATCAAGGAAACGAGGCAAGAATTCGAAACATTTGAAAAGGAAGAGGTAATAGTAATGGCAGCCGAAGATCAGAAAGCGTTAAGGGACTTCGCAATACCCAAGGTGACTGAACTGCATTCAAGCATCACCAGGCCAGCAATAGCAGCAAATACGTTTGAAATTAAGCCTGGGATGACACAAATGATTCAAAATTCAGTTCAGTTTGGGGGATTTACAAATGACAATCCGAACGAGCATCTAGTCAGCTTTCTGGAAATGTGCGACACTTTTAGGTTCAATGGGGTTTCGGATGAGGCGGTGAGACTTCGATTGTTCCCATTCTCTTTACAGGACAAGGCGAAGAGTTGGTTGCATTCTCTACCATCTGATTCAATAACCACATGGGAGGATTTAGCTCAGAAATTCCTTGCAAAATTCTTTCCACCGGCGAAAATTACGAAGATGAGGAACGAGATTACGATGTTTGAACAGCAACATGGGGAGTCATTATATGAGACCTAGGAAAGATACAAAGAATTGTTCAGAAAATGCCCACGTCATGGATTGCCCCAGGGGCTACAAATGAACACCTTTTACAATGGATTACATGGGAATCTTAGGACAAGTATTGATGCAGCATCGGGCGGAGCATTCATAGCTAAGAGTTACGAGGAAGCCTATGAGTTGATTGAAACTATGTCAGCTAATAACTATCAGTGCCCACAGCGAGGATGACATAGGCGAAGGCAGCTGGGGTATTAGAAGTAGATAGTATGACAGTAATGCAGGCACAGATATCTGCACTTTCAAAGAAGTTGGAGTCAGTGTCAGCAGCACAAACACAACAAGTACAGCAAGTGGAAATAATATGCGAGTTATGCACGGGAGAGTACCCAACGGAACAATGTGCAATTAATCCAGCAGATGTGCAATTCATCGGCAACTACAACAGAATTCCTTAAAACATATATCAGAACACATACAATCAAGGAAATAGGAATTTTCTGAATTTCTCATGGAGCAACAACCAGCAAAATCAAGCTTCACGACAATCATATCCTCTAGGTTTTTAGAATCAGCAACAACCAATTCAATATCAAGAAAGGAAACCCGATCTGGAGGAAGTGCTGGCAAAATTCATGACTAGCACCGATTTAGCTATAAAAAATCAAGCCATGGCGATGAAATCACAAGAGACGGTGAGCAATAATCTAAAGAATCAGATAGGTCAAATTGCGTTGGCATTGAATAATAGACCACAAGGGACATTACCAAGTGACATCGAGAGAAATCCTAAGGGCAGTCACGAGCAGTGTCAAGCCATTATGTTGAGAAGTGGAAGACAGCTTGTTGGTCAAGAGCCAAAAATTTCGGTTACAAAGGAGGTTGAACCAGAGAAAAAAAATATAGTGGGTGAGGTAATGTAAGGGAACGAAAAACAAATGGAAAAGAACAAACCAGTTAACAAACCAGCTGTTTATCCTCCCCCACCATTCCAGCAAAGAGTTCAAAAACAAAAATTAGACAAGCAATATTCAAAATTTTTGGAAGTTTTCAAAAGACTTCAAATCAACATACCATTTGCAGAGGCCCTAGAACAAATGCCGAGCTACGCAAAATTTATGAAAGGGATTCTATCAAGGAAAAAGAAATGGGAAGATTTAGAAACTGTGGCACTAACAGAGGAGTGTAGTGCGGTATTACAGCAGAAATTACCACCAAAACTCAAGGACCCATGGAGCTTTACTATTCCATGCACGATCGAGGAGATGCATTTCAGCAAGTGTTTATGTGATTTGGGGGCGAGTGTAAACCTTATGCCATTGTCAGTATACTTAGAATTGGGTTTGCCTGCACCAAGTCCTACAAATATCACATTATAGTTAGCGGATAGGTCAGTCACATATCTGAGAGGCATAGTAGAGGACATCTTAGTGAAAGTGGATAAGTTTATATTCCCCGCGGACTTTATCATTCTGGATTTTGAGGAGGACAAGAACATCCCGATTATCCTAGGGAGACCATTTTTGGCTACAGGGCGGATACTCATAGATGTACAAAAGGGAGAACTCACTATGAGGGTCCAAGATCAAGAAGTAAAATTCAATGTGTTTAAGGCCATGAAATTCCCTACGGATGAGGAAGAATGTTTTCGAATGAATTTAATTGAGCAAATCATTAGTGATGACATGAGCAAAAGTTTGGTGAACGATCCATTAGAAACAACGTTATTGGGAGATGAAGAGATCGACGATCCAGAATTGGTGGATTACCTTCAATTGCTAGACTCATTGCCACGAGTACCAAGATTTAGAACACCGTTTGAACCACTGCACACAAAGGAGGTAACCGCAGAAATACTAAAACCATCATTGGAAGAGCCACCAAAGCTGGAACTTAAGTCACTTCCTAAGCACCTCAGGTATGCTTATCTAGGTAATTTAAATTCTTTACCTGTTATTATTTCAGCTATACTTAACGAATTGTAGGAAGAAAAGTTATTGAGGGTGCTTCGGGAACACAAATCAACTATTGGGTGGACAATCGCCGACATAAAGGGAATCTGCCGTTCATTTTTCATGCACAAAATTTTGATGGAAGATGAGGCAAAACCAACAGTGGAGCAACAGCAGTGGCTCAATCCAATTATGAAAGAAGTTGTGAAAAAGGAAATTTTGAAATGGTTAGACGCCGGCATCATCTACCCGATTTCCGACAGCAAATGGGTTAGTCCAGTCCAGTGCGTACCGAAAAAAGGGGGAATAACGGTGGTGCAGAATGACGACAACAAGTTAATCCCAACTAGAACAGTTATAGGTTGGCGGGTTTGCATGGATTATAGAAAATTGAACAAGGCAATCCGAAAAGATTATATCTCGCTGCCTTTTATTGACCAAATGTTAGATAGATTAGCGGGACACCGATTTTACTGTTTGTTGGATGGCTACTCGGGCTACAACCAAATAGTCATCGCTCCAGAGGATCAAGAGAAGACCACATTTACTTGCCCTTATGGTACATTTGTATTTAGAAGGATGTCGTTTGGGCTATGTAATGCACCTGCAACTTTCCAACGGTGTATGATGGTGATTTTTTCAGATATGGTGCAGAAAAATTATGAGGTCTTCATGGATGACTTTTTGGTCTATGGGGACAACTTCGATAATTACTTGAAGAATCTGGTCATGGTTTTACAAAGATGTAAGGACACGAATCTTATACTAAATTGTGAAAAATGCCACTTTATGGTTGAAGAGGGCATAATTTTGGGCCATAAGGTATCAGCTCAAGGATTGGAAGTTGGCAAAGCGAAGCTGGAAACTATTAAAAAGTTGCCTCCACCAAGCTCAGTTAAGGGTATTAGGAGTTTCTTGGGACATGCTAGGTTCTACAAGAGATTTATAAAGGACTTCTCTAAAATTATGAAACCTCTATGCAGTCTTTTAGAGAAGGATACAAAGTTCAGCTTTGATGAAAAATGCAAGACGGCGTTTGACTTATTAAAGAGGAAATTGACTACATCCCCCGTTATAGTTGCACCGGATTGGAACATGCCATTTGAGCTTATGTGTGATGCAAGCGACTTCGCGGTTGGGGCTGTTCTGGGTCCACGTAGAGACAAGGTGTTTCACGCTATATACTACGCAATCAAAACACTTACAGAAACGCAAATGAACTACACAACCACAGAAAAGGAATTGCTTATAGTAGTGTATGCGTTTGACAAATTTCGGGCTTACTTAATTGGGACTAGGGTGATAGTTTACACAGACCATGTGGCAATTAGGTACTTGATAGCGAAAAAGGATGCTAAGCCACGCCTTATCCGGTGGATTCTCCTACTTCAAGAGTTCCACTTATAAATAAAGGATAGAAAGGGGACGGAGAACCAAGTAGCCGATCACTTGTCGAGGTTGGAAAACCATGGGAAAGAAAAAGAGGACAAATATGAAATCAACGAATCATTCCCGGATGAGCAACTATTTGGGATTTCAGCAGAGATTCCGTGGTATGGCGATTATGAAAATTTCGTTGTGAGCAACATTCTACCACCTGACCTCACAAGGCAACAGAAAAGGAAATTTCTGCACGAAGTGAAATGGTACATGTGGGATGATCCATATTTGTTCAAGCAGTGCGCCAACAAGATGATTCGATGATGCATCCCATATAGTGAAGCGAAGAATATCCTACATGAGTGTCACTCATCGGCGTATTCCGGGCATTATGGAAGTGGGAGAACAACAGCGAAGGTGTTGCAATGTGGTTTTTATTAGCCTACATTATTCAAAGATGCCCACCAATTTGTCAAACAATGCGATAGGTGTCAAAGGGTGGTCAACATTTCGAAACGTAATGAGATGCCCTTACAAACAATTCTGGAAGTGAAAATTTTTGACGTATGGGGTATCGATTTCATGGGACCATTTCCCTCGTCATTAAACAATCAATACATTCTACTCGTAGTGGATTACGTGTCAAGGTGGGTTGAAGCTGTAGCTCTACCAACAAACGATGCCAAGGTGGTCATCAAATTCCTCCAAAAGAACATATTTACGAGGTTTGGCACACCAAGAGCAATTATCAGTGACGAAGGTAGTCACTTCTGCAATAAGTCGTTTACTACTCTTTTGGATAAGTATGGGGTCAACCACAAGATAGCTATAGTGTATCACCCTCAAACAAGTGGACAAACTGAGGTATCAAACAGAGAAGTCAAAAAGATATTGGAGAAAGTGGTGAATCCGAGTCGAAAAGATTGGTCGCTGAGATTGGACGATGCTTTATGGGCCTACCGGACTGCATACAAGACGCCAATCGGGATGTCACCATATCAACTACTGTACGGGAAGGCATGTCACTTACCGGTCGAGCTACAACATAAGGCATATTGGGTGGTGCAAAAACTCAATTTTGATCAAAAAGTTATAGGAGAGAAGAGATTACTTCAATTGAATGAACTCGACGAGTTTTGCCTTCACGCCTATAAGTATGCCAAACTATACAAAGAAAAAGTCAAAAGATGGCACGACCAGAAAATTTTGCGTCGAACATTCGAGCCAGGCCAAGCAGTACTATTATTCAACTCAAGGCTACGATTGTTCCCCGAAAAGCTTAAATCAAGATGGTCGGGACCATTCACGGTCAAGTGGGTGTTCCCTCACGGTACAGTCAAAATCTATAGTCGCAATCCACTCGAAACATTCAAAGTTAACGAACACCGTCTAAAGCATTACTGGGGTGGCGAAGCCAACACCGACGTGATCGCCATCACATTGGCCGACACAACTTAAGCAGGAAGTAGTCAGGCTAAATGACTTAAAATCAATTGCTAATTGGGAGGCAACCCAATTTTTAGTTTTTTATCATATTGTATACTCATAATTGATTAATCATAGTTTTCATTTCAGTATTAGGTAGACGAATAAAGGAAAAAAAATCTTGTTAATTTCTCTATAATACATCATGCTATAAATAATTCACTAATATTTCTGCTTTATGTCATGTAGGTTGAAAATGGAGCTTTAAGTGAGCAAAACTGAAGCACCACTGCTATACAGTGAAACAAAAGATAGGGACTGACAGTGGCATAGCCCGCCGGGGTGGGCCTTTTCAGTATTACAACCTCCGCTTGTATGGGTGCTCGACTTCGAGAAACATGGCATAGCCACGGGGCGGCCTTTCTAGTTTAATACCCACGTAAAATGGGTCCGTAAAATCAGACAAATGTGGGCAGTTATTTGGTCTTCTCCCCTTCCCAATAACACTCCACTTACACACTTCCCCACTACTTCATTACTCCATAACCACCACCCACTAACATTACTTTTCCCCACATTCCCAACACTCCATAACTCTTCTCCTCCTCTTCACCTTTTCACTCCACCAATGATAGCCTTCCCTGTCCATCTATAAATACCACCCCATCTCATACAAACTCTTCCACCACAAATGATATAAAGCAAAAAGAGAGTATAGTTGTCAGCCTAGAGAGTTTGGGTAAGGCTAGCACTAGGGAGAGATATGGCTTCACAATCGTCATCCAAATGCCAAAGGGGGGAAAGTTCACGTCCATCCCAACCAACCCGCACCTTCGATCGTCAGAAATTTGCAAGTGCCGCCGACCGGTATGACTACATGCTCACCAAAGCCGTTACACCGGAGAGGGGGTTGGCACCGGATCCTAACGACGGGGAGCTTATGCCTCAAATTTACCAAAAGGGATGGACTAAATTCACCGAGGAGCCAGAACCAGCAGTTGTCAACATCATCAAAGAATTCTACGCAAATGCTATAGACAAAGAACCATTCTAAGCATTTGTGCGAGGACGATTGGTTCCATTCAGTGCCGATGCCATAAATACTTACTACCAATTAAGGGTGCCTCGCCACTGCCAATATGAGCATCTTCGTACTTCTGACCTAGATTTTGATGCCATTATCACGGAGATGACAAAGCCGAGAACGTCATGGATGAAAGATCAAAAGGGAGGCACCGTGTTCTACAGCAAGGACCTGAGCCGGTATGGAAAAATTTGGTATGCCTTTCTCTGAGCGAAATTGCTTCTGTCCCAACACACTTTGGATGTCACCAAAGAGAAGGTGTTACTGTTGTACACTATTGTGCGAGATTTTATTATTGATGTCGGAGCTATCATTGGTTTTTCCATCCGCCGGTGCCTATGTGGGATTTTTTCTGGAGGCTTACCACACCCATCACTCATATGTGGGTTGTGCCGTCAAGCAGGTGTACGATGGTCCGATGATGAGCCCACACAAATGCCGCTCACGTTGCTTGATTCAAGAATGATAGCGCGGTACTCTATATGGGCAGGAGGAGAGTCACATCCACGTGGTGTGGGGTTCATTTTTCCGTCATCGTCGGAAGACGATGTGGATGCTATAGAGGCATCAGGGGACGATGATGAAGAAATGGGCGATCAAGGAGATGAGCAGGTACCGCAAGTCGAGGCTATATCTAGATCTCAATTCCTTAAATTCTAAAATTAACTGAATTCACACACCAAGGCAACTCGTCGGGAAATGCGCCGATTGTTAATGAGGCAAGAGCATATGTTCGATGCTATACACACATGTTTTGCTTCGTTAAACACAACTCTTCAAAGTTTCAACCCGGCGGCTCAATTTCCATACCAACAGCCCGGGCCAATGCCAAGGTTCCCACCGAGTGATTCTGATGAAGAAGAACAACAACCACCTCCTCAGACTTAAGCGATAAAGGGAAGTCCTCATGTCCTTATTTTGTCTATTCATCCAATGAGGACATTGTCTAACTTAAGTTTTGGGGATTTAAATACATGTTTGCATGCATTTAGCTCATTTAGGTTGCATTTTTAATTTTTAATTTTTTGTCATTGTCATTTAAAATTCTGTATTGCATCTTAATTTTAGTATTGCATCTTAATTTTAGTATTGCATGATAGCTTAGGTGCATTCATAGTAGCTTAGGTTAATGTTTGTCAATGCATAGTAGATAATAGTGTAATGCATTTTGCAATCTAGAAAAAAAATAATTAGTAAATATTGTGTTTGAGTAAGTCTATTAATGTTGTAGTTTATATTATTTGGGGGCCAATGATGTGATTGACAATAAGTTAACAAATACAGTATTGAGTATTAGAACTATGACATAATGATCGTTTATGAATCGAATCTTGAGCTTGTTTGAAAGTGGTATAAAAGGATAGCACGATAACAAACATCTATGTTGAGTGGGCAATTCAAATTGGTACATAAATGGTCTCTAAAGGATAATGCTAGAGTGAATGACAAAACGACAAGGATGGACAGTAAAGGTGAAAGTTAGGCAAGAACTTAAGTTTGGGGGATGAAAGGTGGGGTATATAAGCTTCAATCTAAAATAAAAAAAAGTATGAATAAACATCGTTGCTTGCTTGTCTAGTTTTGTAGCCTTTGTTACTTGAGTATGTAAGCCCGAGGGGATTGTCTTTACACCTAGCGCCCTAAGGTCTTAATGGTCTGGGAGTCGTTGGTCGAAAGCTTGTTAAGGTAACATTGAAAAGCTTAAGGGAATAAGACATTGCATGCCTATGTGTATAAGGTTCTGAGATTGAAAGATGTGGTTTGATCAAGGTTAGGTTTAGGTTTGTCTTCAACCCATTCCTTAATCTCTTGAGGTATCTCAATGTCCTCTTGTATTTCCATCAAGTCTGAGTCCAACTTTTCATCAAAGTTACAGTCCTTGTAGAGAAAAAGCACCTCATTAGCAAGTACATGCACATCTAAATTTAGAGTCTTGAAACAAAATATGCTTACACTTAATATATGAAACTGTTTAATCATACAAAAGTGTTAGCATGTACAGATAAAACAACTGCTAATACTGTATAGAAAAGTAAGCAGTTAAAGTTCTCTACATGGCAGATGGAATTTCTGCCCGTTTTACCCTCATCGACCAATGCATGGAGTTTTGTTCCAATTGTCGAGGGTAAAGTGTAAAGCCCCCAAATCCAGGTACTTGAAACCCAAACTCGGTGCTTCACGATACCATTTCTATGAGTGGAATAATACTAATAATAATAACAATAATATAAATAACAACCTTAATTAACATAATTATCAGAGTCTAGCTCCCCAGGTACGAGACCTTTAAACATTCATTACATAGCTTGATAGATAATATATATCATTGTCTTAATAATACCAAACTATTACATAAACTACCACAAATCTTATTTGGTTAGCTTTCCTTTTCCTTTGTTTCTGCATGAGCCTTCTAGTTCTTCACAATTAGCTGAAAACATTTAAATTAAGCAAGGTTGAGCATTTGAGTGCCCAACAAGTAATAGCAAGTATAATATATATATATATATATATATATATAAGCTGAAAGAATTTAAATGTTTTCTTTATACTACCCTTCTACAACAAATCAATAGTTGTGAAGTAATCTGAACCAATAATAACAACATAACAACCCTCTTTCAAATTTTTGAAACTACGTACTGACTATAAATAGGGTTAAGGTGACAAACTATGAACATTATTTTCATTTTCGAAAAGGTTAAACAGAATTTCATCTGCAAATCGTCATAACTTACGGGCACGGGGGTGATCAGCCCGTTGTACCCTGTATTCATCAATACTACATGCAAGAATGATGTTATCGTTCACTCTGTCCACCTTAGGTGCATAAAAGGTTTTCCCGTGTAAGGTATGTTCATACTTGTCTGGGTTCCAAACCAAAGAAATTCGGTTGGATAATAATAAGGTTTTATCTTGTTCAACAATAATCTATAATTCAACATATATATACGAGTAATTAACAAAGGTGTATCAATATGTGATTAAATACAATGATTATCCAAGTAGGGACACTTGTATATATGATAAGTGTATTTTATATACGCGATTTAATATCCAATTCATGCTTATTTGTTGCTATATTCTTGTGATCATGTTTACTTTTACTCGTTTTATGCTATTTTATGTGTAGATTGGTGGTTGTGGCATTCAACGTATATTTGGAGATATTTGGTCTGATTTGGAATCAAATATAGCATAATTCGAAGGAAGTTAGCAGAGCAAGCGAAGAAAGTCGATTATCAGAGAAGATAGGCCCGCCGAGTATGCATGAATAACTTTATACACCCATTTGGTGAAGGGGTCTTACACCCAGCTAACAAGAACATAACTCTTGAAATGCATTATTGAACTACACACCCACGCCAGGGTAGGGTCTTCATCTGAAAGCAAGTCAGAGTATATTTTACGGGCGGAGCTTACATAGTATATAAACCCCGTAGGAAGTGGGTGGAAAATTTGAGTGTCCTGTTATGTTTGCAATTCCTCTTGGGCACGAATTTTAGCTATTTGCATGGCAATATAACTATATTTGATAGAGAATTCGCTTGGGACTTATGTGTTGGACATGATATACAAAAGGAATAACAACTTTAAGAGAAAGAAACATATTACGAAGATCTACGTTCAGGTTTTGATAGCAAGTGTGGAGGAGTATTTCGAGGAGTTTTTCAAGAATACTGCAATTCTAGTCGACGTGAAGGGTGTTTTTCAATATTCTTCGTGTTAGATTATTATTTGTAATTGGAAGAATGATTGCTATAATTTATTCGGTGTTTATTTCATTTATTATGAACTAATTCACTTTTTAGGCTTATGATGGATCCTTAAGTGAGTCAATGGTTTTGTAAACTTTGATTTCCAATTTAATAAGCTATCTCCAGTTTATCTATATTGATTTATGCTTGAATCTATGAATTGCCTGATCAACAATACTTTGTGGAGTTGGATGGAATCGAGAGAGGATATTCAAATCAAGACCTAATTGATATAGCATGTGTTCAGGATATTGTTAGTAGCTTAAACTTGATGAGTGTTAAGGTAGAGATATGCTTGACACCGCATATAATCAGATAGGGAACTTATTCTTCAACTTTCTTCAATTGTAATTCAAATAGAGATATAGTGGGTTAGTTGATTAAGGTGTTTAGCGGATTTCTATCTTAATTGTGGATTGATGTTAATATGATATTAGTGCATCGAGAGGTGGTTAATACTACGTTCATGTTCTTGATTAATAAACTGGGATAGTGAGTTGAATTGGGATAAAGGTGTTAAAATCAAAGTGAAGCTTAGGGTGAAATCATAAGTCTAATTCTCCATTAAATGTTTGAAATTTCAGATTTCGATATTCGTGATTGTTTTGTGTTAGTTTAATTACTCTAAATTTTAGTTGCGTTAATTTTAATTATTGAGTTGATTTGTTTAATAAAATTAGGGTTAATAGAAGATTGGTAATTGTAAGTTAAGGTTATTGCTAATTAGTCTCTGTGGGAACGATACTCTACTCATCACTCTATTACTTGTTGACCACATATACTTGTGTATTGTGCGTAATTAGATTTTACCTAACAAGTTTTTGGCGCCGTTGCCGGGGACTATAGTATAATTCTTAATATTTTTACAATATCAGTTTAATTAATCCAGTTTTACTTAGACATTTTTTTTTGTGCTTCCTATTTCAGGTGTGGAAGTAGTTTATGCAAACTCGGTCCCAAAGTCATTTATATCCTTTTAAATGATTTTTAAATTAATAAAACCATTTTCAAACCATTTATTTAATATAATTATTAAATAAATTTAATACCATTAATGTTAAATTAATTTAATTAATATTAAATTATTAATGAAATTATTCTTTAAATATTAAAAGATATATTTTATAACTTAAAATATCTTTAAACACTTTATTTTCATTTAAAATGATTTTTATAATAATAAAATCATTTTTAAACTAAATTATTTAATATAATTATTAAATAACTTTAATATCATTAATAATAATTAATTAATGAAACTTACCTTTAAATATTGAATGTTATATTTAATAACTTAAAATATTTTTAATTACCTTATTATTATTTAAAATAATTTTTAATATAATAAAATCATTTTTAATCAATTTATTTAATTCATTTATTAAATATCTAAATTATCATTAATATTAATTCATTAATGAATTTCATCACAAAATATTAAAAGTCATTAAAAATAACTTCAAATATTTTCTTATACAATATTACAATTTTAAATGATTTTTCAAGTATTAAAATCATTTTTAAATAATTTATTTAATGTAATAATGAAATAAATTAAATATCTTTAATATTTCAAAAATATTAAATATTTATGAAATATAATTAAAATAATTAAAAACTAATTTTCAGACCTTAAAATAATTTTTTATAATTTATTTTGTATTTTTAATAATTAAATACTAATTTTATATAATTATTTAATAAAAATATAATTTTTATAAATAATATGTCGCTAAAGACCACCTATAGTGACAGAACCGTCGCTATAGGTGTTCTTCATGTTCATACTTAAACCCAGAAAACTCATATGCAACTATCATGGTTACTACTTTAACCAACTATTAATCTTAATCTATGATGATTCAAGGCATGCTTGTGGTCAGATATTAAAGTTTTAGTGCAGAACTACAACATTCAACAACAAACATAATCATAACATGCATAACAAAGGAGATCTAAGAGCCTAAAGTAGCTGTCAGAGGTTGTTCTTCATTTCTGGGTTGCCTAGAAATAAAGAACAGTTCAAGCATGCATGTTTGGGCTTCCACAACTTGCAATCCGTATATTGCTTTTATGATCTATAAGTTGCAGTGTGTAGCTAGTACGTAAATGAAGAGATCTAACACAAAACATCAACAGAATATACTTCAAATCTCCGGTCAAACCATGTCAGAACACATGGCCATAGGTTTTCTAGGTTGCCAAGAAAACCGGATCCGTGATCATGCTACCTACTTTGACCAGCCACTAAATCTAGTGTATTTGATATATAGAGGTTCTAAAAGCATGAATATAAAGTTAACATAAGTTCTGATTTTACATCATTATTCGATGTTAAACTTTATATAATGCGGAATAATTTAAACTTTTATGTCTTCTTACTTTAATTCCCGGAATCAAAACCTTTATCATCTACATGTCTTTGAAACAATCTTATTTCATGAGTCACTTTATCACTGTTATTATAAAATTTTACTTTTCAATCCGATAACCTTTACATTTCAGATAACTCTAACATTAGCTTTACAACTAAACATAAAACTATACATCATAAAACATGTAGTGCATCTCATGAATCTTAATTATGGTAAAAAGAAATAACAACTTTAGCTAAAATATTAATCTTCATGTATTATTTCTGATCCACGTCATTCAAGTAGAACATAGTGTTACCTTCAATCCTTAACCTGGAAAAATGGTTATTTGCAAGGTTGAGCTCGACAGCCCAGCAAAATCTAACAGTTTTCATGCATCACGTAGCAAATAATAACATGTTCAACATATATCTCATAAATATTGGACAAACATAACATACATGTTACAGTTTATATAACAAGTATAAAGATTGAGTTCCTTACTCAATCAGCATGCTTTACTCAATCAACGTATTCATAAGTTGACTTTAATATTTTATACATTCAACATATATATAACACATCATGTTTTTTTTTTCAATAAAGATTTAAAACAGTTAATCACCAAGTTCACATAGCAAATAGGAACTGAAAGACTTGCCTTAATCGTTGTTTACCAATAATAGTTTAACAGCTTACAGATATCTTCACTTCACATGCCCTACACAATTATATAATCATTCACATTAACTATTAGTCACATAACAACGCATAGTAGTTGTAATGTAAACTTTACTCTACGACTCATAACCCTTCCTATCATAAATTCACAATGTTCAATTTGATTGTGTTAACTTTCAACTTATATCTTTCATATTTGAAGTACATTCAAATGTTTAAGTCTTGCTAGCACTACTTATTGGTTTTATATTAACACTATTCAATATCTTATAATATTCATTTCATTTGATTTAAAACACTTTTTACGTTCATTATCACTTATCACGGTTTTTGACGCTTATTCATCACACGAATTGTCTCTCTTGTGTATGCTTAGTATGTGTATCTACACTTATCTAATACATCATTTATTAATGTTAAGCATCATTATACTTCAAAATATTCATGTTCTATAACTTAGAACAACATCTTTTATCGTCAAGAGCACTACACTTGCATACGTGCATGGCCGACGCCGCCCGATTGCCTCCGAAAACACAACAGTCCTACAAATGACCATTTTGACCCCTTCGCCAGACATCAAATTGAAAAACTTAAAGAATAAATGTTCTAGGTCTATTCGTCCTCGTTCCGGATCATCTTCAATCACCTCAATCGGAGTTCGTATGAAAAAGTTATGGCCGTTTTAGCAAAATAGGTCAAAGCAATCCTGATCGATGAGACATGGGCGCATGCACGACCCTTTTCCGCATTGCCGCGCCATCTAGCAAATGGACGGTCGCCCACGCTCATGGACAATAAATACAAGGCTGGGCTTCACTTAAATTACGTTGTTTTATGATTTTTGACCATTTTCTCCTACTAATCTTCATAACTTGAGTTATACACATCCAAATTAGTCCGTTTTTAATTCTATGGATTTTTAATTCATAGAACTACAACATACTAGAATTCTAACAATTTATAAAAACATTAATCAACCTAAAATTTGACCCAAAACACATGTTCATACTCTATTTTCATGTTTTAAACACATTTAGCGAATTCGATCGCCACGGCTTCGTTTCTTAACCAATTGACATGATTCAAACTACGCCGTTTTCATTTCTTAACGTACTAACATATTCTAACATCAAATAATAGATTATAACACATATTAAGCATGAAATTTTTTACTTTCTAAAGCCATTTTTGAACAAAAACACTGTTATTTACTTTTCTCCTTATAAACCCAAATTTCATATATTTGAACACCAACATAGACTTATAGACGATAACTAACAGATTACATACATATATACAACATCTTCTACAACAATTCAACCAAAACCTAATTTCTAGAGAATAGAAAATTACAAAAACCAAATATTAGAATTAGGGGTAGATTATACCTTAACCCTTTGATGTTAACAAGGTTCTAGAAAATCCTTCTCAATCCCACTCACTATTGGAAAATCGACCTATAGCTACGGTCGCCGACCGTCACTATAGGCCAAAAGACCGCCGCTATAGGCTATAGCGACAACCACCGATCATTCATCAAAAATCATCGCTAAAACCTATAGTGATGGTCTTTTTTGTCCCATAAATGACGATCGTGATCGTCGCTATAAATCATGCCAAAATCGAGTTTAGATGTCTACAAATGATGCTCAAAAACCATCGCTATAGGCACATGCTTTTATAGAACACTATAGCTACGGTTTGGCCAAATCGCTATACCCTTTTTATATTTAAAAAAATAATTAATAATGCAAATTTATTCAACAAACACAAATACAATATAAAATAAAATATAAAAAATATTATATACATCATTTAAAATAATTCACGTTACAACATTACAATTAGTACAAAAGATATCGATTACATTAATTATACCCTCTCTAACTCGGTTTTGTGCTTTTCCAATTGGTCCTGTAATTCCTTCCTCCATCCTTGGATCAGTTTTTCCTACTTTTTGACAAGTTCAGTCTTTGTCTTCAACTCTTCTTCCATCACAGCGATATTTTATGAAGATATCATGTACAAGGCCAATGAAACATACCTGGTCAGTGCAAGGAAAAAAATATCTGAAACTGCTACATTCATAAAATACAATCACAATTTAAGAAAAAAAGTAAAATTATGTCCTCTCGCACTCCAGCCTGCACCACACTCCTAGTGAAATAAATGAAAATAAACCACATCTTGTAGATAAAATTTGATTAAGAACGGAGTAGAATATTCTTTCTAAAAATTAGTGTTGTTGAAACAATATGCATATGCAATTATGCATTGAGAAAATACTAAAGAAGATTTGAGGATGCAAGTCTCTTCTGGTAGCTTGTACATGCAGCATATGATTTTTTTTACTTGGAAACAATAACTTACAACTTAGTTATGATATTTGTATTTTGAAGCTACAATATAATAACCTAAAGAAAGAAACCATGACTTACCTCATTTACGCGCAGATCATGGCCATACCTCAACTGCATGTTAGAGTTGAAAATATGCTCCATACCATAAATGGTAGATCTATCAACAGAATTTGAAGCCTCGAGCTTGGCATTCTCCAGTTCACTTGTACCAGAAACTGAGACATAAGTAAGAAGAAGAAGCATCCCACTCAACAATTAAGCTAAACTTGAGAATTCAAATTATTTAACAACTATCATTTCCTAGCAAAAGGTAAACCAAAAACAACAATAAAACAGTCCCAACTTTTTGTCTATTACACTTTAGGTGGAATTTAACTGATGATCAGTCTTGATTCGTTCAGATATAGCCGTTGGATATGTAATCAAAGACCCAATGATCCTTAAGCTAGAAACTTACAAATACTTAATGACCACAACCTACTTCATAAATGTGGTACATGGCTCTTCTCTTCATATATATAAATTATCAATCTCCATTGCTTTTATTAATGCCCGAACATTTATCTATCACTTACATGACGTAGGGAAGAGATACACCAAGACGAAAAGAAGTCTAATCATGCTACAACCCAAATCTTTCCCCAACAATTGCCAAGACTGTTAGCTCCTCATTTGAAGAAGATGATCCGATCGCAACATTACAATAAACACCATTTGATAGCTTCTTCCCTAGCTTTTCTCGCACTACATAACAGACTATAGAATGACACTATCTTCCGGGACCCGACTCCACAACAGACAATTATCTTTACGGATCAAAGGAGGAAGGTCATAAATAAAAATTTGCCCAAGAACTCTAATTACACCTTAAGTTGGGCCAAACAAAATGTTTAAATTGCTTAATATCATGGATTGACAACTAACTCCTAAATGTATTCAGAAATGAGAGTCAAATGATAAGTCTTATTTAACAAGTTGATTTTTGTATAGAAAAATGTATTAGCTTTTAAAATATATAATAAAAAGAATATTATTTTAATTGTAAGATATTTATACTGTTCCAAATAAACAAGTTATATATTTTCAAATTCAAAATAGAGGCAAATATAAATTATAAATTATACAATGAATAGTAATTTTTAGATGATAAGTAAATTGGATTGAAAAACAAAAAATGTGAAACAGGTAAACTTTATCTAAAATCAAAATCCCCGCCCTGATTAGCCTCCCACGTCAACACCCACCACTATCACCTCCCCCACTCCCCCACCCCCATTATCCCAACCACCAACCAACCAAATCACAACACCACATCAAAAGTTTTTGGCCCAGAGTGTTATTACTTAATACATGGTAAGCATGAGATTGAGAGTTTGAGTCTTGACATGGTAAGGTGAGATGTGTGAATGTGTTAAATTAGTAAAAAAAATATATATATAAAAAATCACAACACCACTACTTATGTCACCCATCACTGCCACCAAACTAAGATTCATACCATTATCCCAAATAAATCACACAAACCCCACTAATCACCCTCAACACAACCAATCGTTGTCAACCACTACCAAGTAAAGCAAGGTTTATTGGTTAGAAATTGAGTGAATTTACTTGTGCTAGATAAAACTCATGTTTTCTGTGGGAGGAAAGTAAGATATGTTGTCATCTATTTGGCATAATTACAACATTAAAGAAAGCATGTGAATTTACAGATATTTTTATCGACAAAAGAAATAAAAAAAAATAATAATAATAAAAAGAGAAACCTGGAAAGAAGAAGCAGGGGTAGGCTCGTTAAGTTCAGCTTTCCACTCCCGAAGCATTTGATGAACTTGTTTTTCCAGCAAAGCAACATCGTTCGAACGGCTCTCCTTCCTCGTAGACTGCAGATCAAAAACATCCCCTGAAGATCATCCACCCGATTCTTCGCTCTGTCTTTGAATACTTGATGCCCAGCTACACTATTCTTCGTACCTTTCCCCATAGCCCAATCAAAAACCCTAATTTCCTGCACAAAATCCATTACTAATCTCAATTGCATGATACTATACATCAATTTAAAACAAAAATCGTAATAATAAAAAAAAAAGAGCCTAATTTGTTCTAAATCACACCCTTTTCATTAGAATTTGCAAAATTACAAGGGATGACAATAGTCAGAGAAGAAGCCTGAGGGGTTCCAATTTGGGGGAAAAATTGGAGTGAACTAAAATAATTTGGGGGAGAGTGGGTGGGTTTTTTTAAAAAAAAATCTCTATACCGACGGTTCCGTGTCAATCGTCGCTATAGATACCCTATAACTATAGCGACAGTTCTGTTCCGACCGTCGCTATAACTCGTCGTTATATGTCTAATTTCTAGTAGTGACTCCTTCTCCAACTCTCAATTCTCTGTATTCTTTCTCTTTACCTCTCTGTTCTTCTTAGTTAGCTATTAGGAGAAATAAGACACGTAATATAACTGATAGAGCCTCACTTCCCAAGTACTTATCAGTTAAAGAAAATAAAAGACATCAATTGAATAAGCTAAAGGCCACAAGACCTTGTTTGGCTAACCAAAAACTTCCCCAAACTAAATTATTTAAATAATCATATATTATATAGTTTCATGTCACACCTTTAGTTAATTAAATAACTTTAGTTCAATTAATTTTAATAACTCGTAATGGTAATTAAAATAATTTCTATTATAATTATATTTATGAATAATAAATAATTATATATCTAATTTAATAAATAAATTAGACACATCACTTTATTTAATTTATTTATTTCCTTTAATATTAAACAATTCATTTAATTTAATTATTTCATTAAATTAAATCTTCAAAAAAAAAAAAATTTACCTTTTCTTTAACTTAATTATCATACACGTAACTAAATTATTATACCACAATTTTATAAATTATTTATTTTTCTCAATAAATAAATTATTTAAAATATTTATTCAATTCAATAAATATTTAAGATTAATTACAAAATTCATTTAATTCATTTAATAGTTAACTAACCTATTAAACCTCATTTTTCCAATATATGAATATGTATTTCTCTTCACACCGAGATCACATATTTTAAAATATATAAATACGTATATATCATATTCAAACTCAAAACATCTCATAATAATAATTTTAATTATTAAATTCCTATTTTAATAACTTATAAAAATGCGGGTTGTCACATCATTCTCTTCTTATAGAGATTCCGTCCTCAAAATCACCGAAACCCTACCTTACTAAGGTTTTCACAAAATCTCTTTCATAATTACCGTTGAATAACTTCAACATGTTAACTTAGCAAAAAGTTTTACACACACACACACACACACACACACACACACACACACACACACATATATATATATATATATATATATATATATATATATATATATATATATATACTTCAACAACTTTTAGGTTTTATTACATAACCTTCAATTAAACACAATCATATATCAAATATTATATATTCTTTAACCCATTCATTTTCTTTTCTAAGGATCGTTATCATAAACACTCGTGATATTACATTCACCCTTTCTTCTAAGAATTTCGTCCTCGAAATTTTATTTATTAATCTTTATTCATTCAATCTATTAAAATAGATTTTACGTTAATACTTTATTCATTCATTGGGTTCTGCAACCAAATTCTTTCTCTAAGGATCTTTCTAAGATTATCATATTCTTGACCTCTTCCTCTTCTATGAGTTTCACATTACTCTTCTTTATGGAATTTCATTTCTTTCCTGAAATTATTATGTTTTGCATAATTTTCTCATCCTTTCCACTTTCACCTTTTAGAATAATAAGAATCTTTCCTAATTGCTCAATAATTGGGAAGCGATATGAATAACAGAAATTTAAACGATTCCAAATCATGCTGAGGGGTCATAAGACCTTGAACTACGTCCCTAGGTTATCAAGTATCTCAACTTGAACCTTTAACAGTCATAAGACTATACGGACCTTGAACACTTCTCTAGGTTTAACAGTGCATCACCACAGTAAACCGTCTTTAACAGAATGTTAACAATCACACAGACTGAAAACACTCTTTACAAGTGCTCTAGGTGATCAGCCTATCGTACCCCTACGTCGTGCACAACGTATTACATCTTAACATCGTAACGACTATATGCATTACTTTCGGAACCATTGTCTCCGATAACATGTCCCCTTTTACAAGGTTGTTCACCTCAGCTTTTCAACATCTGAATCTGCACCAAAACAATTTGGTTTGGCATAACTTCTCAAGAAACGCTTGAATTTTATGAACATCTTTAAATATTCGTCTAGCTGAACCAAATAGCATAGACCTCTACAAAAATCCGGACATCAATCGAAATATACATATACATATATATATATATATATATATATATATATATATATATTCTCATATCTTAAAGAAATCTCAAAAATCCTTTTATGGAGTCATGATTCTGACGTTGTCATACTACACCTCACCATAGTGGGCTGACGATCATATGATCACATCCAACACCAGGTTCCATTACATTGATGACTTCATCATTTATCATATCACCCGATACATATAATTAAAATATATTTTGAAAATTTAAAAATCATTTTTTTTCTAGCCGAAACAAACAGCATAGATATGCGAATAATAGCACTGTTTTAAAAAAAATTCTCTTGTCCACTAGTGTGACCCAACAAATTTTTTCAAAAATCAAAAGTATAACCATCGGCACGAAGTCAATAAATTTTGAAAATCTAGCAACGCTAGAAGATTTGGAATACCTAATTTTCTCCATCAATTTCAATCTTTACACTAAATATTCTTATATTTCAACTTATAATCCTCCTATATCCCCAGTATAGTTCATCAAACTTATCGCATATTGGAAGTTTAGGAACTTGCCACAATAGTATGAGTTTAAGAACTTATCCTAGTCAGACCATAGGCGTCCATTTGCTGAGGGGTTCAAAACATACCATATTATTGTGAGTCACGAACTTACCATATGTATTAGTTTTAAGAACTGCACCTAATCCTAATAATATCTGACTAATCTTAATAGTTTCTAACTATCAAATATACCCATGAGAAAAGAATCACCTTTTCACCACACATACGTTGATAGCGCGACACCGACATTCCAATGATTATCAATGTGATAAACTGAGTGCAAGCACAAAATCCTCGCCCATACAAAGGTTTGTATAACTAAGCCATAACATGAGTCCTCAATTAAAATCTCACCTAACTCTTTCTTACTCTTAACTTGCTGTTTGCTCGATACGAATTCCTCGTATCACATTATCTATAACTCCTCATGAGTTTATCTTGTACTATTTCATAGTACATCATCTTCATAGCATCAAGCTATAATTATTCAACCATTACAGACTATCTTTCTTTTATATCTTAAACAGATCACGTCGTGATCTTATTCTGTAATCATCTCCCTTATAATTCTTTTCTTAACTCGTGATTATTTTGTTATACGATCTTCTTTCCTTCCCCTTTTCATCATTTATGATTTCATTTACGCTTTTAATCTTACAGACTTTGTCTATTCATCATTATTCGTTATCTTGGCTATTGGAGATAGGCAACTCCCATTTCTTTTCTTTATATCTCTTCAAGATTCTTCCTTGAATTTTCTTGTTTATAGAACAATTCTTACTTTAGGAATTTATAGCTTCATTTACATTGCTCAACATTTCATTTGAGTTCCACATTTTCATCATACGTATCCACTTTCTACACTTGGTACACATCGAGTCTCTAACAGTTTCAATATGGTACGCTGAGTGATTTCCCATAAACAACCAACAAACTAGGTTCCGAGTTGCTAGTTCGTATATACCTCCACTCTATGAAGGAATCGTTTAGCCCAGATACCATACATCAACTATTAAAGAGTACAATTGTACCATACTTAAATATAACTTTTTATTCTTAACTTTTTTGTCATTCTCCTTTTATAGACACTGTCTATTTATTATCACCTTACATCCTTATTATTGGAGTTGGGTAACCCCACATTCATACTCATTATAATTCTGTGAGATTCTTCTTTGAATCCTCTCACACATGTTTTAATCCCTCCTTTATAAATTTCTTAAATTACTTCTTATTATTCAAACTCTATTTGAGCGTATTCTTTCATTATTTTTATCTTCCTTCTCTAAAGTTATAACCTACGGTACTTCTACCTAAGGTTTATAACCTACAGCTTTGATACCAACTGTAAAGCCCCCAAAATTCATACAATTTAATTATTAACTTCGGTCGTTAATAACACATCCACCTTCTGATTTTACATCATTATTCGATGTTAAACTTTATATAATGTAGAATAATTTAAACTTTTATGTCTTCTTACTTTAATTCCCTGAATCAAAACCTTTATCATCTACATGTCTTTGAATCAATCTTATTTCATGATTCACTTTATCACTGTTATTATAAAATTTTACATTTCAATCCGATAACCTTTACATTTCAGATAACTCTAACATTAGCTTTACAACTCAACATAAAATTATACATCATAAAACATTTAGTGCATCTCATGAATCTTAATCATGGTAAAAAGAAATAACAACTTTAGCTAAAATATTAATCTTCATGTATTATTTTTGATCCACGTCATTCAAGTTGCACATAGTGTTACCTTCAATCTTTAACCTGGAAAAATGGTTATTTGCAAGGTTGAGCTCGACAGCCCAGCAAAATCTAACAGTTTTCATGCATCACGTAGCACATAATAACATGTTAAACATATATCTCATAAACATTGGACCAACATAACATACATGTTAAAATTCATATAACAAGTATAAAGATTGAGTTCCTAACTCAATCAGCATGCTTTACTCAATCAACGTAGTCATAAGTTGACTTTAACATTTCGTACATTCAACATATATATAATACATCATGTTTTTTTTTGCAATAAAGATTTAAAACAGTTAATCACTAAGTTCACATAGCAAATAGGAACTGAAAGACTTGCCTTGATCGTTGTTTACCAATAACAGTTTAACAACTTACAGATATCTGCACTTCACGTGCCCTACACAATTATATAATCATTCACATTAACTATTAGTCACATAGAAAAGCATAGTAGTTGTAATGTAAACTTTACTCAACGACTCATAACCCTTCCTATCATAAATATATAATGTTCAATTTGATTGTGTTAACTTTTAACTTATATCTTTCATATTTGAAGTACATTCAAATGTTTAAGTCTTGCTAGGACTACTTATTGGTTTTATATTAACACTATTCAATATCTTATAATATTCATTTCATTTGATTTAAAACACTTTTTACGTTCATTATCACTTATCACGGCGTTTCAACGTTTATTCGACACACGCCCAATTTGTCTCTCTTATGTGTGCTTAGTATGCGTATACAAGTTATCTAATACATCATTTATTAATATTAAGCATCATTATACTTCATAATATTCATGTTCTATAACTTAGAACAACATCTTTTATCGTCAAGAGCACTACACTTGCATACGTGCATGCCCGACGCCCCCCGATTGCCTCTGAAAACACAACAGTCCTAAAAATGACCATTTTGACCCCTTCTCCAGACCTCAAATTAAATACCCTAAAGAATAAATGTTGTCTTTGTATTCATCCTCGTTTCGGATCATCTTGAATCACCTCAATCGGAGTTCGTATGAAAAAGTTATGGTCGTTTTAGCAAAATAGGTCAAAGTAGTCACAGTCAGCAGACATGGGCATAGTGGCGGCCAGCCCTTTTCATGCATGACCATGCCATCTAGCAGCCGCACAACGCTCATGGGCAGCGTGCATGCGCTCCTGGGCAGCGCGCCTGCGCTGGGTTTCGCCCAGATTACAGTGTTTTGTGATTTTTTGACCATTTTCTCCTACTAATCTTCATAAATTGTGTTATATACATCCAAATTAGTCCGTTTTCAATTCTATGGATTTGTAATTCATAGAACTACAACATACAAGAATTCTAACAATTTATTAAAACATTAACCAGCCTAAAATTTGACCCAAAACACATGTTCATACTCTATTTTCATGTTTTAAACACATTTAGCGAATTCGATCTCCACGGCTTCGTTTCTTAACCAATTTACATGATTTAAACTACGCTGTTTTCGTTTCTTAACGTACTAACATATTCTAACATCAAATAATAGATTATAACACATATTAAGCATGAAATTTTGTACTTTCTAAAGCTATTTTTGAACAAAAACACTGTTATTTACTTTTTTCCTTATAAACCCAAATTTCATGTATTTGAACACCAACATAGACTTATAGAGGATAACTAACAGATTACATACATATAAACAACATCTTCTACAACAATTCAACCAAAACCTAATTTCTAGAGAATAGAAAATTTCAAAAACCAAATATTAGAATTAGGGGTAGATTATACCTTAACCCTTTGATGTTAACAAGGTTCTAGTAAATCCTTCTCAATCCCACTCCTCCTCCAACTCTCAATTCTCTGTATTCTTTCTCTTTACCTCTCTGTTCTTCTTAGTTAGCTATTAGGAGAAATAAGACGCATAATATAACTGATAGAGCCTCACCTCCCACGTACTTATTAGTTAAAGAAAATAAAAGACGTCAGTTGAATAAGCCAAAGGCCACAAGACCTTGTTTGGCTAACCAAAAATTTCCCCAAACTAAATTATTTAAATAATCTTATATTATATAGTTTCATGTCACATCTTTAGTTAATTAAATAACTTTAGCTCAATTAATTTTAATAACTCGTAATGGTAATTAAAATAATTTCTATTATAATTATATTTATGAATAATAAATAATTATATATCTAATTTAATAAATAAATTAGACACATCACTTTATTTAATTTATTTATTTCCTTTAATATTAAAACAATTCATTTAATTTAATTATTTCATTAAATTAAATTTTCAAAAATAAAATTTACCTTTTCTTTAACTTAATTATCATACACACGTAACTAAATTATTATACCACAATTTTATAAATTATTTATTTTTCTCGATAAATAAATTATTTAAAATATTTATTCAATTCAATAAATATTTAAGATTAATTACAAAATTTATTTAATTCCTTCAATAGTTAACTCAACTATTAAACCTCACTTTCCCAATATATGAACATGTATTTCTCTTCACACCAGATCACATATTTCAAAATATATAGCACGTATATATACATACTCAAACTAAAAACATCTCATAATAATAATTTTAATTATTAAATTCCTATTTTAATAACTTATAAAAATTTGGGTTGTCACATACTACAACTTAGATACAACAAAAACATCAAAACATTAACACACTGACAGATCTAGAGCCAACAAAACTTGTCAGACGTTTGTTCATGGTTTCTGGGTTGCCCATAAACCTTGCAAGTTATGGTCGGTCAACGCAGTTTAACCTTCCATAACTTGCAATATACATAAGGTCTAAGTCTGATTTCAAACCTAGATCCAAGAGCACATATCAAACTACAACTACCAACTTTCAAAACACAAAACGCATTAAAGATCAAAAAGATATAAGGCCTCACATTTGGTTGTCAGAACACAAAATGAACTTTTCCAGATTTTGCAAATCTTCAAATTCGAGCCTCTAGATGTTATGGATCTAACATCTAGCAACCCAGATCATCATTATACACTATATATAACATGTTTAACACACAAAAATTAACATCTAACATGCAGATCAAGATCAGATTATAGCTAGGGTTTTATACCTTTCTAAGAATAATTTCTGATTCTGGCTTCTGATTTTGCTATATGTATTAGTGGGGCTGGGTTTATGACTGATCTTAACAATAAATTTCGGTGCTATGAGCTTGGGAGAGTTTAAGTTGAGAGTTGATACAAAAATGGCTAGCAAGTGATCTTTTTCTCTTTCCAATCTTTATATAGAAGTGGTAGATGCATGTATTGGTTGATCTAGAGCTCATGTGCTAGCAATTTTAAGTCAATGGAGTTGCTAGAGTTGTTGAGCAACTAAAGTTTTAGCTCATTCTACAAGCAAGCTAATAAAGAATGCACACAAGGGTATTTTGGTCCATAGCCTTGCAAATTTAATGGCAATCTTGGTAATCATGGCAACCCTTAGGGTTTAACCCTAAGGTTTAGCACACAGTATTTATAAGATATAGCAATTAGGGTTATACAAAAATAAAAATTTTAGTTTCTAAAATTTGTAATTAGGGTTTTCTTAATAAGGTTAGTTTTCTAATTACTTTATACAGGAACATTAGGGTTTAATATCACTAATTATAATTAACCTTGTTGATTTAGCAATTAGGGTTTATAATTTTGGTAATTTTTTTTACCAAATCACAATTAGGGTTTATAATTCAAACATTAGGGTTTCTAGAAATTAATATATCCAAATGTTAATTAGGGTTGACCTAATTAATCATAAAATCATATAACACAGTTATATAATAGTCTTAAACTCACAATTGAGTTTCAAATTAGGGTTTTACACAGTAAAACTAGGGTTTTCAAATACTGCACCATAATTGACCAATCATTGTCAGTTCACATACATACAGTACATATTTATAGCACTAAAAAATCAAAATATAATTAATATTATATTATTATTCTTATGCCTTGATCAAAATCCAAAACTAGGGTTTGGATTCCATATCTGATTTATCTGTCATACTTAACATTATTAATTAAGTTAAAATAATTAACTTAATAATATGTACTAAAATTCATATAATAAAATAATTATTATAATTATTCTCAAAATCATTTCATATATTATTTAAATAATATATAATTATATTTTCAAGGAAAATAATTAATAAAAACATTTTTACTATATTAATTATTATAAGAATATAATTTATAATAATCAAAAATTCTAAAATAAAATTATTTGTAAATATTAATGTAATAAATAAATTTTTATTTATCACTTACATATATATAAACATTGCCTTGGCACATAATCCCCATATTTATTTTAATAAATAAAAAAAAATTATACGCAAAATTTCTGATTTATTTGTATAGAAAATATCGGGTTGTTACATAAAGTCTTGACGGACTACAACGATTGAGGGGCTATCATCTTCCTCCTTTTCCCTAATGATGACCATGACATCTGGGCAATCATTGTCTAGGGTGTATCTGTTTGTATGCTCATCATGGATAATAATGCGTATGCCTGACATCATCTTGGTGATGTCTTGTTTACATCTCCGTTCTTCTTCTTCCACTCTTGGATCAGGAATCAGGACCTCTTTTTCTTTAACCGGTATCGGTTTGGGAAATAGCATAGCCATGATATGGGCTGGCACCTTTACCGGAGACTGTATAAGCTTGGGATTTACAGGTGCATACAATCGTCGTGTGGCTGAAGTTGAAGGAATATGTTTATGCTTATGAGGATTCCTGTGACTGAGCTAGCAGAATAGCCTAATCCAGCTGTTCTTATTTGACTGGGCACTTGAATCAGGTGTTTAATACCCTGATGATCTTTGCCCAACCCTTGTCCAGGTTGATGACCCAATGATATCATCTCTTGAGTAGCCGACATTACTTCGGCATAAATCTTGGGTGTGAGAAGTGGCGCCCCAATGGGATGGTAATAAGTTTTGCTCACCTCTAGGGCATGGAAACTGACTGGCTCAACTTCTGAATTGAAGCTGATGAGTGGTATGTCACCCTGTTCAAGACATTCCGGCTCAATTTTAATAGTAACTAAGCTATTATTGATAATGTACTTGAGTTGTTGATGAAGGGTGGAAGGGATGGCTCTAGCCATATAAATCCATGGTCTTCCCAATAGCAAGTTGTATCCCGTGGCTATTTTGAGCACGTGAAAGGATACACTGAATGTATGTGGACCAATCTCCATTGGTAATTCAATTACTCCAACGGCGTTTCGTCGGGACCCATCAAAAGCTTTGATAACCATATGGTTGCTTTTGATCCTCTTGGGGTTGATGTTCATCTTCTCCAAGGTATCATAAGGACAGATATTTAAAGATGAACCTCCATCTATCAAGACTCCTCCTACCATGTATCCGGAGGATAAAACTGCTATGTGCAACGGCTTGCAATAACCGATCCCTTCAACGAGTATGTCGTCATGAGTGAAAATATCACATTAATTATTGTTAAAAATGTGATCAACCAGATATTGGAATTTTTCCACATCCACTGATTTTGGTAAATGGGCTTCTTCCAAGACCCTTAGCAATATTTTCTTATGATCTTCGAAAGAGAAAACCAAGTCCAATATAAAAATTTGTTGTGGAGCTTCTCTCAAGCTTAAAACCACTTTAGCTTCGTTATGGCCCATGATACGGAGGAACTCTTCAATCTTCTCCATGGGAACTTTCCCATTTGATTTGATGATGGGCTTCATCACCCGATGGGGAAGATACAGTGGATTCTCCTTCGACACTGCAGCAGTTGTATATGAAGTAGATCCTTTAGCCTGTCCATAATTCCATGCGACCTTGTGTATGCTGACAACAGGATACTGTGGCCTGAATGGTAAGTTAATTGGCTTTGGTGAAACCACTTTCAAAGGATTGTCAGCTCATTTGAGTTGAATTGCTTGTATTATGGGTGGTGTAGCAGCTCCATCATCCTCAGCGGATATAACTGCTATGTCGTCCTTCCATTTTTTAGTACATGTGTTCCCACTCTTAAGTAACAAAGTGTCATCGTCTGCCATTTGTTGGACACTGCTGTCAATTAAATTTTGAATGAAGTGGCGGAGTGCCCAACATTCTTCTATGTTGTGACCGTGAGAGTGGGAGTGATATTGGCATACTCCCTCAGAATTAAACCGTTTGGAACGGGGATTGATTGGAGATAGAAGGGATGTAATTCTTCCTTCATTGATCAACATCTGAAATATTTTCTCCATAGGTTAGCCAAGGTATGTAAATTCCCTTTTGTTAGCAAAATCCCGACGGGCTTTGGCACCTGTTCTTTTCGCAACTTTATCCTCCAATGTTTCACTTTCTGAAGGTGAGGATGTAATATTCATGACAAAAGGAAGGATACTAGAATGCTCCTGACTGATTAATTGGCGTGTGACTTGGTGTTGATAAATCACCAGTTCTGCCAATTGATCTACTTGTTTGCGAATAGCCTTAATCTTTCACTCCATCATAAACTGGAACTGCGCATAATCCCATCTGTTAGAACCGTCTCTACTGGTCTGGGAAGATTCAACAAAATAATTAGAACTCTGTCCACTGCTCCGATTAATCATATTGACCTCTCCTTCTTTGTGTTGAGGGAGAGGATTACCTTGCACATGAGGTTGGTCGGGTTTAGTCACGAAAATCTCCCCATTGTCAATTAAGTCATGGATCTTATGTTTCAAGGCCCAGAAATCTTGAGTGTCATGTCCTGGTGCCCTAGCATGATAAGCACACTTTCGAGTAGCATTGAAACCCTTCCCATTCGGGTTGGCTGGTGAAAGAAGATGCGTAATTTTCTTCTGCATAGTCAGAAGAGTAAGGATATTTTTGAGCGAGTCCCCTAAAGGTGTGAACACTCGGGGGCGTCTGACTACTCCACCTTTAGGCAATGGAGGGTTTGAAGATTGTGCTTGCAAAGGGGAGTAGTTTCTACTCTGGATAGACATGTTTTGACTGCCTTTTTGACCTTGTAGTATCAAGGAAACATCTACCTTTTTTCTATTTATGGACCCTTCAGGGGTTGTTTCCATAAGTTCCAGACTGGATGTGCTCAGCAACTGCTTTAAGAGCGGCTAGGTCTTAAATCTTTCCTGACTTCCATCCCATCTCAGCCATCTCTCCGTGCTTGATCATTTCAAAAAACGGTTTGCCAATGCCAGCTAAGACTCTTTCATAGAAAGGAGCTTCTTATATGTCTATAAAGGTCATGACCATTTCTGGTTCCGTCATGGAAGGAATAACTTGAGTAGCAAGGCACCTCTACCTTTGAGCATACTCTTTGAAAGACTCATTAGACTGTTTATTGAACTTGGTAATCTGGTACCGGTCAGGAGCCATCTGTGATTAGAAGCTGTACTGAGTGAGGAAGGCATGAGCTAATTCCTCCCAGCTATAGATCTATAAGTTGTCTAATCTGGTATACCACGATCGGGCTTCTTCAGTCAAACTCTTCTGGAACAGCTGCATTCTTAACTTCTCATCCTCTGTATAAGATCCAAGTTCTCCAATAAACACCTTCAAATGTGTATAAGGATCCCCTAACCCATCATACTTTTCAAAGTCAGGAGTTTTGAACTTCTCTTGATAATAAACACCAGGGAATATACAAAGGTCAGCATATGAAATACAACCGTGTGCTCCAATTCCTTTGATAGAACGGAGGGTTTCTTCCATTTGAAGGACTTTCTGCCAGATATCACTGGTGTCTGGATCTTCTTTAAGATGGTGTTTTTAGGAATTTTGTTGGTCGTATCCAACTGAAGTTCAGGAATTATTTTATCTGAACCTTGTGCTCCTCCTTGTGCAGAGGATTATGTATGTACAGGTATGCATGAACCCTGAGTAGACTGATGTAGTTCTTTAAACAGAACAAGCAAATTTATAATTTGTCTGCTTAATACGTCAAACTCTTCTTGAGAGATAGAAGCAGGGTTAGACTGGTCAGATGAAGACATAATTGGTTGTAGGCTCACGGCCTTTTTGAATTTTGAGCGGGTAACAGACCCAATTGTTTCCCTACAAAAACTGAAGTAGTTTAGTCTTAAGGAATGTATAAATGTTTACATGCTATCATAATGTGTCCATTTTAGGAAAATTATCCTGTAAAACGGGTGTCATTTGATAGCATGTTAAGCCTTAATATGCATGTGCAAATATTCTTCATATTTTCCATTACATAGAGATGAACATGGAATGAAATTACAAGTAATTATCTTTACAAGTAATTGAAAAATAAAAAGCATGAAGAGACTTTCCTCTGCGTTTGGTTTATCAGAGGCTGACCTATCTTAGGTTACTCTCGCGACTTTTTGGAATGAAGGTTCCCAGATCATCGCAATTTACTCGACGGGAAGTTAATCCTGTCTTTCAACTAGAGCGAATCTGGGTGGTGCCTTTCTTGAGCCTAGTTGGAATTAGTCTTCCTACGAGTCCAGTAATCAAACACCGATAGGATAGCCTCCTGGTGGAGGAATTAGACAACATACATTCACATACAACGTGTCTCACCATTTATGAAAATGATGACATGTGCGAAGCACTAATACCACAGATATATTGCAGTGCAGTAAGTAAAATGCATTCGTACACATTCATCAATAATGTAAATGCAACATTCACACACAAGCATATAACTGTTTTGAAAAGCATGTAGTAGCGGCTTAAGCCCTCTTACTGGTGTCCCTAGCAGAGTCGCCATCTGTCGACGTCGGGATTTTTATTTGTCCCTTTCCTGTTCTTGTTCTTTGGCGTTCTCATGTTATGTGAGATTTTTTTGAAAAAATAAGTGAAAAAGGTCCGACATGTATATGTCGACGATTTGACTGTAAGAGTCACCAGTTGGTGTTTTTAACTGGTTGCACCAACGCAACCAAGAAAAGGTTTGCACATTGACCCAGTGATGTGACACTGCTAAACGGGCTTGTGAAACCGAGATTCATTTTGGTTCAGGGGCTTGATTATGCGGATGGAAGTTGTTAGGCACCCCCCGACATCCGTGTTACCACGGGGACCGCCACTTTTCAAGAAATTGTTATATGAATGTGTGTGTGTGTGTGTGTGGGTGGGTGGGTCAATGTGCTGTTATTTGGAAGTAATGTTAGGCCTCGTTCGCACCTATATACACAAGGTTTGAATTTATACAAAAATTCAGTTTTAAACAAGATATAGCAATGAGGTTTTGTAAAAGAGGTTTTTCAAAAACTGTGCTCAACAGTAATTATTGTCTTTGATACTTCCATTTTATTATTAAATGTTCGGCTTGATTGCTTTTATTTTTAAGATGTGAAGCAACTTCGAGAAAATAATATATAGCAGTGCCGAACTCCTTATGGGCATGAAAGCCATCTAAGGAAATTCAAACACCGTGAAAAATTTACAAGCTGCTTACAGCTGAAAAATGTCCATCACGGGAATCGAATCTAGATTCAATAGACTGAATCTGTGATCACATGATTCCTAGGCTCACATGATGCCGCAGTTTATATGAAAAGCGATATATTATATATATAAGCGATATATATATATATATATATATATATATATATATATATATATATATATATATATATATATACACATGA
Organism: Panax quinquefolius; assembly: GCA_020205615.1. NCBI lineage: Eukaryota > Viridiplantae > Streptophyta > Magnoliopsida > Apiales > Araliaceae > Panax > Panax quinquefolius. The sequence goes on along the minus strand of CM035156.1, from coordinate 116,270,610 downwards.
TCAACCACCACAAAGCACCTCCATGGGGGATCGAAAATGTAAATATATAAAAGCGGTAAATATATATATATAGAGACATGATCAACCACTATGAAGCACCTCCATGGGGGATCGGAAATGTAAATATATTAAAGCGGTAAATATATATATAGAGACATGATCAACCACCACGAAGCACCTCCATGGGGGATCAAAAATGTAAATAAAGCAATAAATGCGATCAACAGCCACAAAGTAAACTCCAGGCGGGACGGAATGTAAAGAAAGTAGTAAAAATGATCAACCGCCACAAAGTAAACTCCAAGCGGGACGGAATGTAAATAAAGCAATAAAAGGCCACGAAGTAAACTCCAGGCCTGATAGAAATGTAAATATATATATATATATAAGCAATAAATGTTCCGGATGTAAAATCCAGGCTCATCGAACAAAGTTCGAAAAAAGTTCATATATATATATATATATATATATATATAAAGCAAATAAATGTTCCGGACGTGAGTCCAGGCTCAATCGAGGCATAACTCGATAATGTTAGTCCATATATATATATATATATATATATATATATATATAAGTATATATATACAAACAAAAATGAAAACCACGGACCAAAGTCTGGGCATACACACACAACACGACTCTCAACGTGAAGAAGAGTGTGTGCAAAGATGAAGAGAAAGGCTTTAAAGTGTGTAAGAAGGCTTACAGTGGACTGCCAAAGAAGACTTCTATAGCTTTAAGTGGATGAACACTCGGCTTCCACCGGTAAAAATATAGCTATATGTGAGCTCACAAGTGTTTAAAATGAGAAAGCACTAAATATAGGGTGCGTATAGAGCAAATTGGACAGGGCTTCCTCGCCTTTCTTCTCTTGAATATGGCCATCCCAAGCCCTCTATTTATAGAGGAGGAAGCCACAGGTGTACTTGCGGTAGCCACAGATGTACCTACGGCTTCCCGGGGTGCACCGGGCTCCGCCGGTCCTGTCGTCTCGAAGTACGATCACGTGTGCAACGTGATGTCCGCTCGAACTTGCAGAACTTCAATCTGAGTATCCGATTGAGGTGTATAAGACCTGTTTCAGACTGCCATTTTTGAGAGCTACAGAATGACATGGGATTAGAGGTTGTACGAAGTCAGGAAGATGGAACCATGTCTTATCTCTTCAAGCTTCAAATTCTATCTCGTGTTCTGCCTTGCGTAATAGTCACTTGGGATTGCAACTCCTTGGTTCTTGTGGGACATTGTTGTGTAGAATGTACGTTCGTTTTTGTTTGTTGAGATGATGCCATGTGGGGTTGAGGTGGCAATTTGATGATTTTGCCCTTCACTGGGGTTATCTCGGGTTTTGGCTGATAAAGCAGACGTTGCTCAGGGTTATCTCTGAGATTGGGCTACTGCAAGTATGGAATTCCCTCAGGGTTTTCTCTGAGGTATGCATGTCCTCCTGGGGTTATCTCTGGGTTTGGGAATTGAGTGCCTCGGTGTGAGTCCCAAGGATAAAGCTGACTGCATGGGTTGAAACGAGCATCTCTGGGGTTATCTCCGGAACTGCAACTGCCCTCCTTGGGGTTATCTCCAAGGTTGATATTGTCTTTTTCGGTGTTGTTTTCGGGACTGAGACTGAACATCTCGAGGTTATCTCCAAGATGAATCGACCTTCTCCGGTGGAATTTTTGGTATTTGCATTACTATCCCCGAGGTTATCTCCGAGGTGGGGAAATGATACTCCCGGTGTGTTTTTGGGTTGAAACTGAACTTTCTTCCAGGGTTATCTCTGAAAGAAGTTTCTGCACTTCCCGCAATGTTAGTAATAGGTAGGCAGAAAAATTTCGAGTGTCTACACAATACACTTAGCTTAAAGCTTATAACATATTATCTACGTATTCGTCTCATATGCTAACTCGTATACTCATTCATTATATACGACAGACCATCATTCATATATACTTGTATAATACCTCGTATCATACTCGTATTCATTACCTCGTACAATACATACGCATCATACGATCATCGTTTACTCATTAACACTTTACTTTCCCTAATGTTCTCAAATTTAGTACGCAGACGAAAAACTGCGTTTGTCATACTTGAATTATTATTACATAATTCATCCTTCCTTGTTATTCTATCGTTACGTATTTCTCGGAAGTTCAAAAATAATTCTCAAGCAAATATCAGTGAATAGTGTTTTTCAGAAAATTTATCGAAAAACTTTTATTTTCGTCTTGGAAATTTAAACACTTTAATTCTACCACATAGTCAAAATACTACGACATTCCAACACTATTAGGTTATATAATGACATTCATCTTGCTTACTCATTCTAAAATAATTTTATTCATTTTTTAATCAAATAAAAGTATTTTATAAATAATCCAATTTTCTCTGTCGTTACATTCACCCCTCCTTATAAGGATTCTGTCCCTAGAATCTTGCTTAAAATATTAAACAAACAACTGAGAATAATCCTTCCTCATCTTTTCTTCAAGTTCCCACGTTGCTTCTTCGACATCGTGGTTTTTCCATAACACCTTTACTAAAGGTATAACTTTGTTCCAAAGAACTTGCTCTTTTCTATCGATGATTTGAATTGGCATCTCTTCGTATGTTAAGTCCTTCTCAATATGAATAGGCTCATACTCTATTACGTGCTTATAATTCGACTTATAAGGACTTAACACAGATACATGAAATACATTATGTATTTGTTCTAAGTCTGGAGGTAATGCTATCATATAAGCTACCTCTCTTACCCTTTTTTAATACCTCAAAAGGTCCTGTAAACCTTGGACTTATCTTTCCTTTCTTTCCAAAGCGTATCTTTTCTTTCCAGGGAGATACTTTTAGAAATACATATGAGCCTACTTCAAACTCTCGGTTTACTCGATGCAAATACGCAAACTTCTTATGTTTGTCTTGAGCTGCTACTAGACGCATTCGTATCAGCTTGACAATATCCGTTGTTTGCTGCACCAATTTAGGTCCTAGCATTCGGTGTTCTCCCACTTTATCCCAACACAATGGTGTTCTGCACTACCTTCCGTACAAAGCTTCGTAAGGTGGCATGCCTATACTCGCATGATAACTATTGTTATACGCAAACTCTACTAATGGTAGGTGATCATCCCAACTACCCTTGAAATCTATGATGCAAAGATCTCAACATATCTTATAGCGTCTAAATTGTCCTTTCGCTCTGTCCATCGGTTTATGGATGATACACTGTACTTAACTTCGGTTGTGTTCCCAACTGTTCTTGTAGACTTCTCCAAAAGATTGATGTGAATCGAGACTGGTAGTCCATGTTTGGAAATAATTTCCTTAACGTTAAGTTTAGCTAACTGATCTAAGTTATACTTGACCCTAATTGGCAAAAAGTGAGCCGACTTCGTCAATCGGTCCACTAGTACCCAAATAGCGTCATACCCTTTCTGTGTAATCGGAAGTCCCACCACAAAGTCCATCGTGATATGCTCCCACTTCCACTCCTAAATTTCCAATGAATGTAACAAGCCACTTGGTCGCTGATGTTCGGCCTTAACTTTTTGACAAGTTAAGCACCTACTCACGTATTCTTCTATCTCTCTCTTCATGTTCGGCTACTAAAAACTTTATCGAAGTTCTTGATACATCTTAGTACTACCAGGATGAATCGAGTACCTCGAACTATGAGCTTCTTGTAACACTTCCTCCTTTAATTCCGTCTCATTCGGAACCCAAATTCTTCCTTAAAATCTTAATAACCCCTCGTTATCAAGACTATACTTAATATCTTTTTCCTTTGCTAGCCGCTTTTTCATTTGGTCACACTCATCAGTTCTGAGTTTTACCTCCTTGACTTTCTCTACAATGGTAGATCGAATCTCCATTGTAAACAATATATATCCCGATTCACTCGGTAACTTCACCTCCAACTCCATTCTAGCCATCTCTATTATTAACTCAGTTTGAGCCGTTAACATAGACAACTTTTCCCGACCCTTCTTACTCAAGGCATCGGCCACTACATTTGCTTTTTCAGGGTGATACAGGATATCGCAGTCATAATCCTTTATCAACTCCAGCCATCTCCTTTGTCTCATATTTAAATCCTTTTGTGTGAAGATATATTTTAGACTCTTATGGTCCGTGTATATCTCACATTTCTGTCCGTAAAGATAATGTCTCAATATCTTTAAGGCAAACACTACCGCGATCAGTTCTAGATCATGAGTAGGGTAAACTTTCTCATAATCCTTTAACTGATGTGATGCATACGCAATGACCTTGCCATGATGCATGAGCACGCAACCAAGTACTATATACGAAGCATCGCTATAAACTATGAAATTTTATGTATCATCGGGAAATGACAATACAGGTGCTTCACTCAATCTTTTTTTCAGGTGTTGAAAACTGTCCTCACCCTTCTCTGTCCATACATACTTCACCGTCTTCCTTGTCAAATTAGTCAACGGAGTAGCTATCTTAGAAAAATCTTGGATGAATCTTCGATAGTATCCTTCTAACTTGAGGAGACTCCGTGAAAGTAGTATGCACACAAGCCAATCACGTTTGATGATAAAGCATATACTTTGTAACAATCTTATTCATTTATTAATAAAGAGTATTAATTTATTAAAGGCTTTTAATTATCTACATGATATTGTTTTATAATATGTGATAAACCTATAGTTTTAAGCAATGCTTTTAGAATAATGATGACGATCATTCTAATGAGATCTAAATTCTTAGAAAGCTTAAAACTAAAATAGTTCCCAATCGTTGGATTACTAAATTGGGGATTAGTGAATCCGAATAGATTGGTACATACATTGCTTGCTCATTGGATGAGGATAATTGATCTCATGATCATTTATGTGGAGACACTAAAGCAAGTATGTAGGTTCTTATTAGAGAATAAGTTCACTGAATGTGGCTTGCTAAGGAATACCTAATGGAGTTTTACTTGCCTGTCAATAGGAATTCCTGTAGTGATAGTAGTACAAGTGATCCTTGGACTTGAGATCATCATAGTATCTTGTGTATGATGAGTTATACTTTGACTTATTCCTTAAGACCCTTAGGGTATATCAAAGGGTATGCTTGGGTATAATAAGTTGTACATGGAGATAATGTATGATCAATAAAGAATCTACCACTTCTAATAAAAGAAGAGAATGTCCTATGTGATTTGATAAATGACAACCCAAAGAGTCCTTGGCGGCGCGTAATGAAATTAGAAAGGAGTTTCTAATTTGCATTATTTAGAGTTGTGCATTTAAGGATCGAAATACATATAATTAAATAAAATAAGACTTGACAAAGAATTCCATGTCTTATATTTAATTGGGACATTGTATGTGTAACAATCCAAGATTTTATTTGTAATTTAAAATATTTATTAAATTAAATAAATATTTTATTGATGAAGTTGTTGTTTTGTAATTTGAAATATTTCTTAAATTAAATAAGTGTTCTATTTATGTGGTTGTTATTAGTAGGTATTTGTGAATTAAATTTATTAGATAACACTCTAATAAATATTTTATTGATGTGATTGTTTTTATTAAATATTTATGAATTAAATTTGTTGGATAATATTCTAAATTGATTTAGTTTATAATTTAGAGAGTTGTAATGTAGAATGAGATGTTATATTGTTGTTTTAAGTTAATAATTATAGTGATATGTTAATTTATTAAATAAAATTATAATGAGGTTATAATTTTGTGATATTTGGATTAAGTGGGAAAATTTGTTTAGTATGTTGTAATTGGTTATTTAACTAATGTTGAATATGGAGGTATAAATATGAGATTTTAAACTATAGTGTAAGTGGTTTATTAAAATAAAATTAAAGTAATTTTTTAATTGATTTAACCAAACAAGGCTTAAAATATTAAGTCTTTATTTTAAAGATTTTTTGCCAAACAAGCCTTATGGCTTTTAGATTTCTAATTTTTGTATTTAAATAAAATAGTTAAATAATAAATATAATATATATTTATAACTTAGGCGTTAGTAACTGATATAGCAATTAGTAGTATTAAGGGTTATCAGTTATATTTCTTACGTTGTTTATCAGTTGTTTATACACATTCTTGTTTGCAAAGTTGAGAGTACTTAGTTTTGTGAAAGTTGAGAGAGTTTGAGAAAGAAGGATTTCAGAGCATTTTGCAGTGTTGTCAAAAAGAATTACAAGCAATTTGAAGGTATTTTTATACAATCTTAATATATATATATATGTATATATATATATATATATATATATATATATATCTGCATATGTGAATTACGACAATAATTTTCATACTCTGTGAATTATGTTTTCCGAATTGTTGTTAGATAACTAAGTTATGGTAATTATACATGCTTGTAATGATTAGATATTATGTTGAGACAACAATTGCATGCTAATTTTGGGTTACTGTAGAAGAAATTTTTTGACAGTATATGTGTTCTTCCTATAGCTTGAGTAAGTATCAATTTTGATGGCCAATTCTTATGTTAAATTATAAATTGAGGTTTGTATGTGTTAGTTTATTGAGTTATGAGCTTAACGTAATTTGAATGGACTGATTTGGCCAACTAATGAATTCACAATGTTGATTTCTAGAATGAATATCAAAAATGGAGTTTTTGGTTTTAAAAATATGTTATTCTAGTATTTAATTTTTCTAGAATTATGGTTTAAGTTGTGTTATGTTAGTATTTGTATTATTGATGAAGTTTATGTGTAATTTGCATAAGTTATACATGTTAATTTGTATTAGAAATTAAGACATAGTAGCTTGGTTTTGTTTCTGGTTATGGGTGTTCTGTAATTCGGAGCCCTAGCGCCAAATTTCGTGCCCCAGCGCCACAATTAGGCCAGAAGTTCACGCCCAAAGACTTGAATTGCGCCCGGGCCCATTATCTTTATCTCGCCCACAAAAAAAAAAAGTGGTGCAGGTTGGACAGTTTTGACCTCCTGTAGTAAAATTGCCATAACATTTTCATAAGAACTCCGATTGAGGTGATTCAAGATGATTCGGAAAGAGGACGAATAGGCCTATTACTTTTATTCTTTAAGGTTTTCAATTTGAAATTGATATGAAGGGTCAAAATGGTCATCGTTAGGACTGTTGTGTATTTGGAGCCAATCGGAGGGCATCGGGATGCGCGAATGCAAGTGCAACCCTTTGTGTATTAGTATAACTTAACGATAAAATGTTGGACATGTAATAGGATGTTGTATCAAGTTGTTAATGTGTATGTGGTGCAATGATATGATCACTTAAGTAGTTGTAATAAAGCTAAAAAGTAATGTTTATGAAAAGATGTGATGTTGTTTAAACTTAAACTTAGTTAGTAGCTATACTTAAAGTAAGAAAGCAACTCACGAAGGTAATGTTAGTGTAACTAATGTGTATTGTCAATACATATGATATGTGTAGGACTTGGGGTGAACGTGAGTAGTGATTGTTTAACCTACGCACGAGGCAAGTTCCTTAACCTTTGCTACTTTATTATTCAGCAAGGTTACTTTTCACTATTATGTTATACTTATGCAAATTCTCTATTTCTAATCTCTTGTTTAATGATTTATTGTCATGCAAGTTCTTTAACCCTCATTTATTGTTGAGCAAGTTATTTAATCTTTGTTTATTTATTCCAATCGAGATTACCTTGGTTATTCAAAGTCTGTACTCATTTATTGTTGAGCAAGTTAGTTAATCTTTATCTCTTTATTCAAAGTCTGAATTACTATTGTAAGAAGTGTGTTTATTCAGCTACTAATAACTGTTGCTTGATCTTCGTTCTTCAATAACATTGTACTATCTTACGTTATTGTACCGAACTCTAAGTTGCTTAGCGATTCTTTACCAATTCAACTAATCCTTAGTTGATGAATTTTCTAAACTCTAAATTACCATTGAAGTCTACCCAAACCAAACTTCCTTTGGTTTGTTTATGTACTCACACAACTTTGAAAGCATGTTGTAAATGATAACATTTGTTCAACTTAGAAATTGTTAATATTCTAGTCCTTATTGATTCATCGATATACCTTGTTCATGAAGATATTATAATCAAACCCTTGAATAGTTATTGGTTCCTATTTGATTCAACCAGTACTTGGTTGATGAGTGTTCTAAAAATCTAGACTTCCTTTGAAGTTAATTCCCAACCAAACTTCCTTTGGTTCAGAACCTGATAATCTAAGCTGAGATGAACAACCCTATATCAGGGGATTATTTTAGAGCTACGCAATATCGTTAAAATGTTTACTAATATACATAGTACAAAGGGTGATCACCCGAGTACTGAAATGATGGTCCATATAGTCGTTTAGATCGTTAAAAGTTATAGTAGAAACACCTGTTAACCTAGGACATAGATGATGATTATAGTCTTTTAGACTGTTATAGGTTAAAGTAGAAATACTTGAAAACCTAGAATAGAGTTCATGGTCTTGTGACCCTCAGTGTATTCTTTGATGTTGATATCCATTGTTAACTTAAACGTTCATTATTCCTTTGAACTCATAGTTGTTGAATTAAAGTTTATTGTTCCGATAAGAATACTTTACCATTGAAAGCTCAGTTAATTGTCATTCATAAAATGTTATTGTATATTATCCTTCTTGTGGGCAATTGTTTGCTCACTCTTGCATAAAACAATGCAGGTGAAGTTAAGAAGTTTGAAGAGCTTTCTACAGGAAAAGACAAGGACAAAGTGCTTGATTAGACGACAATGTTTAATTTATATTTTATTTATGAAGCTTATGTAACATGTTTAATTATGATTATGTTTTAGTTTTCCACTGATGATTGTAATAAAGGTTAGATGACCTGGGATTTATTTGAGATTATGTAACCCTTTGATGGGAGATTTATTGTTTAAGCTTTTGAGTTTAATTATAACCTTTTTTTTATGGGTAGTTAGTTATGATTTAATTGGACAGTGAACAACAAATCTGTGGGATTGAAGTACTCGGATTTGGGGGTGTCACAGTATGGTGGAAGGATTGAATTGTACGGTAACTATTTACTCAAAGGTTCTTTTATGATTAATGTTGAAATCAATATTATCTAGAAAGCCGTTGATCGCTAGGGAGGCTTATCCCTATTGTAGAATAAATATTATTTATTTAAATAAATTAATAATTTGATTTATTTATTTAAATAAGATTAGAATTGTTCTAATTGATTTATTCACAACTGGTTTAATATAGAGAACCTAAAGGGTCACTGTGACAACCCGGAAAATCGGATTGTCCAGAATTTAAAATTTAAAGAATTAGTTATTAATAAAATGAATTTTATTAATACTATTATGTGTTATGTGTTTATTAATCGTTCTATAACCTAAAATGATTATAAATCGGGAGGATTCTGGCTACGAGCTAGACTAAACGAGTAAGAATTTTCAAGACAAAAATAAAATTTTTTTGGGAACAAAATATTTCTGGGGAAAAAGACGAAATAGGCACTATTCACCTGACAAAACCCTAAGGGTTAGGGTTTAAATAACCTAAGCCTTTCTGAGAGTTTGATATGTCAAAATGACATTCCATCGAAAGATTTAACGATAATATATCGTGAAAAGTTAAGTAAGCCGATAAAAGTTTTTCTCGAAAAATGTGCAGAAATCAGATAAAATAAAAATGATGAAAAGTACGGTTATGTACTTTTCACTCGTTTAGCTACGTTAGGGGAAAACGTGAAGGAAAACACTTATCGTGAAAAAGTGTTTTTTAGTTTTTCGGAAATCCAAAGAATATGTAAAAGTTAATTGGTAAAGGAAAGACGAAATATCCAAAAATATTTGGATTCTGAGAATCGCACTTTTTAATACTGTCAGACGAAACCCGAAAGATGGAACCACGAATCTTCTAAGGGAAGCTACGTGAATAGTAAGAAGGTGGAATAGTAAGGATAATTTACTTAATGAGTAAGTAAACTTAAGAGTTAAGTAAACTTAATGGCTAAGTAGACTTATTGGCTAAGTAAATGTGGAGGCCAAGTAAACTTGGTCCTTAAGCTTTGAATAGTAAGGAGGTTAAGGGGGGCGAAATGACTAAAATACCCCTAGCCTTGAAAATCTATAAATATGAAGCTAACTTCATTGTTTTGGGATTTTGAAAAATCCTACAACTTTGAGAGAGAGAGAGAGTTCAGATAGGGGAAGAGAGGAAAAGGAAAAGGAAAAGCTTGTCCGAGTGCATGCTTTGTCCGACAGAATGAGATTAAAGAAGAAAGGTAATCCGAAAACCTAACTTCTAGATAATTTTCTTTATGTTTATATGTTTAAATCATAACTTAATGAGAATAAGAAGTAGATGTTGTTAGGGATGGTTTCAGATGGTTGAAATCGTAAGAAAATGAAGAAAAAAAGAATTAGAAATTTAGTTTATAAATTTCTTAAGGAAGTGTAAGATTCATAAGGATTTTGAGCAATCTGAATGAATCTTACGAATGAGTAGGTTAAATAAGTAAGGAATGATGTTCTATAACATCAAATTCCAAGGAAAAGTAAAATCGTAATCAAAATATCGATTAAAAATGAAGAACACGCGAAGAACGCGAAGAACGTTGTTGATGGACAAATTTAAAACCATGGTATGATAATTGTTATTGATGGACAAGTTTAAAACCATTGCGTATAAGTTAGTTTCTTATTGCTTGGTTAGGAATGTTAGAAACATTCATGAAGAACGGATTAAAACTGAGCTATAACGAAGTTATGGTGGAAATTTCATAAAAGAAGAATGAGAATTAAAAAGTTAGTAAATGAACCCGAACGTGTAGGGTTTAATAAGAATGTAAGAGAATGTATAAAACATGAGTCGTGGACTCAAGAACGAATGAGTTTTGAATTCAGATGACCGAATTACGGACAAACGAATGAAGAACGTTAAAACCGTAAAACTAACGAAGAACAAAGATTAAGCCAATAGAATGGCATGTTAACAGATTCAGAATGAAGTTCTGTTCATGAATAATTGAAGTACATAAGATAAGGAAGAAAATGGCTTTGGAACGACCTCGTTCTGAGTTATAACGAAGAAGTTATGAGATTTCGAAATCAGCGTCTCAAGCTTGTAAAAGACTTAGAAAATTTTTCTAGGTTTCATGCTTGGCGCCAGAGCGCGAGTCATGCCTTGGGGGCCGACGCCGCAGCGTGAGCTCGAGCCATCAGCTACTACTGAGTGGCGCCACAGCATGAAGGAAAGGGAAGGACACAGCGCCGTAGCGCCGGTGCAGGGCAATGCCCAGAAATGAGATTTTTACTGCTCAATTATTGGGGGATGTGCAAGAAAGAAATATGAACATGTAGTTCAGCTAAATTAACACTTAATCTAGTGTATTAAACCTTTGATGAAGGTTGAATGAAAAGATTAAATGAGATTAAAAGACGAAGAATGTACACGCAGGTTACGGAACCAATATCCGGGGACCGTAGTCGCGCTAAACGAACGTGAGGGATTGCTATGATGGTGATTCCTTAGACGTTGATTGACGAGCGTAATGTATAACATTTTGATGTTATGACATTGTAATGAGAGATGAATGTAAAGTGTTTAAACGTTGTGAAGGCAACGCTATTGCGATGAGCGATCGGTCTTAACATACAACGAATCGTATGGCTTCGACATTAAGAAAGAATAATGAACATGGGTTTCAGGTGACGAGTAATGAATGAAAGCGATTAAAACCTTAGATAAAGGTTGAATGTGAGATTAAGGGATGAACAATGTAAACGTTGAATATGTAAATGATTCTCGTGAATTGTATTCACTTAGAGCGAACATTCTAGGTGTACATTGGTTGTATAACTTAGACCTTGGCGAAAGTAGTAAGTAAGATATGATTTATCAAGAAAGCCGTAGAGAATGGTAAGAAGATTAATGAAAGCCGAATGTAAGTTGGATGAGAATGTTAAAATGGAATGTAAGCGTTGAACACTTTAACTGACGTAAAGGTTAAGTGTACGCGAATATTAAACGGGTAGAACCTACAACCCGTGTATGGTTTGACCATAAGGTAATAAAGATCAATGATTAAACCTGTGAACGATGAAGAAGCTAAATTAAAGACAAGTACGTATAACGTAAAAGAAGCCGAGATAATGTTTATAACTTTGATGATGTTCTGAGTCGAATGAACCGGACGTTGTAAGATAAGAATAAGGTAATGTAAAATGGATAACGCTATAAATGCGTAGAATGAATATTGAATGATCGTTCTGAGTATACAAAAGACTATATGATTTGGACGATAAAGAATAAATCCTGAGGTATGACATTTATTTGTCAAAAAGCCATAAGGAATAAGAAATTGACTTAACGAACATTATAGTTTAATAATTCAAATAAGTTAAGATGAATTTAGGTTGTAGTACAATTGTAACCTTTGATGGTTGACATATGGGAGCTGGGCTAAACAATTCCTTCAGAGAGCGAAGGTATATACAAAACTGGCAACCGATCTAACTCACTGTTATGGGCAGTGTAGATGTGACAGGAACTTGTTTGTTGGTTATTTGTGGGAAACCACTTAAAGTACCATATGGACTACTAGCAGAGACACGATGTGGGCTGAGTCCTAGGATAGTTATAAGAAGAAGATAAGAATGTAAATCATCAAAGATGATTAACGTATTAAGTAAGACATCTCCGTATGTCATGAAGTCGTTAACCGATAAAGGAAGTTGGTCGTGTAAACTTTATTTGTAAGAACGTGAACCCTAAGAAGTAAAGTTAAGTAAACCAATGTATAAAGTTAAGTATATGACTAATTGGTGTATGTATTACTTCCTTATGTGCTATATAGAAATTGGAATGAGCAGTTTAGCGTAAACTATAAGTTGTAGCTGTGCGTAAGGCAAGTTTCCTAACTTCATTCATATTTCAAATGAATATTAGTTTCTAAAACTTCTCAGATGTTGAACTTGAGAAGTTATGTCTATATGCAAATGTGTGATATTTGTACAAGGTGTTAGAATATATGAGGCCTTGTGCCATAATTTGAACACTTCGGTGTTTCTATGATATGAACTGTTCTGTGATTGAACTGATCAATATGAGAATGTTCTGTTTATACATGAACCGTTATTGTTAAGTCTGTGCTATTGATTCTAGCAAGACATAATGTGTATGAAAGACAGTAGAGAATGAAAGTATTTCAAAGTGAATGTAACTAATGTTTTAAAATGATAGGAATCAAGATTATTCCTATTATTCAAGCTGCTTCGTAACCTTTGTTCGGTTATTGAAGTCTTAAAAGAATGTTTAAATTCTTAAAGTTGTTTGTTCAATTGTTATGACTTGCTGGGCAATTGAATGCTCACACTTACTTTAAATATAAACATTTTCAACGAATGATGTTAGAAAGAACTTAAGGATCCCGTAAAGATCAAGCTGATCAGTATCTAGAAGAAGTACCGTTCATTTTATGAATGAGCGTGAAGATCAAGCGAAGACTTGTAATATAGAATGATAGAATTAAACTATAGAATAGTTTAAGAACGATTATGTATCCTTAGTGGCGGATAAAAGTCACTTGTACAAGATGTAAAGAATAATGTAATTATCATTATTTGTAATGAAAGAAGTTTTAAGGTTTTAGAACTTGGGATTTGAGGATGTATGTTGTTATATTTAGCTATATAATGATATATGTTTGGAAGAAGATGGGATCGTGACATACGGAATTTGGATGTGAAAATAGACCAGATTTCGGGGCGTTACAGTCACACTATAAAAGGAAGAATAATTATTTAAGAAGTAAATGGCATAATCGTAATAATAAGTTAAGTATATTTAATTTAATCTATGGTGATGGAATAAATTAAATAGCTTAATATTTATTATTTAATATTTTGAAAATATTAAATATAAATTAATAAGAGGAGTCTTATTATTATTATTATTATTACTATTATTATTTAATTCCTAAAGGAGTTTGGGAATTAATTAATAAAAGTACTCTTATATATTTCTAATAAGATTAGAAGGTAAATTAATTAAAAGATTTTAATTAATTATTCCTAATAAGTTGGGAGCATAATTAATTAAAAGAATTTAATTAATTAAAATAAAACTCAATTCCTTAATTGTTAAGGAGAGTTGTCCACATCTATAAATAAGAGGAGTCTTATTATGGGTGTAGAGTGGTTGTTGATTTTTTCACAACATACGCAATTCCAATAGTTGGAGAGTACGTTCTTTTTCTATAGAGATAGAAAATTAGGGTTTAGCTAACCACCCTTCTACTTGAATATTTCTTCTTCCTTGGTGGATCACCTCTAGAGGCCAAACACTTGGGTTGCTAACGTTGATCAAAGGAAGGAACCAAACCCGGTGGATTCAAGTTGAACGCGAAAAGGATTGGAGGTGAACTTGTACCTGAGGAAGCTCGAATCTTCAAGGGTATGATTCTTGTTCTTCATATCTTTTCGTTTAATTAATAGTGCATAAAGGATGATCCGGGTATATGGTTTGTAAAATTTTTAAAACTCTGATTTTCCACGTTTCCGCTTATTTTATGCAATTTGATTATGTTCATGAATATTACAAACCTAACAGTGGCATCAGAGCCAAACCTTTATGCGAATTATTAATTGTCAAATTTAATATGTATATTTATATGTGTTTAAAACAATTTAATTGGACATAATTTTGTTGTATAAGATTTAAAAAAAAAGGAAATCATATTGACGAAAGTCTATAACTCGTGAATCTGAAGCTTACTCATATAATATATATATATATATTGTATAGTATTTGAATGATTGCAGGTTAATAATATAAATATACTATATAGATCATGTACTATATATAATATATTATTAATAATATATCTTATTTCTAAAGCATGAAATATTTATACTATAGATATATATTATATGATGCATATGATGCTCAAGGAAATACTGTTATTCGTGAATCCTGGCTTTTGCAATTCCACCTATTCACGTGAGTTAGTTAAGTGATTCAGAACAATTGGCCCAGGATCCTGAATTAATATAAGTTATATATATATAATAGTTATATATATATTTCGTTTATATTAATCTTAATTATTTTATTATTAAAATAAAAACTTATTTTAATTTTAAAATAAAAAGTTTATTTTAATTTTAAAATAAAAGTTTATTTTAATTTTAAAATTAGATTTCATGCTAACTAATTAGAGTTGGAATTGGATTCCATGATAACTAATTGGAGTTGAAATTGGATTTCATATTTTCTTAAATAAAGGAGTTTATTTAGATATAAAATAAGATTTCATGTTATTCAAAATAAAAGAGTTTATTTGTGAATAGGAAAGAGAATCAGATTTCCTTAAATAAAGGAGTTTATTTAGATATGGAATAAGATTTCATATTATCCGAATAAAAGAGTTTTTTTACTTGGAATTGGATTCCATAATTAATTATAATAAATGAGTTTATTTTGATTAAAGATTTTGATTAAAACAAAATAGTTTATTTTATTGAAAATTGGATAAATTAAAATAAAAGAAGTTTATTTTGATTTATATTTTGGATTAAAATAAAGGAGTTTATTTTGATTCAAAATTAATTTTATACTAACTAAATTTGCCCATTAAATGATATCAATATACATATTGATTGTTTATTATTCGAGAGATGAATGTTATTTATTGATGCATATGGTGATGTGTATGATAATAAATGGGATTGATTATGGACTATTGACCAATGTTATTGGATTTTATTTTAGTTGGATGCATGAATGTATGAGTTTTATTAAATGGGGTCTGCTTTCCTCGTCTTCTCTAATTTTTTCTTAATTTAAATTCTATCTCTCTCCTATATACCTCTCCTTGACTGCTGATCAAGGTTTCTATTTATTTTAAATAGTTTTGTAATAGGAATAGTTAGAATTAATTTTGAAGAATTGGAGATCAAGGATCAAGGAGCGCTTGAAGACCCGTTTGTAATGGAGCCCGAGTTTAAATTGAATAGTTATATTTAAATATTAATTCTTGCACCCCTAGGGTTTGACCTTTTGGTTCATTTAGTGGCTCTAGTGAACCAAACTAGAATAAAAGTTCATAATCAATCCGGATAGAATATAGTATTCTATACGTGCATTCTTATACTATATATATATATATATATATATATATATATTATGCAAACATACTTCACATGTTAATTAATATGACGCGTATTTTATATATATGTGCATGCGCGCTAAACAAGATGAGACAAATTAATAACAAACGCCTCAAATATTTTATATTAAGTCCTAAGCGTTCAAAGATATTTGGAATATCAAACGTCGCCTTCTAACATGAAAAAAATAATAGAGTATCAATTAATTATTATAAGTTTGTTGTGTCACCACAAGGCTTATCTTAATTTTTTGAGATGTTAATTTTATCAAATTTGATGTTTATAAAGAAAATTGAACAATATTATTTTGTTGTGTCACCACAAGGATAATATTTTTCTTTTTTGAATATATAGAGTGCTAGGTTGGACTTAACTTAAATCATTTTAGTTCGGATGTGCACACACTTGACCATTATGATCTAAGAGGCAAAATACAAGGAGTTGCATAGTTGATATAATTGACAAGAGTTGTCTACCTATTTATTTATATATAGTTTGTTGTGTCACCACAAGGCTATATACATTTGAAATGGGATCCTTATTCTCAATAGCAAATCTTTAATTAGATTTTGCCGAACTATATAAGTGAGGGTAATATAGTTTGATGAAAATAGTGGGAGATACCAATTTAAAACAAGACCTAATTTATTTTGGTAATAATAAAAGAATGTATGCTAAAATGTTGTTAATTATAAATTTATTTACAAAATTTTACAATGTCTAAATTATTATCACTGCGTAGCATATTAGATGCTAAATTAACCGGACCACATTAAACGGATTGGTTAAGGAATTTGAGAATAGTTCTCATGGCTGAAAAGTTATCTTATGTCCTTAATACGTCTATCCCTGCAATGGTTGCGAACAATGCCTCTGAGGAAGAGATTGTTACTTTTAGAAAGTGACAAGATGATGCACAATTAGCTCAATGCTTCATGCTCGCATCCATGAGTAACGAGCTTTAGCGTCAACATGAAAATATGGATGCTCTTACTATATTTCTGCACATCAAGTAGTTGATGGTGAGGAAAGTAGGACTAATATATATCAGATATCTAAGGATCTCTTCCGATCTAGAATGACCAACGACACTACAGTACAGACACATGTCCTAAACATGATCAATTTGATTGAACAATTAGGACAACAAGTTTTGTCATGGATGGGGAGTTGTGCCAAGATTTGATCTTGCGCTCACTCCCGGACTCCTTTCACAAGTGTTGTGAATTTTTAATATAAACAAGATAGATATCAGCCTCGCTGATTTGCTTAACATGTTGAAAAATGTTGAGAGTCACTTTCCAACCAAGAAAGACCATGTCTTACTGGTAGGGGCCAAAGGATCTTCTGAAAAGAAGAATGATTCAAAGAAGGTAAATAGAAAGGCAAAAACAAAGGATAATAAGAACAAAACTGATTGATAGCAAAGGAGTTTGTTTCCACTGCAATAAGCCTGGACATTGGAAAGAAACTGCGATAAGCATCTTGCAGAGGCTAACCAAAGAAGCTTATTGAAGTTTCGGTTACAAATACAAATTTGTTCATGATTTAAAATAAATTTTTCTTTAAGTCAAGGTTCTACTTGGGTATTAGATACCGACTTTGGTTATCATAAATATAGATTTATTAAAGGACCAAGAAGAAGTAGAAAGCTAAACAAATATAAGTAATCCTATGTGTGGAAAATGAAACAAAGGTTGCCACATTAGCCATAGAAACTTATAGTTTAGCAATGCCTACGGGCAAATCTATTAAGTCAATAAGTTGTTATTATATTCCAGTTCTTGTTAGAAACATTATTTCTGTTTTGTTGTTGGACAATGAAATCTTTGGTATTATATTGAAGAACAATTTTTGTTCTATTTATAATAATAATGTTTTGTATAGAACAGGAATATTACTTAATGGATTTTGTATACTTGACTTACGTGAAAATAATTTTGCAAATTGAACAAAATAGTATAGGAAAAGGAGATGATCATTCAAAGAGTTGAATGTATGTATTTGCTGAAATACAAGTGTGAATTATTTGAAAGGTTCAAAGAATTCAAAAGTGAAACAAATTAGCAAAGTATTAAGATTCTTTGATTAGATCAAGGAATAAATACTTGTGCAATAAGTTTCTAGATCATCTCAAATGATTTTCTCATAATGGACGCCTCCTGATACGTAATAATTGATTGATGTATCTGAAAAGGAAAAATCATACCTTGTTGGACATGGTACGGTTCATAATTATTTTATTGACATTCCAGTATCCTTCTGGGGTCATGCCCTAGAAATGACTGCATATCTACGAAAAAGGTAACCTCAAAATTTGACCCCAAGACTCTTTAAGAGTTACGGACAGGGAGGATTCCTAATCTTAAATATGTTAAGATAAGGGGTTGTCCAGCTTATGTGAAAAAGGTTTCAAAGGATAAGCTTGGGACAAGATTTAACAAGTACAGATTTGTGGGACATCCTAAAGTAAGTTTAGGATATATGTTCTATAATCCTACTTAGCAAAAGGTGTTTGTTGCGAAACACGCTGCCTTCTAAGATAAAGGCGTTTATCATTGAAGGGGCTAGTTGGAGGATAATTGTAACATTCCAGAATTTTTAATTTTTATATTAAATATTTATTGAATTATTTAAGTATTTAATGGATGTGTTTATTGTTGAATAAATAATTGTTCAAATCTGATTCAATTTAGTTAACTATTTGTTAAATAAATAATTAAGGAAATTAATTATTTTATGCTAATTTAATTTAATTATTAAGTTAGAGAGTTTAGATTAATTGAATTGTTATTCTTTTTATTTGAATTTGTAATTAAAAGGATGTGTTATTGATTAAATAAAGTTATAATTATATAGAAAATTATAATTTTGTGGTATTGATTTATGTGATGAAGTAATTTAATAAGTTTTTATTGGATTTAATTTAGTTAACTAAAAGTGTGACAAATAACCTTTTATAAAGTAGTTATTAAAATAACTTAAAGGAGTTTAATTATGTTTTACCAAACAAGGCCTATTGCCTATTAAGTCTTTATTCTAATTGTGTTTTACCAAACAAGGCATAAGGGTTAATTGATTATATTTTAGTATGTAACCAAACAAGCCTTATGGCTTTTGAGTTTCAAATAAAAATAACTGATGTTAGTTAAGTTAGAATTATATTATATATTTAATATCTATATTATTACTATACGTTATAATCTGAAGACGTAAGATTAGAATAGAGAGGAAAGAGATAAGAAGAGAGTTTGCAGAGAAGAAAAAGAAGAGAGGAAGAAAGGCTAAGGAAGTTGAGAGAGAGATTGGAGAAAAGAAGTTAGAGAATCAAAAGTAATAGCCATCATCATCATCTTCTTCAACGTATCATCCTATTTTTTTTTAGTTTTAAAAGTTTAGTTTTTCTCTTCCCTAATTCTTTGTAGAATCCTTGTGTAAGGATAAATTGTTGTTGTTATGTGCCTTAATGTTATATACTAATGATGTTAAAACTATTTTCATAAGTTATATTCAATGAATTGATGATATGTATGTAATTTGTGAAGAAAAATATTTTTACTGAGAGTTTTTGTGAATATATATTGTTTGGTTTAAGGTAGAAATTAAGGGTTAATTATTTGTTTAGTTGATAAATTGGTTATTGAATGTGGTAGAGTACGTATAAACATTGATAAAGTGCTTTGAATTAACTATTTTGGTTGGAAAACAAAATCACAGTGTTTATTTTCATTAAAAACATTAAAAAATGAGTTTTTATCAAAAACAATGAAATTATATGATTTAAATTAGTTGTTTATATTGTTTTATGAGTAAAAACATGTTTACAATCTTTGAACTATGTTTATGTGAAGTCTCTATAGGAATTACATGCTAATTAGGCTATTAGAAAGGAACTTGTAGGGCAAAATTGGCTTTTGTTCATACTGCTTATTCTTAGAAGTTGTCGATCGAAGACTGCAGGTTACAGCCATGAAGACATAACCTAGAAGTTCAATTGTCACGCCACACTGTGTTGGTCGTGAGTGCCATGTAATAAATAGCGTAACTCCGTGAAAGCTTAACTCTCAATATCATCATCATTAATAGTACCGCACCACACAATATAAATCGTAGAAATAAGCATGAAAGTTAGCGAGAAATGGCTTTGACAATGTACTTTTTGTACTCTAAATTTGAAGGAATTGTTATGTGATAATAGTAGGACTGTAAAATGTTGATTTCAGTATTTCTATACTATGAATGAGCCTGTTATTAATAATTAAAATGTCTTGTAACTTGATTATGTGATTAAAAATCCAATTTTTACATGATGAACGTACTTAGTTGTGTTTGTAAGGTGGTAATGACTAATTATGTCATGATGACATATGTTTATAGGATATTGTGATTTGAATTGTTCGGTTTAGCCCACGAGCAAGGAAAGTTCTCTAATCTATTTTCTTATTGAAGCAATTATTGTTTCCAATTCGATTCCAATATAACGGTGCAAGATTTCTGAACTTTATTTTTATTGAGCAAGTTATTCTTGTATTTAACTTGTTGTTTAGCATGCGCAATTATACATACTAATGTTGAACAGTTTTATCATTCAAATTTTCTACGCATGCTTAGTATTCGATTTTAAATAACCTTGGCTTAACATTGTTCAAGGAAGGTGTGTTATAGTTATTCAAGGTATATGCTATTAGATTATTCCTAAAGCATGATTTTAATTTACCATGACGATTCAATTACGAGTATTCTATAGTATGATGTTATTAGTATTAATTCAACTAGTCCTCTAGTTGATGATCGTTGAACTTCAAATTTCCCTTGAAAGCTTATCCAAACCAAACACTCTTTGGTGCGGACTTGTACTCTAAATACTGAGATGAACAACCCTATTATTAGGGGATAACTTACGCGTAGCATTAAATGTTTGTGCACAATACATGGTACGAAGGTCTGATCCCCCTAAGTACGAGGAGTCCTTATAGTCTTATGACTATTAAAGTTGGAGTTGAAAGATTACTCACAACTGTGGACATAGTTCATGGTCTTATGACCCTCAGTTATGTTTATTCCAGACTTTGGATTTCAGTTCCTGATTATCATTGTTAGAGTACTATCTAGTTTTGATGAGCCTATTCATTGGTAGTTATTATTTTTATTCTTTTGTTGATTCATTATTTTATCCAGTGAGCAATTATTTTTCTCACTCTTGCATATTTATAAACTCACTGTAGCTAAAGTGGAGAATGTAGATGAACCTTCAACTAGCAAAGGAAAGGGAAAATTGTACAAGTGATGCTGATTTGTACTTTTATTATTGTGATGATCTTAGACTTCTTAATAATGATGTTATGTAATAATTTTAATTCCGCATTTGAATGATTGTATTTAAAGGTTAGACAACCTGGGAGATTTTTATTATGTAACCCTTTAATGGGAAAGGTTTTCATTATTCAATTTGATTATGATTGGGTAGTTAGATATGAATGTTTTATTAAGTGAACACCAAATCCTGTGGGAATGAAGTACCTGGGTTTGGGGGTGTCACAAGTTGGTATCAAAGACTTAGGTTATGAACCTTAGGTGGGGAAAAGCCTTAGGAAGTAACCTTCGAAAAGATAGTGATGATAAACTCTTATCGAGTTTTAGGAAAGAGAAAGTAATAAAACACTTATGTGCTTATGTGATTACAACTTATGTGCTCATGAGTGTCGAGTAGTAATGATTAGTAATTAAAACTTAAACTTTGGTTAACAGGATATATAATATAGGAGGATTCAGTCAGGCTAGGGAGGAAGGATCCTAGATGCCTAGAGAGGAGGAGCCTCGAGATATTCAGGTGGTGTGGGAACAGCTACTGCCACGGGAAGGAACTTCGTTGGTCACAGTAGTTGAGTAGGAAAGAATACCTAATGAGGATGATGAGATAGAGACAGACGAGGAGGATTCAGTGGAGCTGCCACAGATGGATGAAGAGGACGAGGAGGAAAGGATTCCACTTAACTCGATAGCTGGCCGTATATACGAAGAGGTGCATGACCACAATGTGGAACTTCAAGATACTGTCGAGGAGTTGCAAGAGATAGTAGCTGAGCAACAGGCCTCGATGGAACAGAAGGATGACGAGATCCAGGATCTAGAAGAACGACTGAATAATGTTGAAGAGAAGCTGATTCACATTGAAGGAGAGAACGAGCAAATGAGAGCAGAGATTGCAGAGTTGAAGAGCAAGTTGAGAGAAGAATTTACAAAAAAGGAAAGAGCCGAAGACGCGTACAGTGAAGCTTATCAACAAGCTGGAACAGTGGAGAGGGACGCACAAACAAAGAGAAGGAAATTGGAAGAGATGGATAACGTGTTCAACATCGCGATCAACCGAGCTCAAGATCGGGTCATGGGTTACCCAATTCAGTTCGAGACGTTACCCTCATACATACTAAATCGTCGAACCATGTTCCGAATTATGGAAGAAGAGCGTCGTAAGGCTTTGCAGTATCTTAATAGGACATCGTAGGGAGTGTACTTTATTTATAATTTATGTTATGATAAGTAATATGTAAATCCCAAAGTTTTATGTAACTTATGGGGTATGATGATGATGTCCTGAAACTTTAGTAGTTCAGGAAAATAATGTAAATAGCAATGATGCTATGGATATGATGTTTTCAAAGAGTTAAGTATGAATAAAAGTTATTATCTTCTTTTATCCAAAGTGTTATGTGTTATGTGGTGATTATTTGGGGGGCAAGTTAATTAGAAGTTACTTGAAAGAGTTGAGTAATAATCTAATGAGTGTATTTTTAACAGAAAATGCCTCCAAGACGTCAACCACCCCGACAGAGAACCACTGAAGGAACTAACAACGATAATCTTTGAAGCTAACCCCGCTCGAAATTTGGTGGCGTTCTTGACAGTGCCTTTGCAAAATCAACCGCAGAATCAACCTCAGAACCAAGGTGCTACGTTTAAGGACTTCAAGGCGGTTGGACCACCAGAATTCCGTGGATCCATGAATCCAGTTGAGGCACGGACCTGGGTCATGGAGATAGAGAAAGTGTTTGATGTTGCGGGAGTAGGGGAAGATCAGAAGACTGCTTTTGCAACATTTATGTTGAAAGCAGAGGCTAGTTATTGGTGGCAGGCCAATAAAACTAGAGGAGGACCAGGTGTTATGGCTTGGGATAGGTTCAAGGAGATGTTCTTTGAGACCTATTTTCCGAAAAGTTCAAGAGTCGACTAGCGATGCGCTTTTAGAAAGAAGCGAGGAACGATGATGGTGTCGGAGTATGCTGCAAAATTTAACGAGTTGGCGAGGTTTGCGCCATACCAAGTCAGCACAGATGAATGGAAGGCAAAGAGGTTTGAACAAGGACTGAAGCCCTGGTTGTTTAGTAGGGTTTCCTTGTTCCAGTTGAGGACATTTGCAGCCGTGATGGAAAAGGCCATTCTCGCTGAAGGTGGAGGCGAGGCGGTAACCAAGTTCAATCAAGAAAAGAAAAAGAAGAAGAATGAAGTGGAGGTGAAGAATGGAGGTGATCGTAATGGAAATGGTAATAATAACCTGAAAAGAAAGTGGAATGGAAATATGGGTGCTAGAAATCAAGAAGGTAACCAGCAGAATAAGAAGTTTGAAGCATGTGCTACATGCGAGAAGTTTCACAAGGGTGTATGCTTAATGGGGAAACGTGTATGCTTTAACTATGGTCAGGAGGGTCACATTGCCCCAAACTGCAATCAACCTAAAAAGAATGTTTGCTACACTTGCGGGTCCAAGGATCACTTTTCTCATGAGTGCCTCAAGAAGAAAGCTAGCGAAACAACGCGAAGCAAGGGAGGTAGCAGTGGAGGTGCTTGGGCCATTACTGGACCAACGATATCAACCAAACCCACAGCCAGAACCTTTAACATGACTGTGCAATTAAATGATGCGGTGTCAGGTATTATCCCAATCAATGATATTGATGCTTATGTATTATTTGATTCGGGTGTTACTTGCTCATTTATATCTGATGAATTTGCTATGAGATTAGGATTTCCTAGTGAAGAATTGAATTTCCCTTTAAACATAGAAATTGCGAATAAGGAAGTAATTCGTGTTAGGTTCGTATACAAGAACTGTAGGGTGAATATTAAGGGAAATATTTTGATGGTAGATTTAATTCTGATTAGGCTTGGAGAGTTTGATGTTATTTTGGGAATGGATTGGTTGTTCAATTGTGGAGCGATAGTTGACTGCCAAAAGAAATGTGTAAACCTTATGACTCCGTCAAAGGTAGTTTTTAATGGAAGCAAATCGCCTAAACAAATGAAATATCTGACGATTATGCAGGCCAAAAAGTTGTTGAGTCAAGGCTGTGTGGGTTATTTAGCTTACATAGTCGATACTCAAAAGAAGGGTGTGAAACTGGAAGAAATACCAGTAGTTAGGGAATTTGTGGACGTGTTTTCGGAGGATTTGCGGGACTACTGCTTTGAGAGAAATCCGATTCATGATCGACTTAGTGCCAGAACCGCCTCGATATCAAAAGCCCGTCTGAGTAATGGCTCCGGTAGAGATGAAGGAATTGATGGTACAACTGCAGGAGCTATTGGACAAGAAATACATTTAGACGAGTGTGTCACCGTGGGGAGCACCGGTGTTATTCGTAAAGAAGAAGGATGGGTCAATGCATCTTTGCATTGATTATAGGGTGTTAAACAAAGTCGCTATTAAGAATAAATACCCATTGCCGAGAATAGATGATTTATTTGACCAGTTGAAGGGTGCTAGATATTTCTCAAAGATAGATTTAAGGAGTGGGTATCACCAACTGAAAGTAAGGAAGGAGGATGTACCAAAGACGGCATTCCGAACTCGGTATGTGTTAGGTTTGTAATATTCATGTGCGCAATCAAATTGCAAAATAAAGCGAAAGCGTGTAAAATCAGTGTTTAAAAATTTTACAAACCATATACCCGGATCACCCTTTATGCATAATTATTAATTAAACGAAAAGATAAAGAATAAATCATACCCTTGAAGATCGAGCTTCCTCAGGTACAAGTTCACCTCCAAATCCTTTCGCGTTCAATCTTGAATCCACCGGGTTTGGTTCCTTCCTTTGATCAACGTTAGCCACCCATGTGTTTGGCCTCTAGAGGTGATCCACCAAGGAAGAGTAGGAATTCAAGAAGAAGGGGTATTTGGCTCAAACCCTAGTTTTCTATCTCTATAGAAAAGGGTACTCTCCAACAAATTGGAATTATGTCGTTGTAAAAGTCAACCACCCACCCATAATAAGACTCCTCTTATTAATAGATGTGGGCAACCCACCTTAAAAATTAAGGAATTGGATTTATTTAATTAATTAAATTCTTTTAATTAATTAAGCTCCCTAATCTTATTAGGGATAATTAATTTAACTCTTTTAATTAATTTAACCTCCTTAACTTATTAGGAATAAATGAGAGTACTTATATTAAATTAATTCCTAAACTCTTTTAGAAATTAAAATAATAATAATTGTAATAATATTAATAAGACTCCTCTTATTAATTTATATTTAATATTTCTAAAATATTAAATAATAAATATTAAGCTATTTAATTTATTCTATCACCATAGATTAAATTAAATATACATAACATATTATTACGATTATGCCATTAACTTCTTAAATAATTATTCTTCCTTTTATGGTGTGACCCTTTAGGTTCTCCATATTAAATCGGTTGTGAATAAATCAATTAGAACAATTCTAATCTTATTTAAATAAATAAATTAATCAATTAATTTATTTAAATAAATAATATTTATTCTACAATAGGGATAAGCCTCCCTAGCGATCAACGACTTTCCAGATAATATAGATTTCAACATTAATCATTAAAGAACCTTTGAGTAAATAGTTACCGTCTAATTCAATCCTTC
This sequence comes from Panax quinquefolius, assembly GCA_020205615.1. Taxonomy (NCBI): domain Eukaryota; kingdom Viridiplantae; phylum Streptophyta; class Magnoliopsida; order Apiales; family Araliaceae; genus Panax; species Panax quinquefolius. Next base: position 116,244,587 of record CM035156.1, on the reverse strand, counting down.
CACCATACAATGTCCCAATTAAATATAAGACATGGAATTCTTTGTCAAGTCTTTTTTATTTAATTATATGTATTTCGATCCTTAAATGCATGACTCCAAATAATGCAAATTAGAAACTCCTTTCTAATTTCATTACGCTTTAACCAAGGACTCTTGGGTTGTCATTTATCGAATCACATAGGACATTTCTCTTCTTTATTAGAAGTGGTAGATTCTTTATTGATCATACATTATCTCCATGTACAACTTATTATACCCAACCATACCCTTTGATATACCCTAAGGGTCTTAAGGAATAAGTCAAAGTATAACTCATCATACACAAGATACTATGATGATCTCAAGTCCAAGGATTACTTGTACTACTATCACTACAGAATTCCTATTGACAGCAAATAAAACTCCATTAGGTATTCCTTAGCGAGCCACGTTCAAAGGAACTTATTCTCTAATAAGCACCTACATACTTGCTTTAGTGTCTCCACACAAATGATCATGATATCAATCATCCTCATCCAATGAGCAAGCAACGTATGTACCAATCTATTCGGATTCACTAATCCCCAATTTAGTAATCCAATGATTGGGAACTATTTTAGTTTTAAGCTTTCTAAGAATTTAGATCTCATTAGAATGATCATCATCATTATTCTAAAAGCATTGCTTAAAACTATGGGTTTATCACATATTATAAAACAGCATCATGTAGATAATTAAAAGCCTTTAATAAATTAATACTTTTTATTAATAAATGAATAAGATTGTTACAAAGTATATGCTTTATCATCAAATATGATTGGCTTGTATGCATACTACTTTCAATCTCCCACTTGCACTAAAGCCAATCGTCATGGTATCTTATACTCTTCTTCTCTAAGTGACGATTATCCTGCTGTTGGATAAGCTTTAGTTAATGGATATGTAATGTTGTTCTTGAGAGTCCACTATCTCTATAGTGATTTCCCATCTTTCAATGATTCTAATAATCAAATGAAAGTGCCACAACACATGTTTAGATCCAAGATGAGATTTAGGAACTATTCCTAGTTCTGTAATGAACTTTTAATCCAAACAATCAACTTGTAGCTTCATTTATAGCTATATACTTTGTTTTTATCACTAAACCAGCAACTCTTTGCTGTTTGGAACCTTTCTAATTCACTGCACCACTATTCAAGGTAACACTTTACCTTGAAGTGGATTTTCTATCGTCTTTGGTCTCATGTACGAAAAAAACTTGAGTCTGTAAAGCCCTCTAGTTTTAATTCAGACCCACCATGTATGCTCACATCCTTAGTGCCGGTTAAGCACTTTAAGATGTTTTTCACTGACTCATAGTGAACTTCTCAATAATATGACTGATCAACATCAGGTCTCGTACATTTCATTGCATACATGATTGTCACTCATGCGACCTCTCTTTTCAGGAGTCTGTGGGGACTATTAAGAGAGATACACTCCATAGCTCATCGACATGAGACATCTCTTGGAGTTTGCCATGCTAAACGACTTTAGCATCAAATGAATATACGTTCCTTGGGTTAAGTCGAGCATCCTCTAAAATCTATCTATATAGATTTTATCCCCAATTAAGATACTCTTCCCAAATCATTCATGGAGGAATGTTTAGACAACTTTATCTTTACTGATTGTAGCATTGGTATGTCATTCCTTATCCGTAGTATATCAACATATAGTACTAGGAATGTCACGATGCTCCCACTGACCCTTTTGTACACACTAGAACTCTTACCTCATCGTATGTAACTCTAGATCATCATCTTCTATGATGCGTACCTCATCATCATCATCCATGATGAATCCATACCTCCTAGGTATCTTCGGTACTATTCCAGATTTACGATTCGGTTGTGGTACAATAGGTCTATCTATAGGTTCCTCTTATTTGACTTATAGTGTTTTGTGGTTCTTGAACTCTTCAAGATCTATTATCCTCCCACTAGCCCTTTCAATGATAAACACCTTTATCTTAGAAGCGGCGTGTTTATGAACAAACACCTTTTGCTAAGTAGGATTATAGAACATATACCCTAAACTTACTTTAGGATGTCCCACAAATCGACACTTATAAAATCTTGTCCCAAGCTTATCCTTTGAAACCTTTTTCACATAAGTTGGACAACCCCTTATCTTAACATACTTAAGATTAGGAATCCTCCACATCCATAACTTTTATGGAGTCTTGGGGCGGATTTTGAGGTTACCATTTTCGTAGATATCAATGACCATTTCTAGGACATTATCCCGGAAGGATACCGGAATGTCGGTAAAATCATTATGGACCGCACCATGTCCAATAAGGTGCGATTTTTCATTCAGATACATCAATCAATTATTAAATATCGACGAATGTGTCCATTATGAGAAAACCATTTGAGATGATCTAGAAACTTATTTCACAAGTATTTATTCCTTGATCTAATCAAAGAATCTTAATACTTTGCCAATTTGTTTCATTTAAATTCTTTGAACCTTTCAAATAATTCACAATTGTATTTCAAAGAAATACACACATTCAACTCTTTGAATGATCATCTCCTTTTCTTATACTAGTTTGTTCAATTTGCAAAATAATTTTTACATAAGTCAAGTATACAAAATCCATTAAGTGATATTCCAGGTTCTATACAAAACATTATTATTATAAATAGAACAACAATTGTTCTTAATTATAATACCAAAGATTTCATTGTCCAACAATAAAATGGAAATAATATTTTAACAAGAACCGGAATACAATAACAACTTATTGACTTAATAGATTTGCCCGTAGGCATTGCTAAACTATAAGTTTCTATGGCTAATGCGAAGAACCTTTGCTTCATTTTCCACACATAGGATTTGTTTAGCTTTCTACTACGCTTGGTCCTTCATAAATCTATATTTATGATAACCAAAGTCGGTATCCAATACCCAAGTAGAACCTTAACTTAAAGAAAAATTTATTTTAAATCATGAACAAATTTGTATTTGTAACCGAAACTTCACTAAGCTTCTTTGGTTAGCCTCTGCAAGATGCTTCTCGCAGTTTCTTTCCAGTGTCCAGGCTTATTGTAGTGGAAGCAAACTCCTTTGCTATCCATATCAGTTTTGTTCTTATTATCCTTTATTTTGCCTTTCTATTTACCTTCTTTGAATTGTTCTTCTTTTCAGAAGATCCTTTGGCCCCTACCAGTAAGACTTGATCTTTCTTGGTTGGAAAGTGACTCTCAACATTTTTCAATATGTTAAGCAAATCAAGGCGATATCTAGCTTGTTTATATGAAAAATTCACAACAATTGTGAAAGGAGTCCGGGAGTGAGTGCAAGATCAAATCTTGGCTCAACTCTCCATCCATGACAAAACTCGTTGTCCTAATTGATCAATCAAATTGATAATGTTAAGGACCTACTATAGTGCCATTGGCCATTCTAGATCGGAAGAGCTCCTTAGATATCTGATATCTATCGGTCCCCACTTTCCTCACCATCAACTACTTGATGTGCGGGAATATAGTAGAGCATCTATAGTTCATCTTGACGCTGAAGCTCGTTACTCATAGATGCGAGAGCATGATGCATTGAGCCAATGTGCATCATCTTGCCACTTTCTAAAAGTAGCAATGTCTTCCTCGGAGGCATTATGCGCAACCATTCTTGAGGGATAGGCGTATTAAGGACATAAGATAGCTTTTCAAATATGAGAACTATTCTCAAATTCCTTAACCAATCCGCTTAATTGATTCAGTTAATTTAGCATCTAATATGCTTCGCAGATGATAGTAATTTTAGACATTGTAAAATTTTTGTAAATGAATTTGTATTTAACAACATTTTAACATACATTCTTTTATTAATTACCAAAATAATTTAGGTCTTGTTTTAAATTGGTATCTCCCACTATTTTCTTCAAACTATATTACCCTCACTTATATAGTTCGGCAAAATCTAATTTAAGATTTGCTAGTGAGAATAAGGATCCCATTTCAAATGTATATAGCCTTGTGGTGACACAACAAACTATATATAAATAAATAGGTAGACAACTTTTGTCAATTACATCAACTATGCAACTCTTTGTATTTTGCCTCTTAGATTATTTTGATCAAGTGGTGGCACATCCGAATCAAAATTATCCAAGTTAAGTCCAACCTAGCACTCCATATATTCTAAAAAAGAAAAATATCATCCTTGTGGTGACACAACAAAAAACAATATTGTTCAATTTTCTTTATAGGCATCAAATGTGATAAATTAACATCTTAAATACTTAATACTTGCCTTGTGGTGACACAACAAACTCATATTAAATATTTAATACTCTATTAATTTTATCATGCTAGAAAGGCTTACGTTCGATATTCCAAATATCTTTGAGCGCTTAGGACTTAATATAAAAATTAAGGGTTTTGTTATTAATTTATCTCATCTTGTTTAGCGCGCATGCACATATATATATAAAATACGCGTCGTATTAATGAACATGCTGAAGCATGTTTGCATAATATATAATATATATAGTATAAGCATGCACATATAGAATACTATATTCTACCCGGATTGATTATGGACTTTTATTCTAGTTTGGTTCACTAGAGCCACCAAGTGAACCAAAAGGTCAAACCCTGAGGGTGCAAGAAATAATATTTAAATATAACTATTACATTTAAACCCGGCTCCATTACAAACGGGTCTTCAAGCGCTCCTTGCTCCTTGATCTCTAATTTTTCAAAATTAATTCTAACTATTCCTATTAAAAAACTATTTAAAATAAATAGAAACCTTGATCGTGATCGAGGGAAGTATATAGGAGGAGATAGAATTTACAATAAGAAAAATTAGAGAAGACGAGGCTCTGTGAGACCCCATTTAATAAAACTCATACATTCATGCATCCAACAAAAATAAAATCCAATCACATTGGTCAATAGTCCATAATCAATCCCATTTATTATCATACACATCATCATATGCATCAATAAATAACATTCATCTTATGAATAATAAACATTTAATATATATATTGATATCATTTAATGGGCAAATTTAGTTAGTATAAAATCTATTTTTGAATCAAAATAAACTCCTTTATTTTAATCCAAATTTAAATCAAAATAAAACTATTTTATTTTAATTTATCTAATTTTGAATAAAATAAACTATTTTATTTTAATCAAAATCTTTAATCAAAATAAACTCCTTTATTTTAATTAATTATGGAATCCAATTCCATGTAAAAAAAAATCTTTAATTAAAATAAACTCTTTTATTTTAATTAATTATGGAATCCAATTCCATGTAAAAAAAAATCTTTATTAAAGGAAACACAGACATTCTTTCCTATTCACAAATAAACTCCTTTATTTTGAATAATATGAAATCTTATTCCATATTTAAATAAACTCTTTTATTTAAGGAAATTAGGATTCTCTTTCCTATTCACAAATAAACTCTTTTATTTTGAATAATATGAAATCTTATTTCATATCTAAACAAACTCCTTTATTTAAGGAAAGATGGATTTACTTTCCTATTCATAAATAAACTCCTTTATTTTAGGAAAAATGAAATCCAATTTCAACTCCAATTAGTTATCATGGAATCCAATTCCAACTCTAATTAGTTAGCATGAAATTTAATTTTAAAATTAAAATAAATCTTTTTATTTTAATATTAAAATAAACCTTTTATTTTAAAATTAAAATAACTTTTTATTTTAATAATAAAATTATTAAAACATATTTTAGATATATATATATATATATATATATATATTACGGTAATACATATATATTATATATTTAATATATGTAATCAATTTCCTTCACACGTGTAAAGCATGACTCACGGAAATAAAGCAAGCATCAGATTCATGTTTCCTACAAGAACCGTAGTAACCTTTTATATTTAAACCTCCTGCCTGCCGGATACTTTTAAATCAAGTTACTATATATATATATATATATATATATATATATATATATATATATATATATATATATATAATTTAGTAACTTGGAAGTAACATGTAAAAAGTTCAGGACTCATCATTTTTTTTTTTTTTTAAACGTGATACCTTGACTTTCTTTTCCATTCAACATACTCCAAGCTTCTGCCATTCAACTTTTCCATTAAAAAATCACATGTAACTTTTCCAACGAGAATAATATATATATATATATATATATATATATATATAATATATTACGGTATATATAATATATAAGTATTATATTAATATTAATATATATCACAATATATATTAATACATTACCGTAATTGCATGCTAAATATTTTTTTTTTTTTTTTATAAATTTTATACAATAAAATTATGCCCAATTAAATTGTTCTAAACACATATCAATATACATATCAAATTTAAACAATTAATAATTCGCATAAAAAGTTTTGGCTCTGATGCCACTTTATTAGGTTTGTAATATTCATATGCTGTGATCAAATTGCAAAATAAAGCGGAAGCGTGTAAAATCGAGTTTAAAAATTTTACAAACCATATACCCGATCACCCTTTATGCATAATTATTAATTAAACGAAAAGATAAAGAATAAATCATACCCTTGAAGATCGAGCTTCCTCGTGTACAAGTTCACCTCCAAATCCTTTTCGCTTCAATCTTGAATCCACCGGGTTTGGTTCCTTCCTTTGATCAACGTTAGCCACCCATGTGTTTGGCCTCTGAGGTGATCCACCAAGGAAGAGTAGAATTCAAGAAGAAGGGGTATTTGGCTCAAACCCTAGTTTTCTATCTCTATAGAAAAGGGTACTCTCCAACAAATTGGAATTATGTCGTTGTAAAAGTCAACCACCCACCCATAATAAGACTCCTCTTATTAATAGATGTGGGCAACCCACCTTAACAATTAAGGAATTGGGTTTATTTAATTAATTAAATTCTTTTAATTAATTAAGCTCCCTAATCTTATTAGGGATAATTAATTAAACTCTTTTAATTAATTTAACCTCCTTATCTTATTAGGAATAAATGAGAGTACTTATATTAAATTAATTCCTAAACTCTTTTAGAAATTAAAATAATAATAATTGTAATAATATTAATAAGACTCCTCTTATTAATTTATATTTAATATTTCTAAAATATTAAATAATAAATATTAAGCTATTTAATTTATTCTATCACCATAGATTAAATTAAATATACATAACATATTATTACGATTATGCCATTAACTTCTTAAATAATTATTCTTCCTTTTATGGTGTGACCTTTAGGTTCTCCATATTAAATCGGTTGTGAATAAATCAATTAGAACAATTCTAATCTTATTTAAATAAATAAATTAATCAATTAATTTATTTAAATAAATAATATTTATTCTACAATAGGGATAAGCCTCCCTAGCGATCAACGACTTTCCGGATAATATAGATTTCAACATTAATCATTAAAGAACCTTTGAGTAAATAGTTACTGCAAATGATTCAATCCTTCCACCATACAATGTCCCAATTAAATATAAGACATGGAATTCTTTCAAAGTCTTTTTTTATTTAATTATATGTATTTCGATCCTTAAATGCACAACTCAAATAATGCAAATTAGAAACTCCTTTCTAATTTCATTACGCCTTAACCAAGGACTCTTTGGGTTGTCATTTATCGAATCACATAGGACATTTCTCTTCTTTTATTAGAAGTGGTAGATTCTTTATTGATCATACATTATCTCCATGTACAACTTATTATACCCAAGCATACCCTTTGATATACCCTAAGGGTCTTAAGGAATAAGTCAAAGTATAACTCATCATACACAAGATACTATGATGATCTCAAGTCCAAGGATTACTTGTACTACTATCACTACAGGAATTCCTATTGACAAGCAAATAAAACTCCATTAGGTATTCCTTAGCGAGCCACGTTCAGTGAACTTATTCTCTAATAAGCACCTACATACTTGCTTTAGTGTCTCCACACAAATGATCATGAGATCAATCATCCTCATCCAATGAACAAGCAACGTATGTACCAATCTATCCGGATTCACTAATCCCCAATTTAGTAATCCAATGATTGGGAACTATTTTAGTTTTAAGCTTTCTAAGAATTTAGATCTCATTAGAATGATCATCATCATTATTCTAAAAGCATTGCTTAAAACTATGGGTTTATCACATATTATAAAACAGCATCATGTAGATAATTAAAAGCCTTTAATAAATTAATACTTTTTATTAATAAATGAATAAGATTGTTACAAAGTATATGCTTTATCATCAAATATGATTGGCTTGTGTGCATACTACTTTCAGTATGGACATTATGAATTTTTGGTGATATCTTTTGATTTGACAAACGCCCCTGCAACGTTCATCGATTTGATGAACAGGGTGTTTGAACAATTTTTAGAGAAGTCTGTGGTGGTGTTTATTGACGATATTCTGGTGTACTCTAGAACTCAAGAAGAACACATGGAACACTTACGTCTAACGCTGGAGATGCTAAGAAAGGAAAAGTTGTACGGAAAATTCTCTAAATGTGAATTCTGGTTAGAACGTGTACAATTTCTTGGACACGTAATTGACAAGGATGGAATTTAAGTGGATCCATCAAAGGTCGAAGCTGTGATAAATTGGTAGCAACCAAGAACTCCATCAGAAGTAAGAAGTTTCTTGGGATTGGCAGGGTATTACAGACGGTTTATCCAGGATTTCTCCAAGATTGCCACTCCATTGACAAATTTGACAAGGAAATCTGTAAAATTTGTTTGGACGGAGAAATGTGAAGGAAGTTTTCAGGAATTGAAAAAGAAACTAAGTATGGCACCTGTGTTGTCATTACCAAATAATATAGAAAATTTTGTGGTGTACAGTGATGCTTCACACAAAGGATTAGGAAGTGTCCTTATGCAGAACGGAAAAGTCATCGCGTATGCATCAAGGCAATTAAAGGACTACGAAAAAGGGTATCCGACTCATGATTTAGAGTTGGCGGCGGTTGTGTTTGCTTTAAAAATATATAGACACTATTGCTATAGAGAGAAATGTGAGATTTACACAGACCATAAGAGTCTGAAGTACATTTTCACTCAGAAAGACCTGAATATGCGTCAAAGGAGATGGATGGAATCGATAAAGGATTACGATTGTGAGATCTTTTATCATCCAGGCAAAGCAAACGTGGTTGCAGATGCCTTGAGTAGGAAAGGCAGAGAGAAGTTGATGCTGTTAACTGATAAGGAGGAGCTTATTACAGCAATGTCAAGGTTAGAGTTAGAAATCAAATTTCCAAAAGAATCCGATGAGAAATTGTACCAGATGGAAGCTAGTCAAACTTTGATGGACAAAGTGAAGAACGCTCAACTGCAGGATGAGGAATGTAGAAAAATAAGAGAAAGTGTGGTCGAGGGAAAGGAAGTGAAATACAAGGTTGATACTGATGGAATGCTGAGATTCGAGGGATGAATCTGGGTTCCTGCAGTACCAGTTATTAAAGAGGACATCTTGAAAGAAGCTTATAGCTCGAGATATTCGATTCATCCAGGAAGTACGAAAATGTATCAAGATTTGAGGCAACATTTTTGGTGGCCAAACATGAAAAGAGACGTTGCAGAATGCGTTGCAAAGTGCTTAACATGTCAGAGAGTCAAGGCCGAGCATCAAAGACCAAGCGGGTTACTTCAATAGTTGGAGATATTAGAATGGAAATGGGAACATATCACAATGGATTTTGTGATAGGTCTCCCAACGACTAAGAAAGGATACGATGCGATTTGGGTGATAGTGGACAAATTAACAAAATCTGCACACTTTTTGCCAATAAAGATTAGATTCAATCTTGATCAGCTGGCAAAATTATATGTTAAAGAGATCGTTGCAAGACATGGAGTTCCAGTGTCAATTATGTCAGACAGAGATCCGAGATTCGCATCAAACTTCTAGAAGAGACTACAAGAATGTATGGGAACACAGTTGCGTATGAGTATGGCATATCATCAGCAAATAGATGGCCAAAGCGAATGAACGATTCAAACATTAGAAGATATGCTAAGAGCATGCGTCATGGATTTTAAAGGAAGTTGGGATGAACAATTACCGTTGGTGGAATTTTCCTACAATAACAGTTAACACGCAAGCATCGGCATGCCGCCTTACAAAGCATTGTACGGCAGGAGGTGCAGAACTCCACTGTGTTGGGATGAAGTCGGTGAACGTCAACTATTAGGACCAGAACTGGTACAACAAACTGCTGAGGTTGTCAAACTCATCAGAACAAGATTGATAGCTGCTCAAGACAGACAAAAGAAATATGTTGATCAACACAGACAAGATCGTGCATTTAACGTAGGAAATTACGTTTTCCTAAAAGTTTCACCTTGGAAGGGAAAAATTCAATTTGGTAAAAAGGGGAAACTAAGCCTGAGGTTTATTGGACCCTTCGAAGTGCTGCGAAAAGTTGGAGATGTGGCTTACGAGGTAGCTCTACCTCCAGAATTGCAAAACATTTATAATGTTTTTCACGTTTCGGTGTTACGACCATATAAGTAAGATTACAAGCATGTGATCGAGTACGAACCATTGCAGTTTGAGAAAGACTTGTCCTATGAAGAGGTTCCTATCCAGATAGTCGACATGAAAGAACAAGTGCTCAAAAATAAAGTGATACCTTCTGTGAAGGTAATATAGAGGAACCACAATGTCGAAAAGGCTACGTGGGAACTCGAAGCTAAAATGATGAAGAATTATCCTGAGTTATTTGTTTAATCTATGTCTTCGATTCTGGGGACATAATCTTTGTAAGTAGGGGAGAATGTGACGAATGAATTATTTGAATTATGATTCTGAGGACAGAATCCTAGTAAGGAGGGAATGTTGTATCATTTCAGAATTTTTAATTGTTATATTAAATATTTATTGAATTATTTAAGTATTTAATAGATGTGTTTATTGTTGAATAAATAATTGTTCAAATTTGATTCAATTTAGTTAACTATTTGTTAAATAAATAATTAAGGAAATTAATTATTTTATGCTAATTTAATTTAATTATTAAGTTAGAGAGTTTTGATTAATTGAATTGTTATTCTTTTTATTTGAATTTGTAATTAAAAGGATGTGTTAGTTGATTAAATAAAGTTATAATTGTATAGAAATTTATAATTTTGTGTTATTGATTTATGTGATGAAGTAATTTAATAAGTTTTTATTGGAATTAATTTAGTTAATTAAAAGTGTGACAAATAACCTTTTATAAAGTAGTTATTAAAATAACTTAAAGGAGTTTAATTGTGTTTTACCAAACAAGGCCTATTACTATTAAGTCTTTATTCTAATTGTGTTTTACCAAACAAGGCATAAGGGTTAATTGATTATATTTTAGTAAGTAACCAAACAAGCCTTATGGCTTTTGAGTTTCAAATAAAAATAATCGATGTCGATTTAAGTTAGAATTATATTATATATTTAATATCTATATTATTATTATACGTTATAATCCTAAGGCGTAAGATTAGAATAGAGAGGAAGAGAAGAAGAGAGTTTGCGAGAGAAGAAAAGAAGATAGAAAGAAAGGCTAAGGAAGTTGAGAGAGAGATTGGAGAAAAGAAGTTTGAGAATCAAAAGTAATAGCCACCATCATCATCTTCTTCGGGGTATCATCCTATTTTTTTTGGTTTTAAAAGTTTAGTTTTTCTCTTCCCTAATTCTCTGTAGAATCCTTGTGTAAGGATAAATTGTTGTTGTTATGTGGCTTAATATGATGTACTAATGATGTTAAAAATATTTTCATAAGTTATAGTCAATGAATTGATGATATGTATGTAATTTGTGAAGAAAAATATTTTTACAGAGAGTTTTTGTGAATATATATTGTTTCGTTTAAGGTAGAAATTAAGGGTTAATTAGTTGTTTAGTTGATAAATTGGTTATTGAATGTGGTAGAGTAAGTATAAACATTGATAAAATGCTTTAAATTAACTATTTTGGTTGGAAAACAAAATCACAGTGTTTATTTTCATTAAAAACATTAAAAAATGAGTTTTTATCAAAAATAGTGAAATTGTATGATTTAAATTAGTTGTTTATATTGTTTTATGAGTAGAAACATGTTTACAATCTTTGAACTATGTTTATGTGAAGTCTCTATAGGAATTACATGCTAATTAGGCTGTTAGAAAGGAACTTGTAGGCCAAAATTGGCTTTTGTTCATCTTGCTGTCAAGTCATTAGTCGAAGATATGATTTATTGCGCATATTATGACCAACAGATTCAATTAATCGCATAGTAAGGCCTTAATGGCCATACTTGCCATGACTCTGGCGGCTTCGTAATTTAACTCTCACACCAAGATCGCTATCACCGTATATGCATTGTACCACTATAGTATAAAGCGTATGACGCTAAATGTGAAGTTAGCGAATAGCTTTGACAATTAGTAGTTTTTGTACTCAAAATTTGAAGGAATTGTTATGTGATAATAGTAGGACTGTAAAATGTTGATTTCAGTATTTCTATACTATGAATGAGCTTGTTATTAATAATTAAATTGTCTTGTAACTTGATTATGTGATTAAAAATCAAATTTTTACATGATGAACGTACTTAGTTATGTTTGTAAGGTTGTAATGACTAATTATGTCATGATGGAATATGTTTATAGGATATTGTGATTTGAATTGTTCGGTTTAGCCCATGAGCAAGGCAAGTTCTCTAATCTATTTTCTTATTGAACCAATTATTGTTTCCAATTCGATTCCAACATAATGGTGCAAGATTTCTGAACTTTATTTTTATTGAGCAAGTTATTCTTGTATTTAACTTGTTGTTTAGCATGCACAATTATACATACTAATGTTGAACAGTTTTATCGTTCAAATTTTCTACGCATGCTTAGTATTCGATTTTAAATAACCTTGGCTTAACATTGTTCAAGTAAGGTGTGTTATAGTTATTCAAGGTGTATGCTATTGGATTATTCCTATAGCATGAATTTAATTTACCATGATGATTCAATTACGAGTATTCTATAGTATGATGTTATTAGTATTAATTCAACTAGTCCTCTAGTTGATAATCGTTGAACTTCAAATTTCCCTTGAAAGCTTATCCAAACCAAACTCTCTTTGGTGCGGACATGTACTCTAAATACTGAGATGAACAATCCTATTATTAGGGGATAACTTACGCGTAGCGTTAAAAGTTTGTGCACAATACATGGTACGAAGGGCTGATCCCCCTAAGTACGAGGAGTCCTTATAGTCTTATGACTGTTAAAGTTAGAGTTGAAAGATTACTCGCAACTGTAGACATAGTTTATGGTCTTATGACCCTCAGTTATGTTTATTCCATACTTTGGATTTCAGTTCCTGATTATCATTGTTAGAGTACTATCTAGTTTTGATGAGCCTATTCATTAGCAGTTATTATTTTTATTCTTCTGTTGATTCATTGTTTTATCCAATGAGCAATTGTTTTGCTCACTCTTGCATATTTATAAACTCATTGCAGCTAAAGTAGAGAAGGTAGATGAACCTTCAACTAGCAAAGGAAAGGGAAAATTGTACAAGTGATGCTGATTTGTACTTTTATTATTGTGATGATCTTAGACTTCTTAATAATGATGTTATGTAATAATTTTTATTCCGCATTTGAATGATTGTATTTAAAGGTTAGACAACCTGGGAGATTTTTATTATGTAACCCTTTAATGGGAAAGGTTTTCATTATTCAATTTGATTATAATTGGGTAGTTAGATTTGAATGTTCGATTAAGTGAACACCAAATCCTATGGGAAAGAAGTACCTGGGTTTGGGGGTGTCACAATAATAGATCTTTAAAAGTTCAAGAACCACAAAAAACTATAAGTCAAATAAGAGGAAAATGTAGATAGACCTATTGTACCACAATCGAATCATAAATCTGGAATAGTACCGAAGATACCTGGGAGGTATGGATTCATCATCGATGATGATGATGAGGTATACATCATAGAAGATGATGATCCATTTACATGTGAATTGGGAAGAGATGTAAACACTCAGAGAAATGGATTGAAGCAAGCTTCTCAAACATGGAACATTCGTTTTGATGAGACAGTCAAAAAGTTTGATTTTATCAAAAATAAGAATGAACCTAGTGTGTACAAAAGGGTCAGTGGGAGCGGCATGACATTCCTAGTATTATATGTTGATATACTATGGATAAGAAATGCCATACTAATGCAACAATCAGTAAAGATAAAGTTGTCTAAACATTCCTCCATGAATGATTTGGGAAGAGTATCGTAATTGGGGCTACAAATCTATATAGATAGATTTAATAGGATGCTCGACTTAACCCAAGGAACGTATATTCATTTGATGCTAAAGTCGTTTAGCATGGCAAACTCCAAGAGATGTTTCAAGTTGATGAGTCATGGAGTGTATCTCTCTTAATAGTCCCCATAAACTCATAAAAGAGAGATCGCATAAGTGACAATCATGTATACAATGAAATATAATAGACCTGATGATGATCAGTCATATTCTAGAGAAGATCACTGTAAAACAGTGAAAAACATATTAAAATACTTAACCGACACTAAGGATGTGATTAAAATTTATGGTGGGTCTAAATTAAAACTAGAGGGCTTAACAGACTCAAGTTTTAGATTGCAGACAAGATGACGAAAAATCACTTTTAAGGTAAAGCGTTACCATGAACGATGGTGCAGTGAATTGGAAAGGTTCCAAACAGCAAAGAGTTGCTGGTTTAGTGATAAAGACAAAATATATAGCTATATATGATGTTGCAAGTTGATTGATTGGATGAAAAGTTCATGACAGAACTAGGAATAGTTCCTAAGTCTCACTTGGATCTAAACATGTGTTGTGGCACTTTCACTTGGTTATAGGAATCATTCAAAGATGGGAAATCACTATAGAGATAGTGAACTCCCAAGAACAACATTACATATCCATTAACTAAAGCTTATCCAACAACAGGATAATCGTCACTTAGAGAAGAAGGGTATGAGATACCATGGCGATTGCCTTTAGTGCAAGTGGGAGATTAAAAGTAGTATGTACACAAGCCAATCATGTTTAATGATAAAGCATATACTTTGTAACAATCTTATTCATTTATTAATAAAAAGTATTAATTTATTAAAGGCTTTTAATTATCTACATTGTAAGACCCCAACTTTTTGACTAAAGATGAATTTTCTATAAATATCATTTTTGAATATTATGGAGTGAATTTGATATAATGTTATAGTTGTGGGTAATATTTAGAAATTTTGCAAAGTACGCAAGTTGTTATATAATATTCGATTGGTAGGGGAATATTCGTTTTAACGAGGAATATTAATGCGCACGACCTACCGATCATTTGAGGGCCCCATAACAAAATAACTGTCGGATGAAGAAAACAACAAGTTTGAGTTTTTATAAATAACGACGTAGTTGTTACCGTTAACACTATTGGAATACCTGGTGGTTAAAATACGATGTCTGGCGTGGTTGCGCATGTAGCACGGTATTACATGATATTTTTGAATTATTGATTCTTATGTGAAGGCACTTTACTCAATAATTGTTACGATAATTCTTTATTCAATATTTTATTTTACTTGATTCAATAATTGTTGCGTTGATATTTTATATTATTGTTGTTTCAATAATTGTCACTGCACAGTATTTCCTATTATCAGATAAATAATTCATATTATTTGAATATATTATTAGATAGCATTATTGGCAATGTCTAGAAAGTTCTATCAATGATAGGTTTGGTCACCTAATTGCGCGCCAGTAAGGAGAAATCCTTATTGGAAATCCTCCTCTTTCCTGGAAACGGCCTTGTTGTCATTATTGTGATTCTGTAATATTATTTGTGAATAATTAATTATTGATTTATATGATAAGAAAATATTTATTATATGTGGACATAAATGGTAGATAGGAAAATATTTATTTTATGTGGTTATAATTGAAGGAATTAATGTTGAGGTGTTTTATCAGTATTTTGTCGAATTGGATATATTAAAAAATCAAATCGGTGTTCTTAAAGCTCTATTGCGTGAGTTAGAATTTTGATCTGACAGTTGGATCATTGTGATTTATGGATATGTTATATATATATAAGTTGAGTATATGTCCACAAATTTTGAACCGTTAAAAATTAGCATATGATTTGTTATGAATTTTAAGAGGTGTTAAAAATCGTCCGTTTATGAATTTCGGATATTTTCTGTTTGGAATTTGGCAAAACTTAAAGCTACAAAGTTGTAGAGAATTCGATTTCGTTTGGAATGGACATAAAATTCATATTTTTCTGATAAAAGTCAATTTATTATGAATTGTTGAAGTTTCAAAAAATAAATATTTTTATTAAAATTATGGGTGGGACCCACTTTTGTTAAAAACATGTGGGCTGCAAATTTTTGTTCCAAGTTGATGTGCTGGACTTTGGGCATGCGTAGAGTTGATTTTAAAAAAATAATAATATTATTTTATTATTTAGTCTCCTATGGCATTCTAGCATTTTCCTATAAATAGGCGCTTAAGTTAGAATTGAAAATCACACCAAAATCAGAGAATTCTTCTTCTATAATATTGAGCGTATTTCTTTATAGTTTTAGAAAGCTTTGAGCATAGAAAACGGTGAAAGTTTTCTTCAAGATTATCTCCGCTATACCAGTTGAAATACTCTTCTTTTCAAGGTAAGAGATGTTATTTTTGTTCAATATTCGCTTGAAATAATATTTTCTTCCATACTCTGTAGTATGTAAGTAATATTATTTCATTTCAGATTTAGAATTCTATACTCGTTTTGTTAAAATTTTGGCTTCTATACTCCATCAAAATAGTAGAATATCCTTGATATTTGCGCTTCATCCAGTATCTTTTCATGGAAATATTATTTTGAGTATTCTTGATAAGTTTTAACTTTTTCATGCCGAAGTACTATTCACGGGGTTACTATTCCCAAAGTACTATTCATGGGATACTATTCACTCGAGTACTATTTACCTGGGGTACTATTCATGATAAAAATTGATTCGTTTTCGGTCCAAATTATTTTTGGTACAATATTATTCTTGAATTTTACTCCACAAAGCAGTATCATGTTAACATTTTGGACGTTATTGATTTCTGGATAAATTAAATTATAAATCTTTAAAAATTTATCCTTGAACTTGTTTTATTGAATTCTTATATCATTGTCATCATCCTCATGTTTATATTATGTTGAAAGTCATCTGTGGCCTGTAGTGCATAGATGAAATTGGTATGATTATGACCAGGGATTATTCGGTATAATCATGACCGTAATGTTACAAATGATGTGGTAAAAGTCCTCATTGGCCTGTAGTGCATTGATGGACAGTTGTTGGCATGATCATGACCATTGATGAATAAACGAATATCCTTGGCCCGTAGTGCACGGATAATTTGTGGTCATGATACTAAAGAATATCCTTGGCCGTAGTGCAGGGATGATTCGATGATGTGGATTATTTATTAAGCTAAGTCTCAGCGATAAAAGTGATGAAAAACCTTTTAAATCATAGAAGATAGTAGATTTTATGCTCTACTTGACTCTTCTAATGGATTGCTTGTTCCGCTACAGTTAAACTTGATGTTTGTTATATTTTATCAGTTTAACATTGTTGAAGGCTAATGATAAATTATTCAGCTTTATCTTAGTAATAATATTTCTTACTGGGCTAGTTGAGCTAACCCTTTTGCTTTCATTGTCCTCTTCAGGAAATGAGAACGTAGCCGGAACTAGTCGGGGAATGGAGTGACGGTCTAGATGATAGCATTAGTAGTCCTCACTATTCTATGAAATAGTGTGATAATAAATTTATTGAGGACTCCATTTGAGTTGAATGCTGTCTAGAAGACGATATTCGTTTTAAAACTCTCAGTTTATGTTTTGTCGTATTTTACACGACAATTATATTATTAAGTTATATTTGAATTTTGTACCATGTATTTGGCAACCCAAGATGGGTGACGTATACCTGTTTTGTAGGCGTCATAGTTGGTATCAAAGCTTAGGGATATGATCCCTGGCTGAGATGTGAGACAAGAACTAGGAGGGGAGAGACGGGAAATTCCTTCGCTAGTATGACCTACCTAAGTTTATTTGGTATTTAATTGGTCGGTCGGAGTATAGGGATAATATGTGACATGTCAATTAACCCTTGTTTTGTGGCAGTATTTGAAAATGACATCTGAGAATGTTGAGAATAGCAATGGAGCACAGGAGACCGTTGAGTCTCCACAGATCAACAATTAGGATAATGTGCATCAGGAAGGCAACAATCCTCATGCAAACAACAACACTGACCAAATGATGAATAATAGAATGTTCAGGGGCTTTCTACAATTCATGCAACATCAGGAAAGAACGACTCATGTCCGAAATGCAGGTGGAAACACTGGCAACTCTCGGACGGTCACTGCTAAACAGTTTAAGGAGCTGAGACGACCAGAGTTTTTTGGAGAGCCAAAACCACTTAAGGCGAAGATGTGGATAAAGCAGATCAACAAGATATTTGATGTCTTAGGATGCTCCAATAAGCAAAAGGTTCCCTTTGCCACCTTCATGTTACGGGCAAAAGCAAATTACTGGTGGGAATCTATAAAGCGTACTCAACCTACCGCACTGAAGATGTCTTGGGAGAAGTTCCAAGAACTGTTCAACGACAAGTACTTTTCCGAAAGTATTCATCATATGAAAGAGGTAGAGTTCATTAAACTGGAGCAAAACAACATGACTATGTCACAATACGAAGCCAAGTATGCTGAGTTGTCCCGGTTTGCGTCCTATTTAGTTGATAATGAGGAGAGAATGACGCGGATGTTTCTAAGAGGTTTGAAACCTGAGATACGTCAATACCTTATCTCTCAAAAACTTTATTTGTTTTCAAATGTTGTGAATAGAGCTCAGTTCTTGGAACATGATAATGAGTCAACCCAACCAAGAGAGAGCAGCCGGCAAAATGATAATACCAGTGGTAGCAGTCATCGAAGCGGTGACAACAAACGTGGAGGGAATCAACATGCCAGAAATGGTAACCACTTGGTGGTAATCATGGCCAAGACAATAAGAGTGGATATTTCAAAGATTCATTGGAAAGACGTCGGCAAGAAGGAGAGCGACCACCTATCATATGCTTCAAATGATGGAAGAGGGACGTCGGTCAAGCCTAGCGATCACGGTCAAAGCGTGTTATAATTGTGGAAGAGAAGGTCACCACCTTTCATATGCATTCAAATAAGTCGGATGAATGACAAATCATCCCAGAAAAGTCAAAGCTGGTAGTTCAAAGGAGAGCGTTTGCCATGACCTCCCAGAAAGCAAGGAACCCGAACGAGGTCATCATGAGTAAGCTTATCATAAACTCTAGCGAAGTCTATACCTTATTTGATACCGGTTCTACCCATTCTTTTATTTCTCCTACTTGCGCTCAAAGTTTAAATTTGACTCCAGAGAAATTAGACTTTGACTTATCTGTTCAAACTCCGTTGGGAGAAACCTTCAATACATCCACTGTTTATAAGTCTTGTTTGGTTCAAATCGGTACCCTCACATTACCTGTCGATCTTATTTCATTGAAAATACTTGCATTTGACGTAATTCTAGGGACTGATTGGTTAACTACCCATCATGCAAAAATTGATTGTTTTCATAAGGTTGTTACTTTTATATTCCTAACCATCCTATTATGCAAATTCAAGCAACCAAACTATTAAAATCAACCACTGTCATCTCAAGCCATAAAGCTATTCGTTTATTGAAAAATGGATGTCAATCTTTCTTAGCTCATGTCACGGATTTAAACAAAAATACGTCAATTTTGAATGATATTTCTATTGTTAATAAATTTCCTGACGTATTCCCTGAAGAACTTCCTGGCCTACCCCAGAGCGAGAAATTGAATTTTGCATCGACCTTGAACCTGGTACAAAACCCATTTCCAAAGTCCCATATCGAATGGCTCCTATTAAACTTCAGGAGTTAAAGACCCAATTGTAGGAATTGTTAGACATCGGTTTCATTCATCCTAGTACGTCTCCTTGGGGTGCTCCTGTTCTATTCGTGAAGAAGAAAGATGGGAGTATGCGACTTTATATTGATTATCGGGAGTTGAATCATGTCACCATCAAGAATAGGTACCCATTACCACGTATTGATGACCTGTTTGATCAGTTTCAAGGCGCCAAATTCTTTTTAAAGATCGATCTTTGTTCGGAATATTATCAGTTAAAGATTAGAATCGATGACATTCCAAAGACGGCTTTCAAAACTCGGTATGGGCATTATGAATTCCTAGTCATGTCTTTTAGATTGACTAATCCTCTTGTTGCCTTCATGGATATGATAAATTGAGTATTTAAGGAATATTTGGATCACTTTGTGGTTGTCTTTATTGATGACATCCTCATATATTCCAAAAACCGTGAAGATCATGAGCAACACTTGAGGCTGATCCTCCAAAAGCTTCGTGAAAACAAGCTTTATGCCAAGTTGAAGAAATGCGAGTTCTGGCTTGAGGAAGTAGCATTCCTTGGGCATGTAGTATCAAGTCATGGAATATATGCTGACCCGGCAAAGATTGAAGCTATTCAAAGCTGGGAACAACCTAAATCAGTGACCGAAGTATGTAGCTTTCTCGGCTTAGCTGGTTATTATCGGAGATTCGTAGAAGGGTTTTCTCGAATCGCTACTCCATTAACTCAGCTGACTCGGAAAGATACAAAATTCAGTTGGAGCATGGAATGTGAGAAGAGTTTTCAAGAACTCAAGAGGAGACTCATTTCAGCACCTGTTCTAATAATACCATCCGCTCGGAGGATTTGTCATCTCATGATGATGCTTGGGCAAAAGGGTTAGGATGTGTTCTCATGCAACATGGGAAAGTCATAGCCTATGCCTCACGACAACTCAAATAATATGAGAGGAATTATCCTACTCATGATCTAGAGTTAGCATCAGTTGTTTTTGCACTAAAGATTTGGACGCATTACTTATATGGGGAGAAAGTGGAGATCTTTACGGGTCATAAAAGCCTAAAATATTTCTTCACTCAAAAGGAACTCAACATGTGACAACGACGTTGGCTTGAACTATTGAAAGATTATGATTATACCATCCAATACAATTCTGGAAAAGCGAACGTGGTAGCTGACGCATTGGGTAGAAGATCATATGCGGGTACAAGTGTGATATTGTCAACGCAAAGGCCCATTTTGTATGACTTGCAAAGGATGGAGATAGAGTTAAAGACTCCAGGGACCCATGTGATGATAGCAAATATATGAGTAGAATTGACTTTAATCGATAAAGTTAAAGCTGTTCAAGCTATAGACCTGGAGCTGATGCGTATGAGGAAGAAAGTACAAGAAGGTGCTATGCCGGAAACAAGAATCGATGAAGAAGGAATACTTCGAGTCAACTCCAGACTTTGTGTTCCTAACGACCCTGATTTAAAGTATAAAATCATGATGGAGGTGCACAACACACCGTTTGCAATCCATCCTGGGAGTACCAAAATGTATCATGATCTTCGACATACATTTTGGTGGAGCAATATGAAGAGAGAGATATCGGAGTTTATCTCAAGGTGTTTAACTTGTTAACGAGTCAAGGTAGAGCATCAAGTACTAAAAGGTCCATTGCAACCACTTAAAATTCCAGAATGGAAGTGGGAGCACATTACCATGGATTTCGTTACTGTTTTTCCCAAGGTTTCTCAAGGCATAGATGCAATTTGGGTCATTGTTGATAGATTAACCAAGTCTTCTCATTTCTTACCTATACGAGAAACTTATACACTTGAACGTCTTGCTCGCATGTACATAAACGAGATTGTAAGACTGCATGGTATGCCAGTATCCATAGTTTCTGATTGAGACCCAAGATTCACTTCAAGATTTTGGGTTAGTTTGCAAAAAGCTATGGGCACGGATTTACAATTTAGTTCGGCTTATCATCCTCAAACGGACGGGTAGTCAGAGAGGACTATTGAAACTCTTGAAGATCTATTAAGACTTTGTGTCCTTGACTTCAAGGGAAGTTGGGATAAGTTCTTACCATTGGTGGAGTTTTCCTACAACAACAGTTATCAAGCAAGTATTGGCATGGCTTCATTCGAGCCGTTGTATGGAAGAAAGTGTCGTTCTCTAGTATGCTGGGATGAGGTGGGTGAAGCAATGTTACTGGGACCAGAGTTGGTACATATGACTATGAAAAAGATTCAAACGATCCGACAACGTATAAAAACCTCACAAGATCGACAAAAGAGTTATGTTGATCTTCATCGAAAGGACGTGGAATTCAATATTGGAGAACATGTGTTGTTACGTGTTGCTCCATGGAAAGGAGTTGCGAGATTTGGAAAGAGAGGAAAGCATAATCCTCGATTCATTGGCCCATTTTTAATCCACGATCGAGTAGGAACTGTGGCCTATAGACTCACCTTACCGCCAAGTATGTCTCGTGTTCATAATGTTTTTCACATATCTATGTTACGTAAATATTTGAAAAACCCGAACCACATTATTGAGTTAGAACCGGACGAAATAGCGAAAGATTTAACGTATGAAGAGGTTCCTGTTAAAATCTTGGATAAGAAGGATTATATTTTACACTCAAAGGTTATACCTCAAGTCAAAGTTTTGTGGAGAAACCACGATGTTGAGGAAATGACCTGGGAGTTAGAATCTGAAATGTATTCAATGTATCCTTACCTCTTCGATATACCAGGTACGTATCCTAATTTTGAGAGTGAAATTTCATAAGAAGGGGAGGTTGTAAGACCCCAACTTTTTGACTAAAGATGAATTTTCTATAAATATCATTTTTGAAAATTATGGAGTGAATTTGATATAATGTTATAGTTGTGGGTAATATTTATAAATTTTGCAAAGTACGCAAGTTGTTATATAACATTCGATTGGTGGGGAATATTCGTTTTAGCGGGGAATATTAAATGCAATGACAAATCATTGTGGATCCCATAACATAATAAGCTGTCCGGATGAAGAAAAGCGACAAGTTTGAGTTTTTATAAATAACGGCGTAGTTATTACTGAATTAACAACTGTTGGAATACACGGTGGTTAAAATACGATGTCGCATGGTTGCGAGTAGCACACAATATTACATAGTATTTTTGAATTATTGATTCTTACGTGAAAGGCACTACTCAATAATTGTTACAATAATTACTGTTCAATATTTTATTTTATTGATTCAATAATTGTTGCGTTGATATTTTATATTATTATTGTTTTAATAATTGTCACTGCACGGTATTTCCCATTATCAAATCAATAATTCATATTATTTGAATAATATTATTAGATAGCATTATTGGCAATGTCTAAAAAGTTCTGCCAAGGAGAGGTTTGGTCACCTAATTGTGCGCCAGTAAGGAAAAATCCTTATTAAAAAGCCCCCTCTTTCCTAGGAACGGCCTGATTGTCATTATTGTGATTATGTAATATTATTTGTGAATAATTAATTATTGATTTATATGATAAGAAATTATTTATTTTATGTGGACATAAATGATAGATAGGAAAATATTTATTTTATGTGGTTATAATTGAAGGAATTAATGTTGAGATGTTTTATCAGTATTTTGTCGGATTGGAGGTATTAAAAAGTCAAATCGGTGTTCTTAAAGCTCTATTGCGTTAGTTAGAATTTTGATCCGACCATTAAATCATTGTGATTTTTGGATATGTTATACATATATAAGTTGAGTATATGTCCACAAATTTTGAACCATTAAAAATTAGCGTATGATTTGTTATGAATTTTAAGAGGTGTTGAAAATCATCCGTTTGTGAATTTTGGATATTTTTTGTTTGGAATTTGGAAAAACTTAAAGCTACAAAGTTGTAGAAAAATCGATTTCATATGGAATGGACATAAAATTCATATTTTTTTGATAAAATGACTATTTATTATGAATTGTTGAAGTTTTAGAAAATAAATATTTTTATTAAAATTATGGATGGGACCCACTTTTGTTAAAAACATGTTGGCTGCAAATTTGTGTTACAAGTTAATGTACTGGTCTTTGGGAATGCGTAGAGTTGATTTTAAAAAAATAAAAATATTATTTTATTATTTAGTCTCCTATGGCGTTCTAGCATTTTCCTATAAATAGGCACTTAAGTTAGAATTGAAAATCACACCAGAATCAGAGAATTCTTCTTCTATAATATTGAGCGTATTTCTTTAGAGTTTTAGAAATCTTTGAGCGTAGAAAACGGTGAAAGTTTTCTTCAAGAATATCCCCGCTATACCAGTTGGATTACTCTTCTTTTCAAGGTAAGGGATGTTATTTTTGTTCAATATTCGCTTGAAATAATATTTTCTTCCATGCTCTATATTATGTAAGTAATAATATTTCGTTTCAGATTTAGAATTCTATACTCGTTTTGTTAAAATTTTGGCTTCTATACTCCATGAAATTAGTAGAATATCCTTGATATTTGCGCTTCATCCAGTATCTTTTCATGGAAATATTATTCTGAGCATTCTTGATAAGTTTTAACTTTTTCATGCCGGAGTACTATTCACGGAGTTACTATTCCCAAAGTACTATTCATGAGGTACTATTCACTCGAGTACTATTCACCCGGGGTACTATTCGTGATAAAAATTGATTCGTTTTCGGTCCAAATTATTTTTGGTACAATATTATTCTTGAATTTTACTCCACAAAGCAGTATCATGTTAACATTTTGGACGTTATTGATTTCTGGATAAATTAAATTATAAATCTTTAAAAATTTATCCTTGAACTTGTTTTATTGAATTCTTATATCATTGTCATCATCCTCATGTTTATATTACATTGAAAAGTCATCTACGGCACATAGTGCATAGATGATATTGGTATGATTATGACCGAGGATTATTCGGTATAATCATGGTAGTAATGTTACAAATGATGTGGTAAAAGTCCTCATTGGCACATAGTGCATTGATGGACAGTTGTTGGCATGATCATGACCATTGATGAATAAGCGAATATCCTTGGCCGTAGTGCACGGATAATTTGTGGTCATGATACTAAAGAATATCCTTGGCAGTAGTCGGGGATGATTCGATGATGTGGATTATTTATTAAGCTAAGTCTCGTGATAAAAGTGATGAAAAACCTTTTAAATCATAGAAGATAGTAGATTTTATGCTCTACTTGACTCTTCTAATGGATTGCTTGTTCCGCTACAGTTAAACTTGATGTTTGTTATATTTTATCAGTTTAATATTGTTGAAGGCTAATGATAAATTATTCAGCTTTATCTTATTCATAATATTTTTTATTGGGCTAGTTGAGCTCACCCTTTTGCTTTCATTATCCTCTTCAGGAAATGAGAACGTAGCCAGAACTAGTTGGGGAACGGAGTGACGGTCCAGATGATAGCATTAGTAGTACTCACTATTCTATGAAATAGTGTGATAATAAATGTATTGAGGACTCCATTTGAGTTGAATGTTGTCTAGAAGACGATATTCGTTTTAAAACTCTCAGTTTATGTTTTGTCGTATTTTACACGACAATTGTATTATTAAGTTGTATTTAAATTTTGCACCATGTATTTGGCGACTCAAGATGGGTGATGTATACCTGTTTTGGGGGCATCACATACATGATGTTATTTTATAATATGTGATAAACCTATAGTTTTAAGCAATACTTTTAGAATAATGATGATGATCATTCTAATGATATCTAAATTCTTAGAAAGCTTAAAACTAAAATAGTTCCCAATCTTTGGATTACTAAATTGGGGATTAGTGAATCTGGATAGCTTGGTACACACGTTGCTTGCTCATTGGATGAGGATGATTGATCTCATGATCATTTGTGTGGAGACACTAAAGCAAGTATGTAGGTGCTTATTAGAGAATAAGTTCACTGAACGTGGCTCGCTAAGGAATACCTAATGGAGTTTTACTTGCTTGTCAATAGGAATTCCTGTAGTGATAGTAGTACAAATGATTGTTGACGTCGAGATTTTTGAGTGTCCCTTTTCGTTACTTGTTCTTTGGTGTTCTCATGTTAATGTGAGATTTGTTTGAAAAAATAAGTAAAAAAGGTCCAACATGTATAATGTCGACGATTGGACTTTAAGAGTCACCAGTTGGTGTATTTAACTGGTTACACCAACCCAATAGAAAAGGTTTGCACACTGACCCAGTGTTTTGACACTGTTAGACGGGTCTATGAAATCGAGATTCATTTTGGGTCTGGGGGCTTGATTATGCGGAGGGAATGTGTTAGGCACCCCCCGACATCTGTGTTACCACGATGACCACCACTTTTCAAAGAAATTATTATATGAATGTGTGTGTGTGTGGATCAATGTGCAATTATTTGAAAGTAGTGTGAGGCCTTGTTCGCACCTATATACAAAGGGTTTGAAATTATAGAAAAATTCAATTTTAACCAAGATGTAGCAATGACGTTGTGTAAAAGAGGCTTTTCAAACCCTGTGCTCAATAGGAATTGAGACCTTTTCATACTTCCATTTTATTATTAAATGTCTGGCTTGTTTGCTTTTTATTTTCGAGATGCGAAGCATTCTCAAGAAAATAATATCTGATAATCTTAAACTCCTCACGGGCATGCATGACCATCCAAGGAAATTCAGACACTATAAAATAATGTACAAGCTGCTTACAGCTAAAAAATGTCCATCATGGGAACCAAATCTAAATTCAGTAAACTGAACCTGTGATCACATAATTCTTAGGCTCACATGATACTGAAGTAGTAAACGCACTGGATGTAAATCCAGGCTCATCGGATATGTCCAACAGCAATTATATATATATATAAGCGATTTAAACACACCAGATGTAAAATCCAGGCTCATCAGACAGAGTCTGACCACAGTTACTATATATATATATATATATATATATATATATAAGTAATTAAATGCTCCATACCGAAGTCTCGGCTCAATTGAGTCATAACGATAATGTTTAGTATATATATACAAACAGAAATGAAAACTGCAGACCAAAGTCCGGGCAAACGAACACAACACGACTCTCAATGTGTATCATAGTGTGTGTTATATGAGAAGAAGGCTTTATAAAATGTAAGAAGGCTTACAGTGGGCTGCCAAAGTAGACTTCTATGACTTTAAATGGATAAACACTTAGCTCCCGCCGGATAAAAGATAGCTATATGTGAGCTAACTAGTGTTTAAAGAAGAGGAAACACTCAAAAGATGTGTATGCAGAGTAAAATGGACAGGGCTTCCTCGCCTTTTTCCTTCTCCCTCCCTCTTCAAATGGCTGACCCAAGCCTTATATATATAGACGGATGGCCGCGGTACACCTGCGACAGCCGCAGTAGTACCTGCGGCTGGTCGTGATGCATCCGAGCCTCACGGGTCCCGTTGTCTCGTAGTACATGCACTCATGCACTGTAATGTCCGCTCGAACTTCAATCTGAGCATCCGAACGAGGTATATCTGACCTTCTTCGGACCGCTTGTGTCAAGAGTTACGCAATGACATGGATTAGAGGTTATACGAAGTCAGGAAGAGGGGTCTATGCCCATGGTCTTCAAGCTTCAAGTTCTATCCAAAGTACTGCCACATGTAATAGTCACTCGAGATTGTCACTCCTCAGTTCTTGTGGGACATTATTGGATGTATGCATGTATGAAGTGTTGAGATGACGTGCCATTTGTCGAAGGAATAAGATGACGTTTGACTTCTCGCCGGGGTTATCGCCGATTTGAGTTGAAAGCAGACATTGCTCAGGGTTACATCTGAGATTGGGCTACTTGTTTGTATGCCTCACTATCATCTGGATTGAAGCTGATCGCATATGTTTGAAACAAGCATTTCCGGGGTTATCGCCGGAACTGCAATGGCATCTCTTGGGGCTATCACCAAGGATGGGGTTGCTACTCCCAGTGTTGTCTCTAGGAGTAGAACTAAACATCGCGGTGTTATCACCGAGACAGAACTGTTCTCTCCGGTGTTGTTGTCAGTCTTTTGATCTGCATATCTCGGGGTTATCTCCGAGATCGGAAATGACATTCTCGGTGTGTGTTTTGGGTTGACATGACGCTCCCAGTTTGTGTTGCGGGTTGGAACTGAACTTCCGGTAGTATCCGGAATGGATGTAAGCTGTCTTCTAGGGTTATCTCCAAAAGACGAATCTACCCTCCTGCAATGTTAGTAATAGGAGTGCAGAAAATTTCGAGTTTCTACAATGATCCTTGGACTTGAGATCATCATAGTATCTTGTGTATGATGAGTTATACTTTGACTTACTCCTTAAGACCCTTAGGGTATATCAAAGGGTATGCTTGGGTATAATAAGTTATACATGAAGATAATGTATGATGAATAAAGAATCTACCACTTCTAGTAAAAGAAGAGAAATGTCCTATGTGATTCGATAAATGACAACCCAGTAGTCCTTGGCCAAGGTAGAATGAAATTAGAAAGGAGTTTCTAATTTGCATTATTTGGAGTTGTGCATTTAAGGATCGAAATACATATAATTAAATAAAATAAGACTTGATAGTAATTCCATGTCTTATATTTAATTGGAACATTGTATGGTGGAATGATTGAATTGTACGGTAACTATTTACAAAAAGGTTCTTTTATGATTAATGTTGAAATTTATATTATCTAGAAAGTCGTTGATCGCTAGTGAGGCTTATCCCTATTGTAGAATAAATATTATTTATTTAAATAAATTAATAATTTAATTTATTTATTTAAATAAGATTAGAATTGTTTTAATTGATTTATTCATAACCTGGTTTAATATGGATAACCTCTGAGGTCACACCATACAAGGAAAAATAATTATTTACTGAAGTAAATGGCATAATCGTAATAATAAGTTAAGTATATTTAATTTAATCTATGGTGATATAATAAATTAAATAGCTTAATATTTATTATTTAATATTTTAGAAATATTAAATATAAATTAATTAAGAGGAGTCTTATTATTATTATTACTATTATTATTATTTAATTTCTAAAGGAGTTTGGGAATTAATTAATAAAAGTACTCTTATATATTCCTAATAAGATTATGAGGTAAATTAATTAAAAGATTTTAATTAATTATTCCTAATAAGATTGGGAACATAATTAATTAAAAGAATTTAATTAATTAAAATAAAACTCAATTCCTTAATTGTTAAGGAGAGTTGTCCACATCTATAAATAAGAGGAGTCTTATTATGGGTGTAGAGTGGTTGTTGATTTTTTCACAACATACGCAATTCCAATAATTGGAGAGTACGTTCTTTTTCTATAGAGATAGAAAATTAGGGTTTAGCTAACCACCCTTCTACTTGAATATTTCTTCTTCCTTGGTGGATCACCTCTAGAGGCCAAACACTTGGGTTGCTAACGTTGATCAAAGGAAGGAACCAAACCCAGTGGATTCAAGTTGAACGCGAAAAGGATTGGAGGTGAACTTGTACCTGAGGAAGCTCGAATCTTCAAGGGTATGATTCTTGTTCTTCATATCTTTTCGTTTAATTAATAGTGCATAAAGGATGATCCGGGTATATGATTTGTAAAATTTTTAAAACTCTAATTTTCCACGTTTCCGCTTATTTTATGCAATTTGATTATGTTCATGAATATTACAAACCTAACAATGGCATCAGAGCCAAACCTTTATGCGAATTATTAATTGTCAAATTTAATATGTATATTTATATGTGTTTAGAACAATTTAATTGGGCATAATTTTGTTGTATAAGATTTAAAAAAAAGGAAATCATATTGACGAAAGTCTATAACTCGTGAATCTGCAACTTACTCATATATATATATATATATATATATATATATATATATATATATATATATATATATATATATATATATAATATTTGAATGATTGCAGGTTAATAATATATATACTATATAGATCATGTACTATATATAATATATTATTAATAATATATCCTATTTCTAAAGCATGAAATATTTATACTATAGATATATATTATATGATGCATATGATGCTCAAGGAAATAATGTTATTCGCGAATCCTGGCTTTTGCAATTCCACCTATTCACGTGAGTTAGTTATGTGATTCAGAACAATTGGCCCAGGATCATGATTTAATATAAGTTATATATATATATATATATATATATATATATATATATATATATATATATTCGTTTATATTAATCTTAATTATTTTATTATTAAGATAAAAACTTATTTTAATTTTAAAATAAAAAGTTTATTTTAATCTTAAAATAAAAGTTTATTTTAATTTTAAAATTAGATTTCATGCTAACTAATTAGAGTTAGAATTGGATTCAATGATAACTAATTGGAGTTGAAATTGGATTCCATGTTTCCTTAAATAAAGGAGTTTATTTAGATATGAAATAAGATTTCATTTTATTCAAAATAAAAGAGTTTATTTGTGAATAGGAAAGAGAATCAGATTTCCTTAAATAAAAGAGTTTATTTAGATATGGAATAAGATTTCATATTATCCGAATAAAAGAGTTTTTTTTACATGGAATTGGATTCCATAATTAATTAAAATAAATGAGTTATTTTGATTAAAGATTTTGATTAAAATAAAATAGTTTATTTTATTCAAAATTGGATAAATTAAAATAAAAGAAGTTTATTTTTATTTATATTTTGGATTAAAATAAAGGAGTTTATTTTGATTCAAAATTAGATTTTATACTAACTAAATTTGCCCATTAAATGATATCAATATATATATTGAATGTTTATTATTCATGAGATGAATATTATTTATTGATGCATATGGTGATGTGTATGATAATAAATGGGATTGATTATGGACTATTGACCAATGTGATTGGATTTTATTTTAGTTGGATGCATGAATGTATGAGTTTTATTAAATGAGGTCTGCGTACCTCGTCTTCTCTAGATATCAACCTCGCTGATTTGCTTAACATGTTGAAAAATGTTGAAAGTCACTTTCCAACTAAGAAAGACCATGTCTTACTGGTAGGGGCCAACGAATCTTCTGAAAAGAAGAACGATTCAAAGAAGGTAAATAGAAAGGCAAAAACAAAGGATAATAAGAACAAAATTGATACGGATAGCAAAGGAGTTTGTTTCCACTGCAATAAGCCTGGACACTTACTACAAGAAAAAGGGTCATTGTCGACAGGCTAAGCCGTCGCCTATGACCATAATGCCGTCAGCATTGAGGTCATTAGCGACGACAATGACCCGTCGACTGCAAATGCAACCGTCAGCCCAATGTCGTCGCTTGTTTTCGTCACCGGTAAAATCGGCATCACTTTATCATTCCCGAAGCGAAGTCATTGGCGACAACATTTTGTCAATACCGACGGCTATACCGACGGTAAGGCCGTTGGCAAAGACTCCATATTTTTTTTGAGGGAAAAACTCATTACCGACGGCATGGCCGTCGGCAATGACCCTGCACATATATTTTAATTTTTTTTTATAAATTTTAAAATTTCCCTGTTCATTTACAAATATACACCTATTATAAACTAATAACAACCATCAAATCACAACTATACCTGTTATAAACTAGTAACCCAAATCAAATATATTGATAAAAAAATATAATGGCCGTCGGTACAACTCAAAAACTGTACAAATACATACATGAAACTCAGAATATAACATAACCTAAACTAACTACAATCATGCTTTATCTCCATGTCATCGAGGTCGTGGTCATCACCCTATCTTTGGAGGAGGTCATGCTCAACTCGACTCGACGGTCATCTCCTGTCTTGGAGGAGGTCGCTCAAATCATCAACTCGTGATCGGCCATCGCCTGCATCTTGGGAGGAGGATGCTCGTCATCGGCTCGGCCAGTCATCACCAAAGGCCTCCACCTCCACCTCCACGAGTCTAGTCAACAAGACCCTACAAAATTAAAATATTAATAACAAAATCAAAATGAAAACATATTTACATTATTTTAGTTTGTGTTCTTCAAGTTAGGCGGACGAGACTCGAACTCGGGCTCCGTATATTGGAATCGAGTCCCGTCAGTTGTAACGCATGTCTATTGCCTATGCGGTGCTATTGCCTATGTTCGTGTGTCAACTAGATAGCCGGGGCGGGTTTTGGGCTCTTTTTCAGCTTTTTGACCAAGTGTTGGCGAGATTTGCAAACTAGGCGATAACTCGGATTTCGTATGTCAGAATCGAGTCCCATAAGTTCTAACGCGTGTCTAATACCTACTTGGTGCTATGTGTGTATTTGTGTGGCGTTCGGGCGACCGAAGCAGGTTTTGACCTATTTTTCAGCTTTTTGACCAAGTGTTGGCGAGTTTTGCAAACTGGGTGATAACTCGGATTCCATATGTCGGAATCGAGTCTTGTAAGTTCTAACGCATGTCTAATACCTACTCGGTGCTATGTGTGTGTTTGTGTGGCGTTTGGGCGACCGAAGCTGGTTTTGACCTATTTTTCGGCTTTTTGACCAAGTGTTGGCGAGTTTTGCAAACTAGGCGATAACTCGGATTTCGTATGTCGGAATCGAGTCCCGTAAGTTCTAACGCGTGTCTAATACTTACTCGGTGCTATGTGTGTGTTTGTGTGGCGTTCGGGCGATCGAAGTGGGTTTTGACCTATTTTTTGGCTTTTTAACCAAGTGTTGGCGAGTTTTGCAAACTGGGCGATAACTCGGATTCCGTGTGTCGGAATCGAGTCCTGTAAGTTCTAACGCATGTCTAATACCTACTCTATACTATGTGTGTGTTTGTGTGGCGTTCGGGCGACCGAAGCGCGTTTTGACCTATTTTTTGGCTTTTTAACCAAGTGTTGGCGAGTTTTACAAACTGGGTGATAACTCGGATTCCGTATGTCAGAATCAAGTCCTGTAAGTTCTAACGTGTGTCTAATACCTACTCTTTGCTATATGTGTGTTTGGGTGGCATTCGAGCTACCGAAGCGGGTTTTGACCTGTTTTTCAGTTTTTTGACCAAGTGTTGGCGAGTTTTGCAAACTGGGCGATAACTCAGATTTTGTATGTTGGAATCGAGTCTCGTAAGTTCTAACACGTGTCTAATACCTACTCAGTGCTATGTGTGTGTTTGTGTGGTGTTCGGGCGACCAAAGCGGGTTTTGACCTATTTTTTGGCTTTTTGACCAAGTGTTGGCGAGTTTTGCAAACTGGGCGATAACTCGAATTTCGTATGTCGGAATCGAGTCCCATAAGTTCTAACGCGTGTCTAATACCTACTCAGTGCTATGTGTGTGTTTGTGTGCCGTTCGGGTGACCAAAGCGCGTTTTGACCTATTTTTTGACTTTTTAAACAAGTGTTGGCGAACGGGACTCGAACTCGGGCTCCGTTTGTCGGAATTGAGTCCCGTCAGTTGTAACGCATGTCTATTGCCTATGCCTAGGTGTTTTAACTAGTTATTTGATAGTTTATATTAGCAATATATAAAAAAATAAAGAAATACATCAATAATAAGTTTTACCTGTCGAATATGTGGAGGAAAGATGTTGGCCAAGACAACTGCACATACACGGATGGCCTCCTCCCGGACTACACCCATGAGGTCGTCAGCGGGAGCTGCAGGATCTATGGAGCCATAGAAAACCTCCTGAGCAGGCAGGTAGATCCACTCGCGTGATGGTGCGCCTGACTGCACGACACTGCTCGTCATGCACCCCTCTATGATCCGCCTGAAGAAGTCGTCAGATAATGAAGGGCCAGTGCCTGATCCACTCGCACCACTACCTCCGGTGGGTGGGCGACGTCGAGATCTCGTAGCATGGACTATAGTGTAGGCTAGGACATGGGGTATGCCCACAACTCTACCCTTTTTCGGCCCCCCTGTAGCCTCCAGCCAGTCCACCATCTCCTCGTCCTCACGCTCAGCATCAGCCACAGGAGTATCACCTCTCTGGGTGCTCCGGGCCACAGAAAGGTCCACGAACCGTGTTTGGAAAAACACAGAAATAGGTGAAAAGAAAGTATTACACAAAAAATTCAAAAAAATTTCAAAGCCATCAAATACATACTAAATAAAATAATTAAATTACTTACCACAATGCGCTCTGCCTCAGGTGAGATATAACCACCGTCACCTTTCTTCTGGTGAGCGTGCCATCAAAACTCAAGGCGGGAAGGTCGGTGCTTTAGACTCCCCTCGAGTCTCTCCTTGTAGAGGTCGTATGACTGACTCCCAGTGCAGTGTGGGAGACGACTCTACTGTCGGGCAGCTGTACGCTGTACCGACATCTTCTTGAACACCTCGCCCTCCCAAATATCACACATCTGCCCCCACACCGGAGCACCAATGAAATCTGGCCGGACATCTCTTAGTGTCTGTCCATCAGCCATCTTGGTCTGGGCCTTCTTCTTCCAGTCGTAGACCCACTTGTGCCAATTCATCTCGAGATACTTCTCAAGAACAGTCATCCCATGGGCCTCCTGCCCGTCCTCGAAGCAATAATATCTCTACAGTACAACATATAAATATCAGCAGTTGCTTAGTAGACAACATAAAGCAAAGCGGTAAATAAATATTCAAAAGCACAAATTAAAACTAACATATGAATGAATGACTTCTTACCCTAAACTCAACAATAATAAGCCCACGTGTGCGGTCATCCACATCCGCCCACCTCATCCACTTTTGGAGAATCGATTCATGAAACGATCCCAAACAACGTGTTCCTTGGCGTCGCGTCGAGGATACTAAAATTCAAATTATTAAATTTCCAAATTACAAAGAATATATAATAACTAAATAATTAATACAAACGTAATGTATATGTTACCTAGTAGTCCCGACCCAGCATATAAGCGGCACCTGGGGGGATTCCCTAGCAATCCACGTGCTAGTCCCCGCGGAGGCCTACGTCGATCACCTATGTAGTGAAATACGACAATATTTATATAAACGAATATAATGTCAATATTATATAAAATTATAAACAATAAGATGTATAAACAGAGTTCATTTAGAATCATGTCTCAAAATATAATAAACCCAAAAATGAGATTACTGACTGGAAAGCAATTCAAGTGCATTAACAGATCAATATCCCATCAAAACTTTCCTATATTAAAGCAAACAATTAAAGCAAACAATGATATTAATTAGCTAATAACATAATTAGATTAAAGCAAACATGCCCCAAACTACATTTCTTCAATGACCATAGAAAATGGGTTCAAAATAAACAAACGATTAGATTGAAATAGATGAAAAAATTACAGTGAAAAAAAATGCCCCAAACTGCATCTCTTCAATAACCGACTAAACAAACCACATTTTGAATTCATAATGAAAAAGCATAATTAATTTCATACATTGGCATAAAAATTAAAAATAACCTAACAAAAATGGTCCATTACTTAGCCTTACAACATATACAGTAAAGAAGAAAAAATACTTAGCTCAGAACTCGAGTACAAATCAAAGTAAATAGTTGTGCGAATTTAAGTGCTTAGCTCAGAACATATAATAGAACAAATAGAATCATACCTATTGCAAGTTAAGCGAAACCATGAGTAAAGAAGAAAGAAGGAGAGGTGGAGCGCTGTATGTGGTGGCCGGAGTATGGCAGGAGGGGGAGGTCGCCGACGCAGGCGATATGGGAGGAGGGGAGGCCGACCTTGAAGCTTTATTCTTCAATTAATGGCATATGGGAGGTATGGGCATCAAATACAAATTTGTTCATGATTTAAAATAAATTTTTCTTTAAGTCAAGGTTCTACTTGGGTATTGGATACCGACTTTGGTTATCATAAATATAAATTTATGAAGGGACCAAGCAGAGGTAGAAAGCTAAACAAATATAAGTAATCCTATATGTGGAAAATGAAGCAAAGGTTGCCACATTAGCCATAGAAACTTATAGTTTAGCAATGCCTACCGGCAAATCTATTAAGTCAATAAGTTGTTATTGTATTCCAGTTCTTGTTAGAAACATTATTTCCATTTTGTTGTTGGACAATGAAATCTTTGGTATTCTATTTAAGAACAATTATTGTTCTATTTATAATAATAATGTTTTGTATAGAACTGGAATATTACTTAATGGATTTTGTATACTTGACTTACGTGAAAATAATTTTGCAAATTGAACAAACTAGTATAGGAAAAGGATATGATCATTCAAAGAGTTGAATGTATGTATTTGCTGAAATACAAGTGTGAATTATTTGAAAGGTTCAAAGAATTTAAAAGTGAAACAAATTGGCAAAGTATTAAGATTCTTTGATTAAATCAAGGAATAAATACTTGTGCAATAAGTTTCTAGATCATCTCAAATGGTTTTCTCATAATGGATGCCTCCTGATACGTAATAATTGATTGATGTATCTGAAAGGAAAAATCATACCTTGTTGGACATGGTACGGTCCATAATAATTTTACCGACATTCCAGTATCCTTCTGGGGTCATACCCTAGAAATGACTACATATCTATGGAAAAGGTAACCTCAAAATTCAACCCCAAGACTCTATAAGAGTTATGGACAGGGAGGATACCTAATCTTAAGTATGTTAAGATAAGGGGTTGTCCAGCTTATGTGAAAAAGGTTTCAAAGGATAAGCTTGGGAAAAGATTTGACAAGTACCGATTTGTGGGACATCCTAAAGTAAGTTTAGGATATATGTTCTATAATCCTACTTAGCAAAAGGTGTTTGTCGCGAAACACGCTGCCTTCTAAGATAAAGACGTTTATCATTGAAGGGGCTAGTGGGAGGATTATAGATCTTGAAAAGTTCAAAAATCATAAAACACTATAAGTCAAATAAGAGGAAACTATAGATAGACCTATTGTACCACAATCGAATCGTAAATCTGGAATAGTACCGAAGATACTTGGGAGGTATGGATTCATCATGGATGATGATGATGAGGTACGCATCATAGAAGATGATGATCCATTTACATATAATTTGGGAAGAGTTGTAAACACTCAGAGAAATGGATTGAAGCAAACTTCTCAAACATGGAACATTCGTTTTGATGAGACAATCAAAAAGTTTGATTTTATCAAAAATAAGACTGAACCTAGTGTGTACAAAAGGGTCAGTGGGAGCGTCGTGACATTCCTAGTATTATATATTGATATACTATGGATAAGGAATGACATACTAATGCTACAATCAGTAAAGATAAATTTGTCTAAACATTCCTCCAAGAATGATTTGGGAAGAGTATTATAATTGGGGCTACAAATCTATATATATAGATTTAATAGGATGCTTGTAGACACTCAAAATTTTTTGCACTCCTATTACTAACATTGCAGGAGGGTGGATTCGTCTTTTGGAGATAACCCTGAAAGACAGCTTACATCCATTCCGGATACTACTAGAAGTTCGGCTCTAACCCGGAACACAAACTGGGAACATCATCTCAAACCCAGAACACACACCAGGAATGTCATTTCCAATCTCGGAGATAACCCCGAGGTACGCAGATCAAAAGACCGGCGACAACACCGGAGAGGACAGTTTTGTCTCGGCAATAACACCGCGACGCTTAGTTCCAGTCCCAGAGACAACAATGGGAGTAGCAACCCCATCCTTGGTGATAGCCCCAAGAGATGCCATTGTAGTTCCGGCGATAACCCCGGAAATGCTTGTTTCAAACATATGCAATCAGCTTTAACCATAAACATCTTATCGAGGCACACACACCTCGGACCCGTAGTTAACAAGGGGTAGACAGGAACACCCACAAATGACAGTGAGACATACAAATAAGAAGCAGTCCAATCTCAGATGTAACCCTGAGCAACGTCTGCTTTTCGCTTAAACAGATAACCCCGGTGAGGAGTCACCACGTCATCTTACCATCTCAATAAGATGATATCGCGGCATGCCAACAAGTAGTCCAATCTCAGCTGTAACCCTGAGCAACGTCTACTATCAACTCAAACCGGCGATAACCCCGGCGAGGAGTCAAACGTCATCTTATTCCTTCGATAATGGCACGTCATCTCAACACTTCATACATACATACATCCAACAATATCCCACAAGAACCGAGGATTGACAATCCCGAGTGACTATTACATGTGACAGTACTTTGGAAAGAATTTAAAGCTTGAAGACCATGGGCATAGACCCCTCTTCCTGACTTCGTACAACCTCTAATCCATGTCATTGCGTAACTCTTGACACAAGCGGTCTGAAGAAGGTCAGATATACCTCGTTCGGATGCTCGGATTAAAGTTCTACAAGTTCGAGCGGACATTATAGTGCATGAGTGCATGTACTACGAGACGACGGGACCCGCGAGGCTCGAATGCATCACAACCAGCCGCAGGTACAACTACGGCTACCGCAGGTGTACCTGCAGCCATCCGTCTATATATACAAGCCTTGGGGTCAGCCATTTGAGAAGAAGAGGGAGGGAAAAAGGCGAAGAAGCCCTGTCCATTTTACTCTGCATACACATCTTTTGAGTGTTTCCTCATATTTAAACACTAGTTAGCTCATATATAGCTATCTTTTATCCAGCGAGAGCTGAGTGTTTATCCATTTAAAGTCATAGAAGTCTAATTTGGCAGCCCACTGTAAGCCTTCTTATATTCTATAAAGCCTTCTTCTCATATCAGCACTCACTGTTATACACATTGAGAGTCGTGTTATGTGCATTTGCCCGGACTTCGGTCCGTGGTTTTCATTTCTGTCTGTATATATATACTTATATATGTATATATTTCATATTTGGACTAACATTATCGAGTTATAACTCCATTGAGCCTAGACTTCGGTCTGGAGCGTTTAATTGCTTTATATATATATATATATATATATATATATATATATATATATGAATTGTGGTGGACTCATCATGCGATGAGCCCGATTTTATATCCGGTGCGTTTAATTGCTTTTATATATATATACATATATATATATATATATTGTTGTTAGACATATCTGATGAGCCTGGATTTACATCCAGTGCGTTTAATCGCTTTTATATATATATATATACATATATATAATTGTCATTGTCGGACATATCAGATGAGCACGGATTCACATCCAAAGGTTTCTTCGCTTTTATATATATATATATATATATATATATATATATATTTTACATTTCTATCAGGCTTCGAGTTCACTTATTGGCCTTTTACTGCCTTTATTTATATTACATCTCTCCTGAGTTTACTTAAGTGGCGGTTGATCGCTTTTACGACTTTATTTACATTTTAACCCGCTTTGAGTTTACTTACGTGGTGGGTGATCATGTTATATATATATATATATATATATATATATATATAAATATATATATATTTAGAGCTTTTATATATATATAACTGCTTACTGCTTTCCATACAAATTGCAGTATCATGTGAGTCTAGGAATCATGTGATCACAGGTTCAGTCTACTAAATCTAGATTTGGTTCCCATGATGGACATTTTCCAGCTGTAAGCATCCTGTACATTATTTTACAGTGTCTGAATTTCCTTGGATGCTTGTCATGCCATGAAGAGCTCGGCACTGCTGTATATTATTTTCTCAAGAATGCTTCGCATCTCGAAAATAAAAGCAAACAAGCCTAACATTTAATAATAAAATGGAAGTATGAAAAGGTCTCAATTCCTATTGAGCACAGGGTTTGAAAAACCTCTTTTACAAAACGTCATTGCTATATCTTGGTTAAAACTGAATTTTTCCATAAATTCAAACGTTGTGTATATAGGTGCGAACGAGGCCTCGCACTACTTTCAAATAACTACACATTGATCCACACACACACATAAACACACATTCATATAACAATTTTTTTGAAAAGTGGCGGTCAACGTGGTAACACAAATGTCGAGGGGTGTCTAACATCTTCCCTCCGCATAATCAAGCCGCCGGACCCAAAATAAATCTCGGTTTCACAGACCCATCTAGCAGTGTCAAATCACTAGGTCAATGTGCAAACCTTTTTCAGTTGCGTTGGTACAACCAGTTAAATATAGCAACTGGCGACTCTTAAAGTCAAATCATCGACATTATACATGTCGGACCTTTTTCACTTATTTTTTCAAAGAAATCTCACATTAACATGAGAACACCAAAGAACAAGTAACGAAAAGGGACACTCAAAAATCCCGACGTCGACAGGTGGCGACTCTGCTTTGGGACTCCAGTAGGAGGGCTTAAGCTGCTATTACAAGCTTTTCAAAATTGTTATATGCTTGTGTATGAATGTTGCATTTACATTTATGATGAATGTGTACGAATGCATCTTTATTTACTACACTACTAAATATCTATCTGTGATATTAGTGCTTCACACATGTCATCATTTTGCATAAACGGTGAGACACGTTGTATGTGAATGTATGTTGTGTGGTCCCTCCACCAGTAGGCTATCCTGTCGGTGTTTGATTACTGGACTCGTGGGAAGAATGATTCCCCGGGGCTCAGGAAAGGCACCACTCATGCCAAAAAGCCGTGAGAGTAACCCTAAGATAGGTCAGCCTCGGATAAACCAAACTCAGAGGAAAGTCTCTTCATGCTTTCCATTTTCAAATTACCTGTAAAAACATTTACTTGTAATTATATTCGATACTCATTCATAAGTAATCGAAAATATGAAGAATATATGTGAATGCATAACATGTTATCAATTAACAATCGGTTTTGTAGGACAAAATTCCTAAAACGGACATGTTATGATAACATTTATATTACCCTAAGACTAAACTACGTAAGTCTTTTGTAGGGAAGCAATTGGGCCTGTTACCCGCTCAAAATCAAAAAAGGTCACGGGCCTACAGCCAATTATGTCTTCTTCTGATCAGTCTAATACTATCTCCCGAGAAGAATTTGACGGATTGAGTAAATAAATCACAGACTTGGTTGTTCTACTAAAAGAATTACACCAGTTTACTCAGGGTACGAAGATACCTACACATACAGAATCCTCTACACAAGGAGGAGTTCAAGGTCTGGAAAAAACAATTCCAGAACCTCAGTTAGATACAACTAACAAAGACACTAAAAACACCCATCTCAAAGGAGATCTAGACACCGGTGATATCAGGAAGAAGGTCCTTCAAATGGAGGAAACTATTCGTGTTCTCAAAGGGATTGGAACACATGGCAGTGTTTCATATACAGACCTTTGCATATTTCCTGGTGTTCATTATCCAGAGAAACTCAAGACCCCTTTATTTTGAGAAATATGACGGATTAGGGGATCCTTATACACATTTAAAGGTATTCATTGGAGAACTCGGATCTTATATAGAAAATGAAAAGCTCTGAATGCAGCTATTTCAGAAAAGTCTGACAGGAGAAGCCCGTTCATGGTATACCAGATTAGACAACTCAAAGATCCATAGCTAGGAAGAGCTGGCTCACGCCTTCCTTACTCAATATAGTTTTCAATCTCAGATGGCTCCTGACCGGTACCAAATTACCAAGGTCAAGAAATAGTCTAATGAGTCATTTAGAGAGTATGCTCAAAGGTGGAGGCGCCTTGCTGCTTAAGTTATTCCTTCCATGACAGAATCAGAAATGATTATGACCTTCATAGATGTACAGAAAGCTCCTTAAATGGTTATGACCTTCTAGCTGGTATTGGTAAACCATTCTCTGAAATGGTTATGACCTTCTAGCTGGTATTGGCAAACCATTATCTGAAATGATCAAACACAGAGAGATGGCTGAAATGGGATTGAAGTCCGGTAAAATTTAAGACCTAGCCGCTCTTAAAGCTGTTGCTGAGCACATCCGGTCCGGATCTTATGGAAACAATCCCCGGAGGGTCCATAAAAAGAAAGAGGAGGATGTTTCCTTGATACTACAAGGACAAAAAGGCAATCCAAGCATGCCTATGTAGAGGAGAAACTACTCCCCTTTTCCAGCACAATCTTCAAACCCTCCATTGCCTAAAAGTGGAGAAGTAAAGCAACCTCGAACGTTCACACCCTTAGGGGACTCGCTCGAGAATATTCTTGCTCTTCTGACTTCTCAAAAGAAAATTACACATCTTCTTCCATCAGCCAACCCTAATGGGAGGGGTTTTAATGCTACTCGGAAGTGTTTTTATCATGCCGGAGCACCTGGACATGATACTCAAGATTGTTGGGCCTTGAAACATAAGATTCAAGATCTAATAGACAACGGTGAGATCGTGGTCACTAAACCAGATCAACCTCATGTGCAAGACAACCCTCTTCTTCAACACAAAGAAGAAGAGGTCAACATGATCAGTTGGAGCACTGTACAAGGTTCCAATTCTAATGGCGAATCATCCCAATCCATCATAGACGGTGTTAACAAATGGGATTATGCAAAGTTCCAGTTCACCATAGAACAAAAAATGAAAGATCTTTGCAAACAAATTGAACAATTGGCAGAACTGGTGACCCACCAGCATCAAGTCACACGCCAATTAATCAGGCAGGAGCATGCCTATCTCCTTCCATTTGTTATGAATAATCCATCAACGCCTTCAGAAAGCGAAGCTATGGAGGATAAGGTTGCAAAGCGAGCAAATGCTAAAGCCCATCAGGATTTTGCCAATCAAAGGGAATTCACCTATTTGGGCCAATCCATGGAGGAGATACTTCAAATGTTGATCAACCAAAGAAAATTACCTTCCTTCTCCCTCCAATCAATCCCCGTTCAGGATGGTTCAATCCTGATGAAATGTGTCAATATCATTCACGTTCTCGCGGTCACAGCACAGAAGAATGCTAGGCTGTAAGACCCCGAAATTTTTTTAAATAAAAAGGAATTTCCTTTATTTATTATTTTGAAATAGTAAGGGTTGATTTGATTAATGTGGATAGTTAAGGGTTAAATACGCAAATATTTCAAAATAAGCAAGTGGTTATAAAATATTCATTGTTGTTTGGGAATATTAAGCTTGGTCGTGGAATATTAAATCTTGTCGGGGAATATTCGCATGCGGCAACATGTATGTGTGGCCCCATAACGGAAAGTGATTGGATGAGGAAAACGACAAATATAAGTTGGTTAAAAATAACGGCGTAGTTATTACCGTTAAAGACATTGGAATACCCGGTGGTTAAAATACGATGTCTGGCGTGGTTGCACAGAAGATAGCACCTTGCGGTATTGCATGATATTGTTGAATTATTGATCCTTACGTAAGATGGCACTACTCAATAATTTTCACGATGAGTTACCGCTCAATATTTTATTTTATTGATTCAATAATTGCTTGCGTTGATATTTTATATTATTGTTGTTCAATAATTGTCACGCACGATATTTCCATTATCGGATCAATAATTCATATTATTTGAATAATATTATTAGATAACATTATTGGCAATGTCTAGAAAGTTACATCTAAGGAGAGGTTTGGTCACCTAATTGCGGCGCCAATGAGGAGAGATCCTTATTGAAAGCCCCTCTTTCTGACAGGAGCGGCTGGTTGTCATAATTGTGATTACGTAATATTATTTGTGAATAATTAATTATTGATTCATATGATAAGGAAATATTTATTTTATATGAATATAAATGATGGATTTATTTATGTGGTTATTAATGAAGGAATTAATCTTTGAGATGTTTTATTTGTATTTTGTCCGGATTGGAGGTATTAAAAGATCAAATCGGTGTTATCATAGCTTTATTGTGTGAGTTATAATATTTAATCCGAATAGTTGGATCGTTGTAATTTTTGGATATGTTATACATATATAAGTTGAGTATATGTCCACAAATTTTGAACCGTTAAAATGAACGAATGATTTGTTATAAATTTTAAGAGGTGTTTGATTCTTGGAGTAGGGTTATAATTGATTTTGGTGGAAAATTCTAGAATTGAGTGGGCCCCACTTGTGGTTGGTGAAAAAATGTGCTGAATTTTATTTCAAATGTGGTGGGTGGCAATAGTAGCGGTAAAAAGCCATCGGTAAGTGGTCAAGTCTTGCTTTACGGGCTAACATTTTCCTATAAATAGAGGGCTAAGTTAGAATTGAAAATCACACCAGAAACAAAGTTTTCTCTCTTTCTCTCTCTATATTATTGAGCGTATTTTGTGAGTATTTAGATACTTTGAGAGTTCTTTATTCAATTACAAGTTTCATTCAAACATCACTTGAGCCTTTCCTTCCGAAATCTTGATTCTTTGAGGTAAGGGATATTTTTTTTCGTAATGATATTTATTTCTTGATATCATTATCTTTGAAATGTTGATCTGAAGTTTTTATCAAATTTGGAACTTTTTCATGTCGGGGTTACTATTCATGAGTTACTATTCACGAGTTACTATTCATGAGTTACTATTCACGAGTTACTATTCACGAGTACTATTCATGAAGCGTGAAGATGTTTTTGTGGAATTTCTATCTTTTGGTGTCGGAGTTACTATTCACGTATACGGCATTATTCACGTATACGGCACTATTCACCGAAAAATAAAATTTCTTCTTTTTTGTCCAAAATATCTATTCTGGATACTAGCTT
Source organism: Panax quinquefolius (assembly GCA_020205615.1). Taxonomy (NCBI): domain Eukaryota; kingdom Viridiplantae; phylum Streptophyta; class Magnoliopsida; order Apiales; family Araliaceae; genus Panax; species Panax quinquefolius. The sequence goes on along the minus strand of CM035156.1, from coordinate 116,200,134 downwards.
TGATTGTATCCATGTTTTGATCATTCTTGAATTTTACACCACTATGATTATTTTTGAGGTATTGTTGGACATGGATAAAACAAAGTACTGAATCCTTAATCCTTAATCCTTGTCATTTTGTTTCAATTGGATTCGTTCTTTAAAATATTTTCATCATCCTCGGTCTTAAATGATGATATTATTGAATATCTTTGGCACATGTAGTGCAAGATGAATGATTTCTGAAGAATATCTTTGGCACCAGAGTGCAAAGATGAGCGGTGTTTAAATGAACATGACCGATGATGAATATCTTTGGCCTTTAGTGCAAAGATGAACAGTGTTGAGATGAACATAACCGATTGATGAATATCTTTGGCCTTTAGTGCAAAGATGAGCAGTGTTGAGATGAACATGATGGAGATTGATGAATATCTTTGGCACATAGTAGTACAAAGATGAATATTTGATTTGAGATGAATATTGATTGATGTTACGAGGGATAAAATATTGATGATGGACCGTTAAATTCATAGATTATAGTAGATTTCATTCTCTACGTAACTCTTCTATGAATTATTATTTCCATTGCGAATATTGATCTGAAACTTGTTGTCTATTGTATTCTATCGATTTTTTTTCTGTTGGAGACTAACGATAATTTGTTGTATATTATCTTAGTCATAATATTCTTCTTTCGGCTAGTTGAGCTCACCCTTTTCCTTGTTGTTCCATTTTTCTTCTCAAGAGGCGAGAATGTAGCGAGTACTAGTCGGGGTATGGAATGAAGGTTCTAGAGAGAGTTGTTTAGTAGTCCTCACCATTTTTGTAAAATAATGTATCAATAAATGTGATGAGGATTTATTTGAGTATAGATATTGTCTAGAAGATAATATTTGTATTCAAACTCACAGTTTCTTGTTGTAATAATAAAGTTGTAGTTGTTTACGTACCATGTATTTGGCGACTCGGAATGGGTGTTGTGTATACCTATTTTGGGGCGTCACGTTGTAATTCTCATACCATCTCATTCGAGAATCTTATTGATAGTGGTGTCCTGCAAATAGCGAGATGATTACCTTTGTGCAACTCAAGGGTGGGAATGCATATCCTACCAAATGGAAGGGATCGATGTGATTATATCCAAAGTGGATGATGAGGCTGTCAAAAGTATTTCCCATACAACCAATTCAACTCAAAGGAGTGACAATCCTTTGAAAGTGGCCGCACTTTGAGCCAATTCCTTTACCTTTCGAGACCCTGACATCTGTTGTCGACACACAAAGTTCCATGGAATTATGGTGAAGCTGAAGGATCCACGTCTCATACTACTGCTACAGTGTTGAAGGAAAATCCACTGTATCTTCCTCAACGGGTTATTAAACCTACTTGTAAAGGAAAGGGGAAGTTGCCCGTGTAGAAGATTGAAAAATTCCTCCGTACTATGGGCCACAATGAAGCCAAAGTGGTTTTAAGCTTACGAGAAGCTCCACAAAAGATTTCAATACTAGATTTGGTTTTCTCTTCCGAGGATCATCGGAAGATCTTGTTGAAGGTTTTAAAAGAAGCCTACTTGCCAAAGTCAGTGGATGTGGAAAAATTTCAACATTTGGTTGATCACATTTTCAACAACAATGTGATATCCTTCACTGATGATGACATACCTCCCGAAGGGACCGATCATTACAAGCCTTTGCATATTGCAGTTTTGTCTTCCGGGTACATGCTAGCAGGAGTATTGATAGATGGAGGCTCATCTCTAAATAGCTGTCCTTATGCCACCTTGGTAAAGATGAATATCAATCTCAAGCGGATACAAAGTAGCCATACGGTCATCAGAGCTTTTGATGGATCCCAACAAAATTCCGTTGGAAAGATTGAATTGCCAATTGAGATTGGTCCCAATACATTTAATGTACCTTTCCACGTCCTCAAGATAGACTCAGGATACAACCTGCTATTAGGGAGACCATGCATACATATGGCTGGAGCTGTTCCCTCCACCTTACATCAACAACTCAAATACATTATCAACAACAGTCTAGTCACTGTTAACGCTGAGCCGGATTGTCCTGAACAAGGAACTCTACCAATTATCAGCCTCAATTCAGAAGTTGAACCGGCCAGTTTCCATACTCTGGAAGTGAGTAACACGCAATACCATTCTATTGGAGCGCCACTTCACATACCCAATATTTCTGTCGAGGTCATTTCGGCCACTCAAGAAATGATGTTATTGGGTCATCAACCAGGACAAGGGCTTGGTAAGGATAAGTAGGGTATTAGGCACCCTATCCAAAAGTATCGCAAAATCGAATGACCCAGACTAGGCTATTACGCGATTCTGATCACAGAATCCTCATAAGCATAAGCGAGTTCCTCGAAGCTTATGCAGACGCATGATTTTCTATACCTTTACCTCATGAGTTGATGCAATCTCCAGTAAAGGTTCCAGCCCATGTTGTGGCTATGCTGTTTCCAAAACCAGTGCCAATGAAAGCAAAAGAGGTGCTGATTCCTGATCCCAAGGCAGAAGAAAAGGAACGGAAACGTAAACATGACCTTACCTTGATGATGGTAGGTATTCACGTCATTGTTCATGATGAACATACAAAAAGATACACCCCAGACGATGATTGCCCAGATGTCATAGTTATCATTCCGGAGAAGGAAGACAATGACGATCCTTCCATCAATGCAGTCCATCAAGACTTTTCACTCGATAATTGGAGCAGCACTCCATTCATTGGTCGACGAGGGAAAAATGGGCAGAAAATCCCTCTGCCCTGTAAATAACTTTAATTGCTTGCTTTCCTTTACAACACTAACAGTTATTTTATCAAGTACGTGTTAACACTTTTGTATGATCAAACAGTTGCATATATTATGTGAAAGCATCTTTTGTTTTAGGACTCTGAATTTAGATGTTCATGTCCTTACTGATGACATACCTTCTCTCCACAAGGGATGTAACTTTGATGCAAAGTTGGACTCAAACTTGATGGACATCTAAGAGGACATTGAGACACCTCAAGAGATTAAGGAATGGGTCACAAACAAACCCAAACCCAATCTTGATCAAACCACTCCTTTCAATCTCAGAACCTTAGACAACCCTAAGCTAATCCAGATTGGTTCAGACCTTACCACAAATCAACGGAATGACATGGTTGCACTGTTAACCCAATTCCAGGATGTGTTTGCATGGTCTCATGAAGACATGGTGGGTTTGTCCACTGACATTGTTCTTCATCGCCTGCCCATTAAAGAAGGATTCAAGCTAGTTAGGCAAAAGCTCAGGCGATTGAAACCTGAGTGGAGTTTAAAGGTTAAAGAAGAAATTGTGAAACAATTTCAAGCTGACATCATCATAGTGTCTACATATCCGGAGATGATATCTAACATTGTTCTCGTACCTAAACCAGGGGGAAAGGTGTGAGTCTGCGTGGATTACCAGGATTTGAACAAATCTTGCCTTAAAGATAGTTTTCCCGTGCCCTTTATCCACATTCTTATTGACAATACTGCTCAATACGACATGTACTCCTTTACTGATTGCTTTGTGGGGTACCATCAGATTATGGTTGCTAAGGAAGATCATGAGAAAACTGCTTTCATCACGCCTTGGGAACCTTTTACTATAGACGGTTGTCATTCAGCCTCATTAACACCGGGGCAACTTATCAGCGAGCTATGATGGCTCTTTTCCACGATTTAATGCATAAGGAGATAGAGATCTACGTGGATGACATTATTGTCAAATCCTGAAAGGAGGATGACCATTTAGACCATCTCAAAAAGCTTTTCAACAGGTTGCGTAAGTATAACTTGAAGTTAAATCCCGCCAAGTGTGCTTTTGGTGTTAAGTCAGGCAAGTTGCTAGGTTTCCTAGTCAGCCACAAAGGGATTGAACTGGATCCTACCAAAATCCAGGCCATCAAGGAAATGCCCATTCCTCAGACAGAGAAGGAAATACGGGGATTTTTGGGAAGAATCAATTTCATTAATAGATTCATTTCTCAACTCACAGCAACCTGTGAGCCTATCTTCAAGCTGTTGAGGAAGAACTCCTCCATGAAATGGAACGATGAGTGTCAGAAAGCCTTCATTACCATTAAAGAGCAACTGATTAACGCTCCTGTTTTGGTACCTCGCAAGGATGATGTTCCTCTGTTCATGTACCTATCCATAAATGACAATGCCATGGGCAGCATGCTGGGGCAGAAAGACAATAGAGGCCAAGAACGAGCTATCTATTACCTCAGCAACAGATTCAGTATTAGTGAACACAAATACACTCTGATTGAGAAAACTTGTTGCGCTTTAGTATGGTCTTCCATGAGGTTACAGCATTATCTCCATGGTCACACAACCCATCTCATATCCCGAATGGATCCTCTCATGTATGTGTTCGATGAAGCCCATCTTGAATTATCGATATCCGGATGGCGGTTGATCCTACAAACAATTGACATCGTCTATGTGTGCGCAAAAGTCATCGAAAGGTCGAGGAATTGCGGATCACCGTGGTAGCAGACTACGCAAGGGATTACAAACCCTTAGAAACATACTTTCCTGACGAAGGAGTAATGACAATTCAGCTACAACATCAGTATGATACATGCCGTATGTGGAGAATGTATTTTGATGGAGCTATTAATTCATAAGGGTCTTAAGCTGGAGCAGTTTTAATATCCGGTACGGGGGAGCAGTATCCCATCGCCGTCAAATTGCAGTTTATCAGCACCAACAACACAACTGAGTATGAAGGCTATATCATGGGGCTAAAACTTGTCCGTTCAATGGGAATCAGGAGGTTAACTGTCCTTGGGGATTCCGAATTGGTAATCAAGTAATCCACATGAATCTATCAAACCAAAGAATTACATTTACTGCCTTACCATCGGCAAGTTCTACAAATGGCTTTGGAGTTCGAAGGAATCTCCTTTTTACACGTTCCTCGTAATAAGAATGATTTTGCAGATGCATTAGCAATGCTGGCCTTCTTGGTTTACATACTGGACAAGGAAAACATGCCAAGCATCACGTTTGCTCTGCAAAAAGCCCTAGTCTATGGGAATTATATTGGAGAAGTATCAAATGAGCTACCTCCCATCCACAACCCTTGGTATTAGCACATCAAGGAGTATCTACGAGATGGATCTACACCCGCTGAGGTGAGCCTAACTGAGAAGAGGCGGATTCATCGACTTGCTATGAAATTCTACCTAAGCGGAGATGCACTCTACAAGAGAGATATAGGATTAGGTCTCCTCAGATGTCTGGATAAAGACCAAGCTCAGAGACTCATGGATGAAATCCATGGTGGAGTATGCGGCCCTCACATGAGCGGACCTCTACCTGTCAAGAAAATTCTCAGAACGGGACATTATTGGCTTACACTCAAAGCTAACTATGATGATCACGTCAAGAGGTGCTATCAATGCCAGATTCATGGGAATGCTATCCACGCCCCTCCAAGGGAACTCCACAATATGAGTTCGCCATGGCCCTTCTCAATGTGGGGAATGGACGTGATCGGGCCCAAAGTCAGTAATGGACATCGATTTATATTCACCATGATCGACTACTTCACCAAATGGGTAGAAGCAGCATCCTTCCCGAGGGTTACTAAAGAAGTTATCATTGCTTTCGCCGAAACAATGTGGGTAATGTCGATATGGACAACCGGAGGTCATTGTGTCGAACAATGCTAAGAACCTCAACAAAAAATGATGGAGGAGTTATGCGAAAGTTCCACATCAAACACGTCAACTCCATCATCTACCAGTCCAGATGAATGGTGTTGTTGAGCGGCTAATAAAAACATCAAAAAGATCATGCAGAAAATGTCCGCCAATCACAAAGGATGGCCTGACCTCTTGCCTCTGACTTTATTAGCCTATAGAACTTCCATGAGAACTTCCACTGGGGCAACCCCCTGCTCATTAGTCTATGGGATAGAAGCAGTGCTCCCTAAAGAAGTGGAAATGAAATCCCTTAGAGTATTGATGGATGCTCAGTTGGGTGAAGACCAATGGGTACAAGACAGGTATCACCAATTGTCTCTAATAGATGAAAGGCGATCCGCGGCTATCTTTCATGGTCAGTTATAACAGCAAAAGATCGCACGATCCTACAACAGAAAAGTCCGACTACGGCAATTCAGAAAACATGACTTGGTTTTGAAGAAGATCATTGACAACCAAGATCAATCTAAGGGAAAATTCGCTCCTAACTGGGAGGGCCCATTTGTTGTCAAGGAAGTATTGACAGGAGGTGCTCTCAGATTGCAGGAAATTGATGGCAAAGAATTTTCATAGTTTATCAACTCGAACACCGTGAAACGGTACTATGTCTGAAGTTACCATCAAACAAACATCCTAGTTTTGATCATCAAATCACCAATCATTCCGGTTTTGAACCCATTCCTTTTTGAATATTCTTCTGCCCCTCAGGGAAATATACACTTCAAACCAGCAGCCTGGTATCACTTCATTTCAAACCTTTCACAATTTTGGTTATCCTGAAGACGTGGTTAAGCCTTTCACACTTACAGTTTATCCTGAAGACAGGATTAAACTTTTCTACGCCTGCAGTTTATCCTGAAGACGGGATTAAACTTTTCTACGCTTGCAGTTTATCCTAAGGACGGGATAAAACTTTTTCACACATGCAGTTTATCCCCATTATGGGATCAAACTTTCTTCTCCCCACAGTATAGCCTGCACATGGGATTCACACTTCTCTTCGCCTTCAATTCGTCCTAAGGGGCGAACTACGTCGACCTGATCTCCCTGATACCCGGAGGTACGTAGGCAACCATATTCTATATGGCCCAGTCGCAATAAAGAAAAACAACAAAAACATTTCTGCCCTTTCTCTACAAAACAACAAAAATACTTCTACATCCATCTGCCTTCCACATTCAGCGTTGAACCTCTTACACCAAGTTCGAACTACTCAGACTTGATCTCCTCTTCATCATGGCTAAGCTAGTCTGTACAGGAAAATACAAAGCTATCTACAGATCTGTATACATGCGGACTATCAAATCTAACATAGCATCCCTCTCTGAAGACGGAGGTAGCACTGCAAGCTCCTGCCCAAGGGTATCTACACGAGCTAGCAGATCAGAGGCTAACTATATTGTGGCATAATGCTCATCAATGTAAGCACTTATGTCGGCAAGGCGGCGATCATCATCCGATCTTCTTGAAGTCTTTGCTGCAATGGCCACATCCCTAGCGAGATAAGGCGGCATCCCGCTCTATAATCAATGCATCCCTGGCTGATCTAGCCTCATCCCTCTCTAACAGAGCGGCGTCTCTCTTATCAAGACCTGTCAACATCGCGGCCCTGGCCTGATCTCTATCATAGGTCATCAGATGTAAGCTCTGCTCCAAATGTTGTGCCGAATACTGAGTAATAGTGGCACTCGAGGTGGGAGAATCCATCACAAATGCTGGCAGCTCAGCAGTCAAATCATCGATGGGAATAACAGCCTCCTCTATAGGCTCCTCATTGTCAGACTCAATCCCCTGCACTGTGGATACTGCCAAAGCCGATGTAGTCTCTGTCTCCATCCATGCGGAATACTCTGCAGAACAACCTGGATAACTGACAGAAAACTCAGCCAACTCTCGCTGATCCCAACAGGCATACAACTTGGATTTGTCCTCAGCTAATAAACGGTGTGAAGCGAAGAGCTGACCCACTGCCCCCTCATACGGATGAAAATCCTAAAACTAGTCAAACTGACACATCACGGCCAATGGGTGGTAAGTGATCATGCCCCTCAATCCAGCCAGAGGGAGATAATTCATGCCCGGAGCATGAGTAATGAAGCTGTAGGGTGAACTAAGCCCTGAACACGGTAATATAGCAAATAGGTCTCTAATCCCTGCCAGGAAAGCTGACCATGATGCAACATCTGTGCACTCTGCAGGCTGAAAGGAGTATGACATGGCTATCTCCTGGGTGAAACAAAACCCTTGCCGTCTAAATGTGCCAATCGGTCTCAAGTGTGACATAAACCACACGTCTGACGATGATAGAAGCTACACAGAAACACTCCTGCCGGATAAGTGCAGCAATATGTAGCTGACCTTAGAGTCTCTGCAATGATCATCGGTACAATGGTACGACCCTCCCTGAGAGCTCTCACTGCCATAATGACGCCGGTATCCAGCTTTCGTTCATGTACTGCGACATGAAGGCGTGTATGATACGCATAGAAGCGATACATCTACTCTGGTACGACGCTAATGGTCCTCCGATGTGGTGAAATCCTCGGAATGCCGTGTGCATAGTTGTCCTCGAGCCAAACACATCAAAACGAAAAAACGTTGGGATATCACGTGGCGGATGTAATCTCGTCTGGACCACTCGATGTCTCAATCGGTGAGGGTCATGAATCGTATGCTGCTTCATGTCTCCAATAGCCGTATGCATGCAAGGTCGTCCCAATGACACGACATCGTCAACCCGTGCATACTCCTCCAAAGTAGAGTCAACTCACAGGTCCCAAATCGGAAAACTTGCCTCTCCGATACCGGTGCTCTAGCATACCCTCTACAAATCCTGTGGGAACTGAAACATCAATAGGGTAATAGTATCTTTGTGTAAATCATCTCGATCACCATATCGATGGTTATATACTATCATACCATGAAAGCGATACCGATTACCACCACAAATGGTGGGGTATGATCAATCTGACTAAGCTGTCAAGAAGAAGACATCTATACTGGTAGTGTCATAAGACCATCCGAGGTCAATCTTTGAATATCTCACGGACATACATATGCATAACATAATAACATGCATGATCTGATAGATGGTAATATGATATAGGGAATGAAAAACTATACATACATTCCTAAGTATATCATCATCTAATGCATCTCTGTACAGCTAAAATATAGGGAAATGGGGCGAAGCTACCCAACATACAACAAAGGCCTATCAAAAGATATAGCGAGAATGGGGCAAAGCTACCCAACATCTAACAGAGGCCTATCAAAAGAGATAACGAGAAATACATCAAAAAAAGTCAAGAGTGTCGATGTCTACATCATCGATCCTGTCCACCTGATGTAACTCCTCCTGAGTCACTGGATCTCTATCTACGGGGATGTCGGTAGATCTGAGGAGGATCTGCTCGACAAAACCATAAGGGTCACTGAGGGACCCGGTAGCCGAGCTTGAAGGATCAAAAGTATCTACCTCTGCGGGATCTACGCCCCAATGCCGAATGAAAAGATGTGGCCCGTTCATTTAGCCGAGTCAATCTATCAATCTATGTCACATGAGTCGGATCTTTGACACAGGCTAGCCAATCCGTCATCATCACAGATCCTGGAACCATATCCCCCATAAACTGTGTGGCGCGGTTACGAGCTCCAATGGTGCGAGGATCCACCAATCTTTGGAACATCTCCACGAGAATAGGTGCCCTCTAATAATGTAAAACCGCTAATCCCCATCAATGGGATGTCGATGACGGGTGGCAAAAAAAGCAGCCGATAACGCTGGCTTTGGCGGGGCCCGAAGATCGGCATATGAATCTCTCCTGTAGTGCTCTTGATAGCATGCTCTCCTAAATAGAGCTCCCATCCTCCATCTATGAAAAGAGGAATCATGCGGGTGGAAATGACGTACTCTACTCCAGTCGGGTACCCACCTCAAAACCAACTCCCAAATGCTCTCCAGAGTAGGGAATCCATGTGATGACATCGACTGTCAATAGCTCTAGTTGTAGGCGATAATGAGTGAAACCCTCAGCAACAGGGACTCTGCCAGTATGGAATGATGCCATCTCCGTCCTCGTGGATAGGTGTCTAAACCTAACACGCTCATAGGACGCAAACAAGGAAGCCTCTTATAGGCCCAAAACTGCCAACACAAAGGCAAACATCTGCTGTCAGTCAACACTCTTAACCTATACATGGGAGAAGACAAGAAAAACACTCACAAGCAGAAATGGGTAGAATCCTAACCACACCTCTCGTCGAGCCTCTGCGATCGCGTGCGCATTCCCCGAGGAAGTAGGCAAAGGTGTAGGAACCCCAATCATACTCTCTATATCATCCCGCGTGTCGAGTGGCGGATCAAAGTGAAGGACACCATAGAAGAGTTACTGCTATGAATCGACCCCTAATGATCATCGAGAACAATCACCGAAGAATCGATCCACGACTCTCACATCATCGGTATGGGCTCACTCAACGGCTAGCTTTCATAGTATCTACGCTCAAAGGACACAGTACAAAGCAGTCCTACCCTTGGCGCCTCGCGAAACTCCCAACGAGGATCGTGGCGGCGAGGGGGTGATATCCGCCATACAAGGCACCTTTCTCCTCCAAACTTCAATACACATGTGATAAACCGCCAATCCATCGGCGTCATCATCACCTCGTAGTCCAAAGAAATGGAGTGGTAGATGCGGTGAAACCACCACTCGAGATAACGCATACAGAGTTAACCCGGAGGCGGCGATGGGGTAGAATGGAGAAGAACCTCCCGAATCCCCAGCCATGGACGATCGCTTTGTAGTCATCATGCAAGGCATGATACATAGAGTGGATACTAAACCAGTTCCCTTGAGGCTGTTTGAAGCCGAGAACCTACATCAAATGCAGATCAACATCAGACTCCTTGACTCTTCATCAATAGGAAATAAGGAAGATTAAAGATCTAAATTTATACCTCGTTTATGTGCAGGTATACTGAAGGTTGCCTAGTCAAGTCACCCAGAAGATCTGGGTTTGCCACTTGAATACCTGGCAATTCATTATGGGGAACACGTACAGCAGCAGCAGGAACCTCGATCGGTGCATCCTCCTACTCGTCTTCGACATTCGGCACTTCAACCCGAATAGGACGTATCACCGCCTCCACCAAACAACAAGGATGTCTAACAGAACGGTGTTGAGGCTCTTCAAAAGCCCTCCTCTGTACACTAGAAGTGGTCTTGCGGGAACTACTCGGCTAATCCGGATCCATGATATCTGGACAACAAGTCTCCAAATCACCTCAGAAAGGGTGTGATAATTTCTTACCTGGAGTCTTTTCAAAATGCATTCTATGATTACATGCATGCATGCATTGTTTTAACATACATCTATAGTAAAGTTAAAAATGCATGACTACCCAATACCTACATTTTGGGAAAATTTTTCCATAGCCCCTTTGTAAATGGGACTATCCATATGCACATAGGCATGACTAGGTGGCCATTCAGTAGCACACCTATACACAGTCATATACATCATGTATGCATTAATCACATCACAGTAAAAATCCGTAAGTGTAGTCTAATTACCAAGATTGTTTTACTTTATGCCTTTACTCATTTGTCCTCAGATAGAATAAGAAATGACAGTAAAAGGTGCCAATTTGACTATTTCAAAAGTTAAATCTTTTCGCATCAATATGTTCAGCATGGTTTAATACTAACATTTACTATGTTGAATATTTTTTATCAAGTCATATCAGCATGCATATTCACTACTATGTGTCTAAATGCATTTCATGCGATAAGTCATTTTCCAACGGACAGAAATTGGAAAAAAATACATGCATGTTTTACCAGGAAAGTGAAGAACGCTTGTACGGTGGCAGAATATGCAGAAA